>OZ024753.1:13123670-13173670 GCA_964016885.1 Eledone cirrhosa | reverse complement strand
TAATATACCCATCTTTCTGCCTTATTTCAAAGGTTATTATACATTCTATAATACTTGTTACTCATTCTACATCGCTCCTATTTATCACTTCCCTTTCTTCTCTTCTTCTTTTAATGTCTAACCCCTAATCTGTACCTTTTCTCATTCTTGCCTAATATAGAATCAATTATTACATAATACAATACATTCTTACTCTATATCACCTTGTAAAAATCCTTCGTAAACATATACATTTTTTTGACGTTAGATTATTCATCCTCAATTCATTATTCTTTTCTCCCTTTCATCTAAATCATTCATGGTCATCTCACAATATTTCCTTACTTAAATAACCTGTTGTTCCTTTTAATAATACATATCAACATTTTCTGAACATCAGTGTTGGAGCCCTCTCCCAAAGCTCTTAAAATGTCATCAAATGATGCAAGAGCTGCGTTACGCAGTCCCCTCCATTACGGAACTCATGTTGGTCGGAGTTCAGCAGGCCGTTGCTTTCAAGACAGTGAGACTATTTGTGATCTGCCCACCCTCTTAAATACCTTGATGATATGGCAAGTGAGTGAGATCGGACGACAATTCACTGCAAGGGACTTGTTTCCCTTTTTAAAAGCTGGGACAACAGACTGGGACAGAAAGTTGTAAGGAATATAGCCAGCATCCAGTGAGTTCCTCCACAGATTAGGGATATATATATATATATACGTTATTCCGGGTTGAATCGGAGGTAACCTGATGATTAGGAGGTAACCCGGGATTCCTGATGATTTCTAATGAATGAAACAGTTCTAGTCCTGTAGAATCTCATCTATATATATATATATATATATATATATATATATATATATATTTATATAAGTATGTATATATAAGTATGTATATATATACATGCTTATATAAATATATATATATGTATGTATATATATATATATATATATATATATATATATATACATATATACATACTTATATAAATATATATGAATGTATATATATATATATATATATAGGAACCAGTAAGACCCCGACAGCTGAGCTCAAGCCGTTTCGACGGCTAATTCTGTCGAAACGGCTTGAGCTCAGCTGTCGGGGTCTTACCGGTTCCTATTACCCACTCTACTACCTCAAGTATTGAGTACTTTGGTGCGTTATGGTCCACCTGGTTCCTTACCACATTTCCTTCGTTATATATATATATATATATATATATATATATATATATATATATATAAATATGAAACGGTAGTACTAAGCACTAACCAATTACCAGTAAGAGAAAAGGCTGAATGTAAATGATCAAATGTATTACAGAGCCGAGATACAAAATATAAAACAATCAAATTTGAGTTTAATACATTTAATTTAATTGCTGACAATTGTTTCTTCCAGGCAAATGTCTGGGATTCTCGGAGCATACACAATGTTTAAACAAGTAATTATAATCCTAATCCTCAGAACATTCATAAAGATACATTACTATTAACAGTGTCAGTGACATCATATTGAAAAGCAGAATTATAATTACTTGTTTAAACATTGTGTATGCTCCGATGATACCAGACATTTGTCTTGAAGAAACAATTGTCAGCAATTAAATGTATTAAACTAAAGTGTGATTGTTTTATATTTTGCATATATATATATATATATATATATATATATATATATATATATATAAACGTTTGTAGGTGTATAATAAAGCCAAAACAATGCAGGTATGGACATAGAATAAAGAATGCAAATGCAAAAGATATTGTTGACAATTAGTCTTTTACCTAAGATTTATTTAAATGTCCTTAATTTTCGAGATAATATCTCTTCTTCGGAGGGAATTAAAGCGGTATTTAGAACATTGGTTTAACTGCTTTACTTCCCTCCGAAGAAGGGACATTATCTCGAAAATTAAGGACATTTAAATAAATCTAAGGTAAAAGACTAAATGTCAACAATATCTTTTGCATTTGCATTCTTTATTCTATGTCCATACCTGCTTTGTTTTGGTTTTATTATACATATACAAACATTTACACCTCATTACACAATGCTTCAAGTGAACTATAACCTCCTCCCATATATATATATATATATATATACACATTTATGTGTGTATATATATATGTGTATATATATATATGTATGTGTGTTTATATAAATATGTGTGTGTATATATGTATATATATATGTATATATATATGTGTGTGTTTATATATATGTTTATATATATATGTGTGTATATATGTATATATATGTGTGTGTATATATGTATATATATATATGTGTGTGTATATGTATATATGTATATATATGTGTATATATATGTGTGTGTATATATGTATATATATGTGTGTGTGTGTGTATATATGTGTGTATATATATGTGTGTGTGTATGTGTATATATGTGTGTTTGTATATATATATGTGTATATATATGTCTGTATACATATATGTGTATATATATATATATATGCGTGTGTGTGTGTATATATACGTATATGTGTGTGTATATACGTATATGTGTGTATATATATATATGTATGTATATATATATGTGTGTGTGTGTGTGTATATACGTATATGTGTGTATGTATATATATGTGTATCTATATATATTTGTCTGTATATATATGCATATGTATATTTATGTATACTGTCTGTGTATGTGTGTGTATATCCGTGCGTGTGTAATATACAGAAATCTAGATATTCCACATAATTAGTCCATTCACTAAAAGCTAAGGTAGAGAGGTGATAAAATCTACTTTGAAAAACTTTCATTTGTGTAAATATACACAGTTAAAGAGTCAGATAATTTACACAATACTCTGTCTTGCATGTTGATATGTACACATACAATTATACACATTTTACAATATACAATTATATATACTCGACAATATACATTTATATATACTCGTCAATATACATTTATATTTACTTCTCAATATACTTCAAGATTAATGAGATTAATTGGAAGAGCTATCAGAAAGCACTTTATCGATTTATTTCATGTATAGATCATACGTATTGATTTATTCAGAGATCTTGTTTGAGACGTTTTGTGACAAACAAACAATTAAGACATCATATAACGCATTATTTGATAGAGTTCAATAACAAAATAGGTAATTAATTAATAAGAAATATAACCACACCTTCCCTTTACCTTGTCACAATCACACATAAACGCGCGCTCACACCCACACCCAAGAACTAAAACGCACACACCTACGCACATGCACACGCATGTGCGCCCACACACACACACAATATCCACTGGCCCTTAGTTTATGTTCGTAGCGACGAGGTGCCTTGCTTTGGTAACAAAAATGTTGTTCCTGTGAATTCCATCTCAGGGGTAGGGCAACATTTTCGGAATTCCATCTCAAGGGTAGGGCAACACAAATTTTGGGTCTTTCAGCTATGCCTCTCAGGGGTAGGGCAACGATTTTGGGTCTTTCAGGTGAGCACAAATTACCAAAATATTTTGTGAAAGACATTAATCACCATAGGTCTATGTTTGTTTGTTTTCTTCACCGGGACCCTTATTTATCTTATTCCCAGAGAGAGTCTGTTTTGAAATTCTACGCTTGTATGGCATACCAGCAAGACTTGTGTTAGCAATTACGGCTCTGAATCTCAACACAAGTGCCACTATCATCACCCCTGATGGAACAGCAGAGTTCTTTGACATCTCAGCAGGTGTGCTCCAGTGTGACTCGCTTGCCCTATTCCTCTTTATCAAATCTTTCCAACCACACCAAAATCAAACTCTTCCAATCTTGCTATATGGAAATGAAACATGGACGCTTTCATTCAAACAACAAAAGCACCTTGATGGTACTTACACTCTCCTGCTTCAACACATGCAGAACATAAGCTGGCGACATCTGACTTTGAGAGAGATATATGCCGGCTTCCCACGCATGTCTGTCGTTGTACGTAAAAGGAGAGTAAGATTTGCTGGCCACTGCCATCGCGCCAGGTCTGAGGCTGTGTCCCCATTAATGTCCCCATTGAAACCAAAATAAGCCACTAATAACATGGGGCACAAGCTCTCCTATCCCTCTTTACTCGCCACAGCCATCGTGCCGCGTCTGAGGCTGTGTCCCTATTAGTGCTTTGGAAACCCAAATAAGCCACTAATAACATGGGGCACAAGCTCTCCTATCCCTATTTACTGGCCACTGCCAACGTGCCACCTATGAGGCTATGTCCCATTAGTGCCTTGGAAACCACAACCAGTCACTAATAACAGAAGAAGAAGAAGACGACGACGACAACCACCACCACCATCATCATCATCGTCATCATTATCTATATATCGAAAACAGAAAATGTCTGCCTGTCTTGCTGTCTGTCTAACTCCCTAAAACTCGTGAACCACCCAACCGATTTTTTTCAAACTTTACACATATAATATTTATGGTCCTGTGAGTGTTTTGAGAAAAAATATATTTCAAATGTTCAATGCCCCAGGGACCGCATTAGGCGATTTAGCGATCTCTCTCTCTCTCTTAGTCTTTCTTTTTAGATAGATACATAGATATATCGTTGCGCCCTTATAATATCTGTCTGAATGGCTGGCTGTCTGCATTACGACATTATGACGTAGCTGTTTGTGTGTATGTGTGTGTGTATATATGTATATATAGTGTGTGTGTATATATATATATAGTGTGTAACGTTTTTCGAAATATTTACTTCTGCGTTAACAGATTGATTTTTTTTAGTTTCAGAAGATCCCGTTATGGGTGAAAGCAGCGATTCTTTGCTTAAACTTTAATCTGTTATTTTAATATATATATACATATATATATATATATATATATATAAATATATATATATATATATAAATATATATATACATATATATATATATATATATAATTAAATATTCGTGTAAGGATATTTTTGCATACACAATAACAAAATATAAACAAAAGTATTTATTTCCCGAAGCTCGATAAGGATAAATATATATTAAATATATAAGAACAACGCCGGGCCATTCTGCTAGTTATTATTATTATTATTATTATTAAACGGTGGTGGATTGGCAGTATCGGTAGAGGGTCGGACGCCATGCTTTCCAACATAGTTACGTCCCTTTACAATATGAGTTTAAATCCCGCCGAGGTTGACTTTGCCTTTCATCCTTACGGTGTCGATAAAATAAAGTACCAGTAATGCACTGGTTATTTGCTGGCCTTGTGCCTAAAGTAGAAACAATTATTATTATTATTATTATTATTACTATTATTATTATTATTATTATTATTTAAGGGATACAAACGTATAGATCATTGTGTTGCCCACGAGCGGGGACACTCTGTCTCTTTGCTTTTTTTATATTTGACACAAGGTTTACGGCTATAGAGCTCTGGAACTTATCTATTTTGTCACATATCGTCAATTTTTTTTGAAAACCCTGTGTTGCGTTCGAACAGTATCGGTAGAGGGTCGGACGCCATGCTTTTCAGCATAGAGTTACGGTCCTTTACAGACTGAGTTGAAATCTCGTCGAGGTTAACTTTGCCTTTCATTTCATCCTTACGGAGTCGATAAAATAAAGTACTAGTAATGTACTGGTGTAATTGCTGTCTTTGTGCCAAATGTAGAAACAATTATTATTATCCTTACAGGACAAGCAGAAGAAGGTTCTGATCCGCCTTTATTAATAGGTCTGTTAGTAGCTATTATTGGAGAAGGAATAACAGTGAACAAGTTGTTTGCTATATTCAAATTATAAATAGGAATTCACAATGTTCGTTACAATGTCGGAACACGGGAGAGCCGAACTCCCACCGTAATCGCTCCGATCTCTCCCGCCCTCCCAATCTCTCTGTATAATGAGCAAATGGGGTCGCACGTGCTGGCCGCCCCACAGCGCCGGAGGATGTACAGTGCTCAGGTGCACTACAACTCATCAAAAGTGTATGTATAGTACATAGGGTAATATACAAACGTCAGGAAAATAAACAGTGAATGAGTCATGATATACACGTGTGCATGTGTATGGAAGGAGGTGTAGTTTTGGCGATTTTTGGGAAGCATGAGGGTTTTAAAGGATGCAGTGTCTCGGCAGCTAACAACTGACGCAGGCAGTTTGTTCCATGGAGGTGTTAAAGGATGCAGTGTCTCGACACTAACAACTGACGCAGGCAGTTTGTTCCATGGAGGTTTTAAAGGATGCAGTGTCTCGGCAGCTAACAACTGACGCAGGCAGTTTGTTCCATGGAGGTTTTAAAGGATGCAGTGTCTCGGCAGCTAACAACTGACGCAGGAAGTTTGTTCCATGGAGGTTTTAAAGGATGCAGTGTCTCGACACTAACAACTGACGCAGGAAGTTTGTTCCATGAAGGTTTTAAAGGATGCAGTGTCTCGGCAGCTAAGAACTGACGCAGGATCTTTGTTCCATGGAGGTTTTAAAGGATGCAGTGTCTCGACACTAACAACTGACGCAGGCAGTTTGTTCCATGGAGGTTTTAAAGGATGCAGTGTCTCGGCAGCTAACAACTGACGCAGGCAGTTTGTTCCATGGAGGTTTTAAAGGATGCAGTCTCTCGACACTAACAACTGACACAGGCAGTTTGTTCCATGGAGGTTTTAAAGGATGCAGTGTCTCGGCAGCTAACAACTGACGCAGGAAGTTTGTTCCATGGAGGTTTTAAAGGATGCAGTGTCTCGGCAGCTAACAACTGACGCAGGAAGTTTGTTCCATTGAGGTTTTAAAGGATGCAGTGTCTCGACACTAACAACTGACGCAGGCAGTTTGTTCCATGAAGGTTTTAAAGGATGCAGTGTCACGGCAGCTAACAACTGACGCAGGCAGTTTGTTCCATGGAGGTTTTAAAGGATGCAGTGTCTCGACACTAACAACTGACGCAGGCAGTTTGTTTCATGGAGGTTTTAAAGGATGCAGTCTCTCGACACTAACAACTGACGCAGGCAGTTTGTTCCATGGAGGTTTTAATGATAGGGGTTCCAGACTGATGATGCGAATTTCAAGTGTGGCCGTAACATAGCTGTATACAGCTTTAAATAGATGGCTGGAGAGCGGCTAACAAAGGTCTTGCTGAGTGATGCTAAGACACCCTCGGCATTCTTGACAATTTTAGAGATGTGCTTTGTCCAACACAAATCACTGCTGACAGTAATGGCTAGGTCACGTTCACAAGAGGACTTCTTGATATCAGTGTTGTGGAGGGATTATGTGGAGGCTGGATTTTTCCTCCACAAATGCATGGTGGTACACTTGTCCACAGCCAGCTTCAGTTGCCTGTCTGTGATCCATTGCTGCATTGTGTCTAGGTCTGATTGTAGGAAAGAGTTATAGATTTTCATTGTTATTGTTGTTATTGTTCTTGTAATTACTTTCTGTAGCTTTAGTGACTGTTATTGCAATTGTTGTTATATTTGGAGTTGTTGTTATATGTTTTTTGTTATCTACAAATTTTTCCTTTATTTTGTGTATGTGTGTATATATATATATATATGTGACGTCCCAACGAGTATCCTCCACCTCCAAATAACTTACACCCCATCTCTGGGACCCGGAGGAAGGCGAGGGTCCGGCAATAGAACAGCCACTCCACAACGTGGGGCCGCTACTTTACATAGGAGGAGGAGGAGTTATTACTACTACTGTACATAGGAGGGGGTGGATTACTACTGCTACCTAACATAGGAGGAGGGGGAGTTACTACTACTACTGTACATAGGAGGGGGGGGGGTTACTATTGCTACTTTACATAGGAGGGGGAGTTACTACTGCTACTGTACATAGGAGGAGGGGGTTTCTACTACTACCTTACATAGAAGGGGGGGGGCTGCCATTCTCTTTTCAACATTTGAACATGTCATTTTGAATCTTTCAAAATATTAACAGAACCACAATATCACGTTTCGTTGTTTTAGAAATTATTAAAACGAATAAGAATTTCGGCCCACCATTGTTGGTGTAAGGAAACAAATTTGGATAAAGACTCACCCGTCAGTAAATTACCACATGTGTAATAATAATAATAATTATTATTTTTACTTTTGGCACAAGGCCAGCAATTAATACAATGTATTACTGGTACTTTATTTTATCGACCCCGTAAGGATATGAGGCAAAGTTAACCTCGCATAAAGCCAGCAATTACCCCAGTGTGAGAGAATGACAAAGCAACAATTCTCTGGGATATGCCAATACATACAGACATAGAGATCAAAGCCAACCGACCAGATATTATGGTCAAAGACCACAAAGAAAAGAAATGCCTTCTAGTAGATGTGTCAATCCCAACAGACGACAATATATCTTCCAAGGAAAGGGAGAAACTCTCCAAATATAAAGATCGAGAGATAGAAATAACTTGAATGTGAAAAATAAAACCAGAAACAATACCTATAATAATAGGTGTTCTAGGAATGATAAAAACACACAGACAAATACATAGCCAAAACCCCAGGACTTACAAATATATACAGCATACATTAGATAGCACTACTAGGTACTGTATATATATTATATAGAGTACCACAGGACTTACAAATATATACAGCATACATTAGATAGCACTACTAGGTACTGTATATATATTATATAGAGTACCACAGGACTTAAAAATATATACAGCATACATTAGATAGCACTACTAGGTACTGTATATATATTATATAGAGTACCACAGGACTTACAAATATATACAGCATACAAAAGATAGCACTACTAGGTACTGTATATATATTATATAGAGTACCACAGGACTTACAAATATATACAGCATACATTAGATAGCACTACTAGGTACTGTATATATATTATATAGAGTACCACAGGACTTACAAATATATACAGCATACATTAGATAGCACTACTAGGTACTGTATATATATTATATAGAGTACCCCAGGACTTACAAATATATACAGCATACAGTAGATAGCACTACTAGGTACTGTATATATATTATATAGAGTACCACAGGACTTACAAATATATACAGCATACAGTAGATAGCACTACTAGGTACTGTATATATATTATATAGAGTACCACAGGACTTACAAATATATACAGCATACAGTAGATAGCACTACTAGGTACTGTATATATATTATATAGAGTACCACAGGACTTACACATATCTACAGCATACATTAGATAGCACTACTAGGTACTGTATATATATTATATAGAGTACCCCAGGACTTACAAATATATACAGCATACAGTAGATAGCACTACTAGGTACTGTATATATATTATATAGAGTACCCCAGGACTTACAAATATATACAGCATACAGTAGATAGCACTACTAGGTACTGTATATATATTATATAGAGTACCACAGGACTTACACATATCTACAGCATACATTAGATAGCACTACTAGGTACTGTATATATATTATATAGAGTACCACAGGACTTACAAATATATACAGCATACAGTAGATAGCACTACTAGGTACTGTATATATATTATATAGAGTACCACAGGACTTACAAATATATACAGCATACAGTAGATAGCACTACTAGGTACTGTATATATATTATATAGAGTACCACAGGACTTACAAATATATACAGCATACAAAAGATAGCACTACTTGGTACTGTATATATATTATATAGAGTACCCCAGGACTTACAAATATATACAGCATACAGTAGATAGTACTACTAGGTACTGTATATATATTATATAGAGTACCCCAGGACTTACAAATATATACAGTATACAGTAGATAGCACTACTAGGTAGTGTATATATATTATATAGAGTACCACAGGACTTACAAATATATACAGCATACAGTAGATAGCACTACTAGGTACTGTATATATATTATATAGAGTACCACAGGACTTACAAATATATACAGTAGATAGCACTACTAGGTACTGTATATATATTATATAGAGTACCACAGGACTTACAAATATATACAGCATACAGTAGATAGCACTACTAGGTACTGTATATATATTATATAGAGGAACACAGGACTTACAAATATATACAGCATACAGTAGATAGCACTACTAGGTACTGTATATATATTATATAGAGTACCCCACAACTTACAAATATATACAGCATTCAAAAGATAGCACTACTAGGCACTGCACACATATTACTAAAAGTCCTATCAATACAATAGAAACAACACCAGCAAAAACTACACTGCACATACCCAAGGCCCACAGAGCTGTGCTCAGTGAAGCAGTAATGATGCGCCATAAGAATAATAATGGAAATAATAGTTTCTACTTTAGGCACAAGGCCAACAATAACCCAGTGCATTACTGGTACTTTATTTTATCGACCACTAATGGATGAAAAGCAAAGTCAACGTCGGCGGGATTTGAACTCCGAGGTTGACTTTGCCTTTCATCCTTGCGGGATCGATAAAATAAAGTACCAGTAATGCACTGGGTAATTGCTGGCCTTGTGCCTAAAGTAGAAACTATTATTTCCATTATATGGAAATAATAATCTCTGATTTAGGCACGAGGCCGACAATTTTGTGGGAAGGGGAAAGTCGATTAAATCAACCACAATGCATTACAGATACATTATTTATCGACCCCGTAAAGATGAAAAGCAAAGTGAATCTCGGCGGGATTTCAACTCAGAACGTAAAGGGCCATAACACTATGCTACAAAGCATGGTGTCTGACGCTCTACCGACACTGCCAATCCATAATACTAAAAATGTAAAGAAAAGGAAAACGAAGATGTAACTTACCGATCTGTTTAACCGGAGTGCACAAGAAAAGATTATATTAAGAAAGGCCAGGCTGGTGCCAAGCACAGCAGAAACATAAATATATGGGTGACATACACATTTATATATAGACTTACCGATATATGTAAACGGAGACCCAACAAAACTAGTATAATCCAGAAAGACAGGAAGCCGAACGCCATAAATGATACATAAATGTATGAATCCGTATTATTTTGAAATAAGTTATTTATTATTCCGTAAGTTGTAATACAACAACTAAGAATACTACCAAATACGAGATATCCTACAATATACTGCAAAGAATCATTTAATAATCTCAGTGATGAACTCAGTTTGTCATGTCTGTTACATATTTCTTTAATCTCTTCATGTTTCTTGATAGCATCCGAATTGGGGGATTGCATTACCTTTACGTACTCTTCAGCCTCCTTGGCCAGTTTGTTAAACTCATGAGTAAGATTAAGCTGAAGTATAATGCTTATATACAGATCAATCATCAGCGGTACAGTGGAAAGTATTTGTAGTGTAAATTTTAAAATTACCATGAGGTACTTATAATCCATCGTCATTTGAAATACTTGAAAATCCAACAGATCACTGCCTTTACTAAAAATAGGTATTATGAGTTCCATAATTATGATAGAAATAGTATACGCAGCTACAAATATACAAAGTGACTTATATGAATATATGAAACTGTACAGTTTTCCATCTTTCTCTTCAATTTCAATTTTGGAGAATATTTCAATTATGTCCTTGAAATGAGCTTCTTTGCAATATTTCATTAAACATAGGACAGACATTATACAATAGCAAGATGTAATGTAGACATACATAAACATGTTGGCAGCAGGTATACCTTTTAAGGTTGTTAAATTAACAATGAAGCAAAAAGGGTTTAGAATCAAATATATAAAGACCACAATATAAATAGCTAGCAAACACAATGCTTTGAACGTGTGTGATTTCAGTAAAGATATCATTTCAGTTAATCTCATATAATTATGTTCTAAAAAATATTTCAGGAACCTGAAAAATATCGTGTCTTTTATTTTCAAGCTTTCACTGTGTTGGCCTTCTTCAATACTTGTAATCTGATGCATTTCGAAAATCAGAGAGACGAGCTGTATTTCTTTAAGAGTTTGCTAGTCGTTCGAGAAGCTAAAGCTGACAAGCTAGATCAAGTCCTGATAAGTTGTGTAATCGATGCTAGGTAATCAGATAATATTCATTCAGATGATACACACAGTATATACATGCATATGCATATATATATGTATTTGCATATGTATATATATATATATATATATATATATATATATATATATATATATACATACTTATATACATACTTATATAAATATATATGTATGTATATATATATATATATATATATATATATATATATATATACATACATATAAATATGAAACGGTAGTACTTAGCACTAACCAATTACCAGTAAGAGAAAAGGCTGAATGTAAATGATCAAATGTATTACAGAGCCGAGATACAAAATATAAAACAATCAAATTTGAGTTTAATACATTTAATTTAATTGCTGACAATTGTTTCTTCCAGGCAAATGTCTGGGATTCTCGGAGCATACACAATGTTTAAACAAATAATTATAATCCTAATCCTCAGAACATTCATAAAGATACATTACTATTAACAGTGTCAGTGACATCATATTGAAAAGCAGAATTATAATTACTTGTTTAAACATTGTGTATGCTCCGATGATACCAGACATTTGTCTTGAAGAAACAATTGTCAGCAATTAAATGTATTAAACTAAAGTGTGATTGTTTTATATTTTGCATATATATATATATATATATATATATATATATATATATATATATATATATATATATATAAACGTTTGTATATGTATAATAAAGCCAAAACAATGCAGGTATCGACATAGAATAAAGATTGCAAATGCAAAAGATATTGTTGACAATTAGTCTTTTACCTTAGATTTATTTAAATGTCCTTAATTTTCGAGATAATATCTCTTCTTCGGTAGGAATTAAAGCGGTATTTAGAACATTGGTTTAACCGCTTTACTTCCCTCCGAAGAAGGGATATTATCTCGAAAATTAAGGACATTTAAATAAATCTAAGGTAAAAGACTAATTGTCAACAATATCTTTTGCATTTGCATTCTTTATTCTATGTCCATACCTGCATTGTTTTGGCTTTATTATACATATACAAACATTTACACCTCATTACACAATGCTTCAAGTGAACTATAACCTCCTCCCATTTATATATATATACATATATATATATACACATTTATGTGTGTATATATATATATGTGTGTATATATATATGTGTGTGTGTTTATATATATATGTGTGTGTATATATGTATATATATATGTGTGTGTTTATATATATGTTTATATATGTGTGTATATATGTATATAAATGTGTGTGTATATATGTATATATATATATATATGTGTGTGTGTGTATATGTATATATATGTGTGTGTATATATGTATATATATGTGTATATATATGTGTGTCTATATATGTATATATATGTGTGTGTGTGTATATATATATGTGTATATATATGTGTGTGTGTGTATGTGTATATATGTGTGTTTGTATATATATATGTGTATATATATGTCTGTATACATATATGTGTATATATATATATATATGCGTGTGTGTGTGTATATACGTATATGTGTGTGTATATACGTATATGTGTGTGTATATACGTATATGTGTGTATATATATATATATGTATGTATATATATATGTGTGTGTGTGTGTATATACGTATATGTGTGTATGTATATATATGTGTATCTATATATATTTGTCTGTATATATATGCATATGTATATTTATGTATACTGTCTGTGTATGTGTGTGTATATCCGTGCGTGTGTAATATACAGAAATCTAGATATTCCACATAATTAGTCCATTAACTAAAAGCTAAGGTAGAGAGGTGATAAAATCTACTTTGAAAAGCTTTCATTTGTGTAAATATACACAGTTAAAGAGTTATTATTTTCATGTCCTGATATCAGATAATTTACACAATATTCTGTCTTGCATGTTGATATGTACACATACAATTATACACATTTTACAATATACAATTATATATACTCGACAATATACATTTATATATACTCGACAATATACATATATATTTACTTCTCAATATACTTCAAGATTAATGAGATTAATTGGAAGAGCTATCAGAAAGCACTTTATCGATTTATTTCATGTATAGATCATACGTATTGATTTCTTCAGAGATCTTGTTTGAAACGTTTTGTGACAAACAATTAAGACATCATATAACGCATTATTTGATAGAGTTCAATGACAAAATAGGTAATTAATTAATAAGAAATATAACCACACCTTCCCGTTACCTTGTCACAATCACACATAAACGCACGCTCACACCCACACCCAAGAACTGAAACGCACACACCTACGCACATGCACACGCATGTGCGCCCACACACACACACAATATCCACTGGCCCTTAGTTTATGTTCGTAGCGAAGAGGTGCCTTGCTTTGGTAACAAAAATGTTGTTCCTGTGAATTCCATCTCTGGGGTAGGGCAACATTTTCGGAATTCCATCTCAAGGGTAGGGCAACAACAATTTTGGGTCATTCAGCTAAGCCTCTCAGGGGTAGGGCAACGATTTTGGGTGTTTCAGGTGAGCACAAATTACCAAAATATTTTGTGAAAGACATTAAACACCATAGGTCTATGTTTGTTTGTTTTCTTCACCGGGACCCTTATTTATCTTATTCCCAGAGAGAGTCTGCTTTGAAACTCTACGCTTGTATGGCATACCAGCAAGACTTGTGGTAGCAATTACGGCTCTGTATCTCAACACAAGTGCCACTATCATCACCCCTGATGGAACAACAGAGTTCTTTGACATCTCAGCAGGTGTGCTCCAGTGTGACTCGCTTGCCCTATTCCTCTTTATCAAATCTTTCCAACCACACCAAAATCAGGCTCTTCCAATCTTGCTATATGGAAATGAAACATGGACGCTTTCATTCAAACAACAAAAGCACCTTGATGGCACTTACAGTCTCCTGCTTCAACACATGCAGAACATAAGCTGGCGACATCTGACTTTGAGAGAGATATATGCCGGCCTCCCACGCATGTCTGTCGTTGTACGTAAAAGGAGAGTAAGATTTGCTGGCCACTGCCATCGCGCCAGGTCTGAGGCGGTGTCCCCATTAATGTCCCCATTGAAACCAAAATAAGCCACTAATAACATGGGGCACAAGCTCTCCTATCCCTATTTACTGGCCACTGCCATCGCTCCACGTCTGAGGCTATGTCCCCTTTAATTCTTTGGAAACCAAAATAAGCCACTAATAACATGGGGCACAAGCTCTCCTATCCTTATTTACTGGCCACTGCCATCGTGCCACCTATGAGGCTGTGTCCCCATTAATTCTTTGGAAACCAAAATAAGCCACTAATAACATGGGGCTCAAGCTCTCCTATCCTTATTTACTGGCCACTGCCATCGTGCCACCTATGAGGCTGTGTCCCCATTAATTCTTTGGAAACCAAAATAAGCCACTAATAACATGGGGCACAAGCTCTCCTATCCCTATTTACTGGCCACTGCCATCGTGCCACCTATGAGGCTGTGTCCCCATTAATTCTTTGGAAACCAAAATAAGCCACTAATAACATGGGACACAAGCTCTCCTATCCCTATTTACTGGCCACTGCCAACGTGCCACGTATGACGCTATGTCCCATTAGTGCCTTGGAAACCACAACCAGTCACTAATAACAGAAGAAGAAGAAGAAGACGACGACGACAACCACCACCATCATCATCGTCATCATTATCTATATATCGAAAACAGAAAATGTCTGTCTGTCTGTCTGTCTGTCTGTCAAACTCCCTAAAACTCGAGAACCACCCAACCGATTGTTTTCAAACTTTACACATGTAATACTTATGGTCCTGTGAGTGTTTTGAGAAAAAAAAAATTTGCAATGTTCAATGCCCCAGGGACCGCATTAGGCGATTTAGCGATCTCTCTCTCTCTTAGTCTTTCTTTTTAGATAGATACATAGATATAACGTTGCGCCCTTATAATATCTGTCTGTATGCCTGGCTGTCTGCATTACGACATTATGACGTAGCTGTGTGTGTGTGTGTGAGTATATATGTATATATATATAGTGTGTATGTATTTATATATAGTGTGTAACGTTTTTCGAAATATTTACTTCTGCGGTCACAGATTGATTTTTTTCACTTTCAGAAGATTCTTTGCTTAAACTTTAACCTGTTATATATATATATATATATATATATATATATATATATATATATATATATATATATATATATATATAATTAAATATTCGTGTACAGATATTTTTGCATACACAATAACAAAATATAAACAAAAGTATTTATTTCACGAAGCTCGATAAGGAAAAATATATATTAAATATATAAGAACCCTAGAGCAAATCCCGAGCAACGCCAGGCCATTCTGCTAGTTTTTATTATTATTATTTAAAGGACACAAACGTATAGATCATTGTCTTGCCCACGAGCGGGGACACTCTCTCTCTTTGCTTTTTTTTATATTTGACACAAGTTTTACGGCTATAGAGCTCTGGAACTTATCTATTTTGTCACATATCGTCAAGTTCTTTTGAAAACCCTGTGTTGCGTTCGAACAGTATCGGTAGAGGGTCGGACGCCATGCTTTTCAGCATAGAGTTACGGTCCGTTACAGACTGAGTTGAAATCTCGCCGAGGTTAACATTGCCTTTCATTTCATCCTAACGAAGTCGATAAAATAAAGTACCAGCAATTCACTGGGATAATTGCTGTCCTTGTGTCAAATGTAGAAATAATTATTATTATCCTTACAGGAGCAGCAGAAGAAGGTTCTGATCCGCCTTTATTAATAGGTCTGTTAGTAGCTATTATTGGAGAAGGAATAACAGTGAACAAGTTGTTTGGTATAGTCAAACTATAAATAGGAATTCACAATGTTCGTTACAAGTATGAAAATACACCCTTGATAGGTGCAATGTGTCGGTACATGGAAGAGCTGAACTCCCACCGTAATCGCCCCAATGTGTCGGAACACGGAAGAGCCGAACTCCCACCGTAATCGCCCCCATCTGTCTCGCCCCAATGTGTCGGAACACGGAAGAGCCGAACTCCCACCGTAATCGCTCCCATCTCTCTCGCCCTCCCAATCTCTCTGTATAATGAGCAAATGGGGTCCCACGTTCTGGCCGCCCCACAGCGCCGGAGGACAGAATGGAGAAGGCGTTTTCCCCGGAGGATGGCAAGGGAGATGCGCTGGAAGAGCCATTCTAGTTTGATTACTCGAGAAACAAGATAAACTCATATATTACGTTGTTTTTGTTGCTGTTGTGACTTTTTGGATTTTTGCTGTTTTCAAATAATAATTGTTTCTACTTTTGGCACAAGGCCAGCAAATTACCCAGTTCATTACTGGTACTTTACTTTATCGACCCCGTAAGGATAAAAGGCAAAGTTAACCTCGGCGGGATTTCAAATAATAATAATAATGAACAAGTTGTGTACAGTGCTCAGGTGCACTACAACTCATCAAAAGTGTATGTATAGTAAATAGCGTAATGTACAAAGGTCAGGAAAATGAACAGTGCATGAGTCATGATATACACGTGTGCATGTGTATGGAAGGAGGACATCAGGTGTAGTTTTGGCAAATTTCGGGAAGCATGAGGGTTTTAAAGGATGCAGTGTCTCGGCAGCTAACAACTAACGCAGGCAGTTTGTTCCATGGAGGTTTTAAAGGATGCAGTGTCTCGGCAGCTAACAACTGACGCAGGCAGTTTGTTCCGTGGAGGTGTTAAAGGATGCAGTATCTCGACACTAACAACTGACGCAGGCAGTTTGTTCCATGGAGGTTTTAAAGGATGCCGTGTCTCGGCAGCTAACAACTGACGCAGGCAGTTTGTTCCATGGAGGTTTTAAAGGATGCAGTGTCTCGACAGCTAACAACTGACGCAGGCAGTTTGTTCCATGGAGGTTTTAAAGGATGCAGTGTCTCGACAGCTAACAACTGACGCAGGCAGTTTGTTCCATGGAGGTTTTAAAGGATGCCGCGTCTCGGCAGCTAACAACTGACGCAGGCAGTTTGTTCCATGCTTCAGCAACTCTAAGCGTGAACATATGTTTCCGAAAATTCATGGGAGCTATGCTGTTTTCTGACCTTGTAGGCATGTCCACGTATGTTAGACACATGGAGATTAAAAGGGTTCTCAGGGTTGTTGTTGGCGAGATGGTTAATAACTTTGTTGGTGTTTACCAAGTCCATTGCCAGACGTTGGAGCTTGAATGAATCAATGCCCAGGGAAGCAAAGCGTTCAGAGTATGGTAGGTGTCTGATGGAGGGTATGCGCTTGGTTGCACGTCTCTGAACAGTTTCCAGGAGGTCAATGTTCTGAGCAAGATAGGTGTTCCAGACTGATGATGCGAATTTCAAGTGTGGCCGTACCAAAGCTGTATACAGCTTTAAATAGATGGCTGGAGAGCGGCTAACAAAGGTCTTGCTGAGTGATGCTAAGACACCCTCGGCCTTCTTGACAATTTTAGAGATGTGCATTGTCCAACACAAATCGCTGCTGACAGTAATGGTTAGGTCACGTTCACAAGAGGACTTCTTGATATCAGTGTTGTGGAGGGAGTATGTGGAGGCTGGATTTTTCCTCCCCAAATGCATGGTGGTAAACCTGTCCACAGCCAGCTTCAGTTGCCTGTCTGTGATCCACTGCAGCATTGTGTCTAGGTCTGATTGTAGGAAAGAATTATAGATGTTCATTGTTATTGTTGTTATTGTTCTTGTGATTACTTTCTGTAGCTTTAGTGACTGTTATTGCAATTGTTGTTATATTTGGAGTTGTTGTTATATGTTTTTTGTTATCTACAAACTTTTCCTTTATTTTGTGTATGTGTGTATATATATACTAGCAAATGACCCACGTCCATTGGACGGTGTCAGTTCTTGGTAGGGCTGCAATGTTAATGGTCAATTTCCGTGTTGTATGTTTAACTTGGAGGATAATTTTACCTGATCAACTCTTTCAATAAAAAAAATGAGACGGTATTCAAAAAGAGCAAGTTTTATTTACAGATATGTGTCATTAAAATGTGAACATAGAGAAATGTATCGTTAGCCGTGTCGGTTGAACAATGTCTATTTTAAAACATCCATCATGTACACACAAACACATACACACACAAACATACACACACACACACACACGCACACGCACACATACACACATACGCACACAATCCCAAGACGTGACGTTGTGGAAGGGGGGGAGTTAAGAAGTGTAATAAATAAGTTAAAATTATAAACGCTGTATTTATCATATTCGCGTCACACACACTCCTCTCTTTCTTTATTTTACTCTCTCTCTCTCCTCTCCTTCTATCTCCTTCTCACACATCTTTCTCTCTCTGGCCGTTATGGAAATTACACACACACACACGCACACGCACACGCACACGCACTCACACACACACACACACACACACACACACACACACACACACACATACACACACACACACACACACACACACACACACACACACACAACGTCGTGTTGTGGAAGGGGGAGAGTTAAGAAGTGTGTAAAAGGAACGCTCTCTCTCTCTTTAATGGCCGTCATGGAATTTGTTAGTGCAAAAGTCTATAGGATTATAAAATCGAAGTTTGTGACTTCGAAATTAATCATTATGAAATAATTTTTTCTTGATGTTACAAACCGTAGCCTATTTTGGCTATGTGTTTAATTTGGCAGAGATCGATGGAATATTTTCCAAGTGAAACTCTTTTACACACACACACAGAACGGGAATTATATATATAGATGTGACGCCCCAACGAGTATCCTCCACCTCTAAATAACTTACTCTCCATCTCTGGGACCCGGAGGAAGGCGAGGGACACGCAATAGAACAGCCACTCCACATCGTGGGGCTGCTACTTTACATAGGAGGAGGAGGTGTTACTGCTACTACTGTACATAGGAGGGGGGAGTTACAACTGCTACTGTACATTGGAGGGGGAGTTACTATTGCTACTGTACATAGCAGGAGGGTGGGTTACTACTACTACCTTACATAGAAGGGGAGGGGCTGCCATTCTCTTTTCAACATTTGAACATGTCATTTTGAATCTTTCAAAATATTAACAGAACCACAATATCACGTTTCGTTGTTTTAGAAATTATTAAAACGAATAAGAATTTCGGCCCACCATTGTAGGTGTAAGTAAACAAGTTTGGATAAAGACTCACCCGTCAGTAAATTACCACATGTGTAATAATAATAATAATTATTATTTTTACTTTTGGCACAAGGCAAGCAATTAATACAATGTATTACTGGTACTTTATTTTATCGACCCCGTAAGGATGTGAGGCAAAGTTAACCTCGCATAAAGCCAGCAATTACCCCAGTGTCAGAGAATGACAAAGCAACAATTCTCTGGGATATGCCAATACATACAGACATAGAGATCAAAGTCAACCGACCAGATATTATGGTCAAAACCACAAAGAAAAGAAATGCCTTCTAATAGATGTGTCAATCCCAACAGACGACAATATATCTTCCAAGGAAAGGGAGAAACTCTCCAAATATAAAGATCGAGAGATAGAAATAACTTGAATGTGAAAAATAAAACCAGAAACAATACCTATAATAATAGGTGTTCTAGGAATGATAAAAACACACAGACAAATACATAGCCAAAACCCCAGGTCTTACAAATATATACAGCATACATTAGATAGCACTACTAGGTACTGTATATATATTATATAGAGTACCACAGGACTTACAAATATATACAGCATACAGTAGATAGCACTACTAGGTAGTGTATATATATTATATAGAGTAACCCAGGACTTACAAATATATACAGCATACAGTAGATAGCACTACTAGGTACTGTATATATATTATATAGAGTACCACAGGACTTACAAATATATACAGCATACATTAGATAGCACTACTAGGTACTGTATATATATTATATAGAGTACCACAGGACTTACAAATATATACAGCATACAGAAGATAGCACTACTAGGTACTGTATATATAATATATAGAGTACCACGGGACTTACAAATATATACAGCATACAGAAGATAGCACTACTAGGTACTGTATATATATTATATAGAGTACCCCACGACTTACAAATATATACAGCATACAAAAGATAGCACTACTAGGTCCTGTATATATATTATATAGAGTATCACAGGACTTACAAATATATACAGCATACTGTAGATAGCACTACTAGGTACTGTATATATATTATATAGAGTACCACAGGACTTACAAATATATACAGCATACAGTAGATAGCACTACTAGGTACTGTATATATATATTATGTAGAGTACCACAGGACTTACAAATATATACAGCATACAACAGATAGCACTAGTAGGTACTGTATATATTATATAGAGTACCCCACGACTTACAAATATATACAACATATATTACGAAAAGTCCTATCAATACAATAGTGAAGCAGTAATGATGCGCCATAAGAATAATAATGGAAATAATAATCTCTGATTTAGGCACGAGGCCGACAATTTTGGGGGAAGGGAAAGTCGATTAAATCAACCACAGTGCATTACAGGTACATTATTTATCCACCCCGTAAAGATGAAAAGCAAAGTGAATCTCGGCGGGATTTCAACTCAGAACGTAAAGGGCCATAACACTATGCTACAAAGCATGGTGTCTGGCGCTCTACCGACACTGCCAATCCATCATACTAAAAATGTAAAAAAAGTAAAACGAAGATGTAACTTACCGATCTGTTTAACCGGAGTGCACAAGAAAAGATTATATTAAGAAAGGCCAGGCTGGTGCCAAACACAGCAGAAACATAAATATATGGGTGACATACACATTTATATATAGACTTACCGATATATGTAAACGGAGGCCCAACACAATTATTGTAATCCAGTAAGACAGGAAGCCGAACGCCATAATTAATACATAAATGTATGAATCCGTATGATTTTGTAATAAGTTATTTATTATTCCGTAAGTTGTAATACAACAACTAAGAATACTACCAAATACGAGAAATCCTAAAATATACTGCGAAGAATCATTTAATAATCTCAGTGATGAACTCAGTTTGTCTTGTCTGTTGCATATTTCTTTAATCTCTTCATATTTCTTGATAGCATCCGAATTGGGGGATTGCATTACCTTTACGCACTCTTCAGCCTCCTTGGCCAGTTTGTTAAACTCATGAGTAAGATTAAGCTGAAGTATAAAGCTTATATACAGATCAATCCACAGCGGTACAGTGGAAAGAATTTGTAGTGTAAATTTTAAAATTACTATGAGGTACTTATAATCCATCGTCATTTGAAATACTAGAAAATCCAACAGATCACTGTCTTTACTAAAAATAGGTATTATGAGCTCTGTAATTATGATAGAAATACTATACACAGCTGTTAATATAGAAAGTGACTTATATGAATATATGAAACTGTACAGTTTTCCATCTTTCTCTTCAATTTCAATTTTGGAGAATATTTCAATTATGTCCTTGAAATGAGGCTCTTTGAAATATTTCATTAAACATAGGACAGACATCATACACCAGCAAAATGTAATGTAGACATACATAAATATGTTGGCATCAGGTATACCTTTTAAGGTTGTTAAATTAACAATGAGGCAAATAGGGTTTAGAATCAAATATATAAAGGCCACAATATAAATAGCTAGCAAACCCAATGCTTTGAACGTGTGTGATTTCAGTAAAGATATCATTTCACTTAATCTCATATAATTATGTTCTAAAAAATATTTCAGGAACCTGAAAAATATCGTGTCTTTTATTTTCAAGCTTTCACTGTGTTGGCCTTCTTCAATACTTGTAATCTGATGCATTTCGAAAATCAGAGACAAACTGTATTTCTTTAAGAGTTTGCTAGTCGTTCGAGAAGCTAAAGCTGACAAGCTAGATAAAGTCCTGATAAGTTGTGTAATCGATGCTAGGTAATCAGATAATATTCATTCAGATGATACACACAGTATATACATGCATATGCATATATATATGTATTTGCATGTGTACACATGCATATACATATATATATCCATATATGTATATGCATATATATTCATGTATATACATATATATATGCATATGTTTGTGTATATGTATATACATATATATATACATGCATATATGCACATATATGGGAGTGCACGCTAAAGAAGAAACCATGTGCGGGGTTTATAGTGGGAGGGCCAGTGCACAGTGACGGTCCCACTCACTCGGCCGCAGAAGCCAGAATCCGGTGGTACGGAGGACCGTCACGACCAGGGTCTTGCTTGGCTGCAGTGGATGGCCACGACGTCTGTAGTGCCTTGCCCTGCCCTAGCTCTCCACACGCTTGCTGTCGTCGCCTTTGTGACCGTTGGGACGAGGTTGTCCTCCTCCACTCACTCCGCCGGGTCCAGACTTCGCATACAGGGGCAGGCATCCGCTATCTAACTCACCTGGGGGTTTCAGACCCGTCCGGCTACCCTCAACATGGTTCGGCCTGCCACCCAAGGTGGTTTACCGGTTTGTGGCGGCTGTCGCATTCTACAGCTTCTTGGGGCCACAGGTGAGAGCTGAGTGTCAGGTGGGACCCAATGCTGGACGAGCTGTCATGAAAAGGGCATGCCTAGCTCTCCCTACAGAGGTACATGCCCCTCCCTGACACCCCAGACATATACACACGCATATACATACACATACATATGTATATGTGTATATACATATTTACTCATTTTTGGATGGCCGTTGACTCTTATGAGTTCTTCCGCCCTTTGTAAGGTTTTTTTTCTTGTTCTGCAGGGTGTCCAAAATCCCCCCCCTCACCAAGTAAACTTGGTGTGGTTGCCCGTTTAGTCGCCGACGACCCGACCATGCGACAGGTTGTACTGGTTTACATGTTACCAGTAGCACTCAAGAGTGACATGACTGGTATATATATATGTATATATATAAATTATTCCGGGTTGAATCGGAGGTAACCACAGTACGTAAGGTACTCAATACATAGCAGAGTATAACAGTTCTAGTCTTAGAGAAGCTCTTCTATGCAATGTGTGCATGCGCGCGTACGAGCGCACACACACGCACACACACACACACACGCACGCACACACGCAGGTGTTGGAGAGAATAAAGTTTGAGATTTCTTGTCGACCCCAATAGTGAAGGCCTGTCATGCCATCTATCTATTTTGTGATTGACCTTTGAGGAGCTACAATTTTCATGTTACTTTGTTTCGTGTGGGGAGACCACAGAGGACAACAATATTCAAGGTGGGGTCGGGAAAAAGTGAAGAAGAAAAGGATAATAGTGTGGATCTCTCTCGACTGGAAAGTTCTGAGAATCCAGGAACACATTCTGCGGGCCATGTCAACTTTATATAAAGATAAGTTGAGTATGAAAATGTATACACATGAGCGCGTATGTATGTACATGAATACATGTGTGTATATATATGTGTATGCATGTGTATATATATGTAAGTATGAATATGTGAATTGTGAGTATATGTATTTTGTAGAGGTGTGCAAATATATTTGTTTGTGAATGCGTGGGTGAAAGGATACGTACACTTGAAAGAAAAATTTAAGTCTGAATGTTAATTAAGTGCAAACACAAAACCAACCACGCATATCTTTACTATCTCTAATCCTTCTATAGATTTAGAAAAATAACCAATAATATATTCTATAAAAAATGTCAAAACAACAGATGGGAATCTAATTACTCACTGCCACCAAGAATTCTCACTGCTATCGAAAAACCACTCCTTCAACTATTCTTCTAACAACTTCACCCCTCCCTCCTAATATTCTCTATAAAAACTAAATAGGTCCTCAGTAATATTATTCTGATGAAATGACAGTAAATAATAACATTGAAATATTGAATGTCTGCATAACTAAAAGTTTGTAGATAGCAGCTGTTTTAGGTTATGTAACTGTTATAGAAACACGTGTCAATAAATTCCTTTCAACTAAACTGTATCCATTCAAATCTTTCTATTTTTCTCCGGATTACTTTTGGAACTACAACTGGAACCGTCGAGCAAACTCTACGTGAGCTGATAATCTACTGTGTGTAATATTTATATTACAACACAACGGAAAATACTGTATATATATATATATATATATATATATATATATATATATATATATATATATATATATATATATATATATATAAACGTTTGTATTTGTATAATAAGGCCAAAACAATGCAGGTATGGACATAGAATAAAGAATGCAAATGCAAAAGATATTGTTGACAATTAGTCTTTTACCTTAGATTTATTTAAATGTCCTTAATTTTCGAGATAATATCTCTTCTTCGGTAGGAATTATAGCGGTATTTAGAACATTGGTTTAACCGCTTTACTTCCCTCCGAAGAAGGGATATTATCTCGAAAATTAAGGACATTTAAATAAATCTAAGGTAAAAGACTAATTGTCAACAATATCTTTTGCATTTGCATTCTTTATTCTATGTCCATACCTGCATTGTTTTGGCTTTATTATACATATACAAACATTTACACCTCATTACACAATGCTTCAAGTGAACTATAACCTCCTCCCATATATATATATATATATATATATATATATATATATATATACACACATTTATGAGTGTATATATATATGTGTGTATATATATATGTGTGTGTGTTTATATATATATGTGTGTGTATATATGTATATATATATGTGTGTGTTTATATATATGTTTATATATGTGTGTATACATGTATATATATGTGTGTGTATATATGTATATATATATATATATATATATATATATATGTGTGTATATGTATATATATGTGTGTGTATATATGTATATATATGTGTATATATATGTGTGTCTATATATGTATATATATGTGTGTGTGTATATATATGTGTGTGTGTGTATGTGTATATATGTGTGTTTGTTTATATATATGTGTATATATATGTCTGTATACATATATGTGTATCTATATATATTTGTCTGTATATATATATGCATATGTATATATATATATATTTATGTATACTGTCTGTGTATGTGTGTGTATATCCGTGCGTGTGTAATATACAGAAATCTAGATATTCCACATAATTAGTCCATTCACTAAAAGCTAAGGTAGAGAGGTGATAAAATCTACTTTGAAAAACTTTCATCTGTGTAAATATACACAGTTAAAGAGTTACTATTTTCATGTACTGATATCAGATAATTTACACAATACTCTGCCTTGCATGTTGATATGTACACATACAATTATACACATTTTACAATATACAATTATATATACTCGACAATATACATTTATATATACTCGACAATATACATTTATATTTACTTCTCAATATACTTCAAGATTAATGAGATTAATTGGAAGAGCTATCAGAAAGCACTTTATCGATTTATTTCATGTATAGATCATACGTATTGATTTCTTCAGAGATCTTGTTTGAAACGTTTTGTGACAAACAAACAAGACATCATATAACGCATTATTTGATAGAGTTCAATGACAAAATAGGTAATTAATTAATAAGAAATATAACCACACCTTCCCTTTACCTTGTCACAATCACACATAAGCACACGCTCACACCCACACCCAAGAACTAAAACGCACACACCTACGCACATGCACACGCATGTGCGCCCACACACACACACAATATCCACTGGCCCTTAGTTTATGTTCGTAGCGAAGAGGTGCCTTGCTTTGGTAACAAAAATGTTGTTCCTGTGAATTCCATCTCTGGGGTAGGGCAACATTTTCGGAATTCCATCTCAAGGGTAGGGCAACAACAATTTTGGGTCTTTCAGCTAAGCCTCTCAGGGGTAGGGCAACGATTTTGGGTCTTTCAGGTGAGCACAAATTACCAAAATATTTTGTGAAAGACATTAATCACCATAGGTTTATGTTTGTTTGTTTCCTTTATCTTATTCCCAGAGAGAGTCTGTTTTGAAATTCTACGCTTGTATGGCATACCAGCAAGACTTGTGGTAGCAATTACGGCTCTGTATCTCAACACAAGTGCCACTATCATCACCCCTGATGGAACAACAGAGTTCTTTGACATCTCAGCAGGTGTGCTCCAGTATGACTCGCTTGCCCTATTCCTCTTTATCAAATCTTTCCAACCGCACCAAAATCAAACTCTTCCAATCTTGCTATATGGAAATGAAACATGGACGCTTTCATTCAAACAACAAAAGCACCTTGATGGCACTTACACTCTCCTGCTTCAACACATGCAGAACATAAGCTGGCGACATCTGACTTTGAGAGAGATATATGCCGGCCTCCCACGCATGTCTGTCGTTGTACGTAAAAGGAGAGTAAGATTTGCTGGCCACTGCCATCGCGCCAGGTCTGAGGCTGTGTCCCCATTAATTGAAATCAAAATAAGCCACTAATAACATGAGGCACAAGCTCTCCTATCCCTGTTTACTCGCCACAGCCATCGTGCCGCATCTGAGGCTGTGTCCCTATTAGTGCTTTGGAAACCAAAATAAGCCACTAATAACATGGGGCACAAGCTCTCCTATCCCTATTTACTGGCCACTGCCATCGTGCCACCTATGAGGCTGTGTCCCCATTAATTCTTTGGAAACCAAAATAAGCCACTAATAACATGGGACACAAGCTCTCCTGTCCCTATTTACTGGCCACTGCCAACGTGCCACCTATGAGGCTGTGTCCCCATTAGTGCCTTGGAAACCACAACCAGTAACTAATAAGAGAAAAAGAAGACAACGACACAACCAGCACCACCATCATCATCGTCATCATTATCTATATATCGAAAACAGAAAATGTCTGTCTGTCTGTCTGTCTGTCTGTCTGTCTGTCTGTCTGTCTGTCTGTCTGTCTAACTCCCCAAAACTCGCGAACCACCCAACCGATTGTTTTCAAACTTTACACATGTAATACTTATTTTCCTGTGAGTGTTTTGAGAAAAAATATATTTCAAATGTTCAATGCCCTAGGGACGGCATTAGGCGATTTAGCGATCTCTCTCTCTCAGTCTTTCTTTTTAGATAGATACATAGATATAACGTTGCGCCCTTATAATATCTGTCTGTATGCCTGGCTGTCTGCATTACGACATTATGACGTAGCTGTTTGTGTGTATGTGTGTGTGTATATATGTATATATAGTGTGTGTGTTTATATATATATATAGTGTGTAACCTTTTTCGAAATATTTACTTCTGCGTTCACAGATTGATTTTTTTTAGTTTCAGAAGATCCCGTTATGGGTGAAAGCAGCGATTCTTTGCTTAAACTTTAATCTGTTATTTTAATATATATATACATATATATATATATATATATATAAATATATATATATATATAAATATATATATATATAAATATATATATATATATATATATATATATATATATATATATATATAATTAAATATTCGTGTAAGGATATTTTTGCATACACAATAACAAAATATAAACAAAAGTATTTATTTCCCGAAGCTCGATAAGGATAAATATATATTAAATATATAAGAACCCTAGAGCAAATCCCGAGCAACGCCGGGCCATTCTGCTAGTTATTATTATTATTATTATTATTAAACGGTGGTGGATTGGCAGTATCGGTAGAGGGTCGGACGCCATGCTTTCCAACATAGTTACGTCCCTTTACAATATGAGTTTAAATCCCGCCGAGGTTGACTTTGCCTTTCATCCTTACGGGGTCGATAAAATAAAGTACCAGTAATGCACTGGGTATTTGCTGGCCTTGTGCCTAAAGTAGAAACAATTATTATTATTATTATTATTATTATTGAATGCCATGGTTGACGGAGGCTCGGCTCTGTAAGGTATAGTAATTTTTAACCGTTAAAACAATTGTAAATTGTTTAAAACTTGAACCAAATTGTTGATAAAGACACCGTCCTCCTCGTGAGAGGGGTCTTTCTGTCCGTTATTTGGCCCTTCGGGGTTAAATAACCAGTTATTGGGGTTTTGTATTCATTTTAAACAAAAAACAACATGGCTACGAAAAAGAAATTTCATACGTCACTCCCACTCATTCCGTCTTCTTCTTCCTCAATCATCACTACAGCAGAGAGAAGATTGTCTCTCTCCCTCCCTTCTTTAAATGTGTCTCTCTCCCTCCCTTCTCTTTCGCAAGTGACGAAAGAAAAGAAAAGTCTCGTGCAAAGCGTGCAAGGTTTCTCCACGACGACGACGACAGCGACGAAACAGGTGTGCAGGAAATACGAAAACCCAGTTCATTCGTCTGACGTCAGGAATAATAGCAGTAGCAGCCGTAATAACAACAGCAACAGTGACAATGAAAACAACAGTAGCAGCCGCAACAGCATCACCAGCAGCATAAACAACAACAGCATTAGCAGCAGCAACACCAACAACAACCACAGCAACAGCGGCGGAGGCAGTAGTCGTAGTACCTGCAGCAACAACAAAAGTACCAGCAGCTCTGACGACAACAACAACAGCAGAGAAAAACCAATCTCATTTGCAGGTATTGCGAAAAACTTGGAAACAATCCTCATAACAAATGAGGAATTAGAGGAAGCGAAGAAGATGGTGACAAAGAACGGACACCGAGCAATCTGCAAGGCAGCGGAAAAATTTTTCGAAACCCAAGAGCACTGTACGGTCACGTACCGTACAGTAAGTACAAAATCCCGTAGGGTGGAAAGAGCCACAGAGGCCCAAATACAAAAAGCCTTGGGGTCTGTGTGGCAGCGGAAAACGCACATCACCCGAGGCAAAAAATATTCCACCGTAGACGTACTTTTTGCCACACCCCAGGAGGCAAAGGCCCAATCAGTAGTGACCCTAAGGAGCGAGGAAATGGTGTTGGTGCCCTCCTACTGCGGGCAAAAAATTGTGAGGGTCAAACTGACCCACGTCTCCCCCGGAATGACCCCTTCTTGGCTGGCCGCGTCTGTCCTCGTCGGAATCGAGGACAAAACAACTGTACTGCAAGTACAGAAAAAAGTAAGAGAAGATTGGGTCGGCTCCTCCATTGAGATGCTAATCCAAACCAACCAGGAGTGCATCGAAGCTATCCCGGATGTGATAGACTTCGATAACGGCACTCAACTGCCCATAAGTGTTGAGGGCAAACGCCCGAAATGCTTTCGCTGTGGATCGAAGACTCACCTCAGGGCCTTCTGCAACGAGAAGACCCTGAGAAAGGAGAAAACCCCCCTCCTTCCGAATCCGGCTCCACGGCCACCAGCAACAGGACAAGCGGCAACCAGGAACGATAGGCCCGTGGCACCGATACCGACTCCACGGATATCAAAAACAGCAGCAGCAGTGGAAATATTAACAACAACAACAGCAATACCAAATGCAGCTGCAACAGAGACTCCAGTGCAAACATCACCAACAACAACAAGTGAAAGAGTGGAGCTGGTACCCCTCCCCGACCTCACAGAATCAGACATGGAGTGTGAGGTGGGAGAGGGATGGCAAAAGGTCGCAAGAAGGCACAAACGCAGAAGCAGCGCATCGTCGCCTTTGAAAAGGGAGGAAAGAAATGAGAAAAGGATAAAGTCTACTGCAAAGAGACCCACAGCAGCAACACCACCAACACCATCACCACCCACACCAGCACCACCATCACCACCGGCGACAACCCCACCGCCAACAACACCTTCAACACCACCACCACAAGCACCAACATCGCAAACACAACAACAAAACACACACACCCAGCAACAACGACAAGAAAATAGCAGAACCACACCCCACCCCCAGAAAAACAAATGCACGGCAATAAACACACACAACAAGAAACTAATGACTTACATAATTGAACACACAGACATTTCACAACAGGACTACATAATACCAGCACCAATCAAAACGCCAACTAACATAAGACTGCTAAAAATAGCACAGAAAGAATACACAAACATTAAAACGAAATTCCCCAACGCAGTTGGTGATTTCAGGGACCTAGGAGGAACCATCAATCGAAGAGTATATTCAGACATTCTCTTAGAAGAGCCGACGACCAGCCGAAGGGACGATTCAACGGTCCCTTCACCAGACGATCAAGTGAAAAGGGATGTAAAAACCATCCCTCCTCTACCAAAAGTACGGTAAGTGGTCTTTCCCATCTTTTCCACTATATTTTAAACATGACCTCACTCAGAATAGGCAGCATAAATGCGCGTGGCTTGGGGTCGTCATGGAAGCAGGGTCACCTGCTCAACGACCTCAGGTCACTAAACGTAGATGTAGTGGCCATCAGCGAGACCAGAATCTCCGAAGCACGGGCCTTCGCACCGATCTTCGGCGGCTACGATGTGTACACATCTCCCAGCCGTCCTGGATCGGGTGGAGGAGTTGCTGTGCTTTTTCGGAGAGGTTTAGATCTCGCCATACGGGCCATCTTCCTGGACCCAGAGGGTAAGCTGGTGGTGCTGGACGTGACCAGCGGAGACGGGCAAGCTTTCAGGCTAGTGGCCGTCTATGCCCCGACAGGAGCAGGGCGGCCTGATTTCTTCCGGCGTCTGGAGACCTTTCTTGGAACGTCCCGCTCTTTAGTGTTAGTGGGCGACTGGAACGGGATCTTAGATGCACGCTGGGACTGTGTGGGATTAGCGGATAGGGGTGGAGGGTGCAAGAGCCTCACCAACCTGCTCAGGCGTTTTGAACTGTCTGACAGGTACCGATTGGATTTCCCGAATGTGCCAATGTGGACTTGGACAAACCGCATAGGGTCATCCAGATCATATCTAGATAGAGTATTTTGTAGGGAAATAGATAGGTCTAGCATAGGCTGTCCACAATTCAAGATAGTCAGCTACACGGACCACAAATTCGTGACCTGTGTGCTTGACTTAGATAGGCTTCATAGACGAGGACCCGGCTACTGGAAGCTAAACGCGTCCTTACCAGCGCGCAAGGCCTACAGAGACCGGATTAGCGAACTAGTTAAGCGGGCGTTGACGGGGGCCATCGTCAACAACAAGTGGTGGTTTGCTCTGAAAAGAGCGATTAGAATAGAATCGATTAGGTTTAGTAAGGATTTAGCAATAGAGAAAAATAGAGCAGAGGGAGAACTAGTTAGAAAATTAGACGAGGCGCTTAGCAAAGGCATTGCGACCGACGTGCTTGCGGCAAAATTGGCCCTTGACCAATTCTTCAATGCAAAGCACGAAGGCTGCGTTGTCAGAGCTAGGGTGCGTGCTCTCAGACACGAGGGGACGAAAGCCGTTCAATGGGCCCGAGTGGCGGAGGCGCGTCGTGGCAACAAAGCCACGATCCGGTCTTTGGTGGACCACGACGGGCGCATGCTACTCGAATCCGGGCAAATGTGTGAAGCTTTTCAGCGACACTTCGCTCAGCTGTTCGGGGGCAGCGGGGGGCCGGGTAGAGGGATGGACTTTAGTGTCTACCTCGACGGACTGCCGCGGCTCTCGGCCACTGAGGCGAAGTGTTGCGAAAAGCCGATAACAGCCGCTGAAGTACGGGAGGCAATGACTGGCTGCACAAGGGGTAAATCGCCTGGTTTGGATGGTCTGCCCTATGAACTTTACGTACAGATGCCAGACTTGTTCGGAGGCCTCTTGGCGGACGTCTACTGCAACTGGCAACAGAACGGGAGAATTCCCAGTTCTGTGAGCCGAGGAGCGGTGGCACTGCTGAGAAAGGATCCGAACAAGGGGGATAACATAGACAATTTCCGGCCCATAACTCTGCTAAACACAGAGTTTAAGATTTTGGCCAAGGTGCTAGCAAAGAGGTTGGCGCTTGTCGTTGGTGGTCTGGTGGGAGAGGCGCAGACATGCGCCATTCCCGACAGATCCATCCACGACAACCTCCACCTCATGCGATACATCGTAGAGAGGGTAGCTAGGTAACCTGGCACGGGTGGGTCCTTGATCAATTTAGATCAGTCGAAAGCTTTCGATAGGGTCGACCATCGTTACCTAGCGGCAGTCCTGAGGGCGGCTGGCTTTGGGCCCGTCTTCAGAGGCTGGATCGCTGCCATGCACAGCGACATCTGCTCTGTGGTGAGAGTGAACGGTCACCTGTCGGAACCGTTCAACATCATGCGCTCGGTCCGCCAAGGATGTCCCCTCTCGTCCCTCTTGTACGTATTGACTCTCGAGCCATTACTGCACAAACTGGAGACGTTGAGGGGAGTCCCGCGCGAACTAGGATGCGGAAGATCCGTGTCAGCATATGCGGACGATGTCACCGTAGTGGTGTCGAACGCCAAACACATCGAGGCGATCGGCACTACACTAAGAGAATACGAAGCGGTGACAGGAGCAATGATCAACCAGGAAAAGTCAGTGGGCCTGCAGCTCGGCACCTGGAGAGGCAGGTCCATGCCGTCCAACAGCGTCGTCGGGCGCTGGACGGACGGACCGGTTAAATTGCTAGGGGTCTGGTTCGGTCCGGACCTCCAGACGGACAAAAACTGGGACGAGGTGACGAGCAGGGTGGCTTCTCTCACCCAGAAATGGGCGGAGAGGAAGCTATCCCTGAAAGGTCGAGCGGAGGTGGCTAACGCGTACATCGCGTCTATCATCTGCTACCGCCTAACCGTCGTACCTTGTCCTAAGCCTCGCCTGACTGCGCTGGAGCGTTTGCTCTTTCGCTTTTTGTGGAAGGGACGTGCTCCGATGGTCAGGCGGTCCATCTGTTGTCAACACCCGCTACGTGGAGGGCTGGGCATGCCGTGGCTGATGATGCGCAGGCACGCGCTCAGGCTACGACATCCCCACCTCTTCCTCGACGGTGATCAGGTGTGGTCGCCGTTTGCTAGACGCGTTTTTCCCCAGCTCGTTTCCTTGACGGAGCTGCAGTCCTGGGTCAAGCGAAGACCGAGAGGGAGCGCCTGGAGACTGGAATGTCTTCAGGCGCTCACAGCCCTCGACCAATCGGGCAATGTGATCGGTGGAAACTCCACCTCGGCGTTCTATAGAGGATTAGTGGAGGGGAAGAGCGACGACGTACTTGGGGAAACTCTAGGCGTCGACGAAAATCAACTAGCCAATCTCTTCGGAAGAACTTTCGGGCCAGGGCCTATGGACAACTTCCAGAAATCTCTGGCCTGGCAGTGCTACCGAGGAGCCTTGCCAGTTCGGGATAAACTCTACAGGCATGGAGGTGCCGTCAGCCGGGCATGTCCGAGATGCGCGCAGGGCGACGAAACCGTCCTGCACGCACTCGTCCAGTGTCCGAAAATTGCTGACTTGTGGGTTTATGTCGAACACCTGCTGTCGCGTTTAGGACGGATCCAGCTATCATCTGAGTCTATCGTGAGGATTGCCCCGCCCTCCTCCTTTAGCCGGGAAGGGCAGGCAGTTTTTATCTGTCTGGTGGCCATGGCGAAAGAGATAGTATGGTGGACACGTTTGAAAGGGCTGAAGACGAGCACTTACCTCTTCGGTGATGCTCTGATTGACTTTTTCAAATTTCATTTGAAAAGGAAAATCAGAGTAGAGAGGGAAGTGCTCTCTTCCCAGCATTTTGTTGAAAGATGGGTGAGAGAAGCAAGAATGGCCCGAGTGAATGGGCCGACTCTGAGTATATATCTGTAAACTAAAGGTGGAAAACTGGGAGAGGGCACTTGCCTTGGTGGTCAGGGTCATTGTGGCTTTTTACTGGGCTTTCTCCACAAATGTCCCTCCGAAGTCTCCCCCCTATTGGGGAATTTTTCATTGTTATTTTTGTTACATCCTCTGTTTTTGTTTTTTACACGCAGAAATGCCCTTTTGTACCGTCCTGCATTGTCCTGCACTGTCCTTAATGTCTACTTTATGTAAACCCTTGTGGTTAATAAAGAAATCATTATTATTATTACTATTATTATTATTATTATTATTATTATTATTATTTAAGGGATACAAATGTATAGATCATTGTGTTGCCCACGAGCGGGGACACTCTGTCTCTTTGCTTTTTTTATATTTGACACAAGGTTTACGGCTATAGAGCTCTGGAACTTATCTATTTTGTCACATATCGTCAAGTTCTTTTGAAAACCCTGTGTTGCGTTCGAACAGTATCGGTAGAGGGTGATCCGCCTTTATTAATAGGTCTGTTAGTAGCTATTATTGGAGAAGGAATAACAGTGAACATGTTGTTTGGTATAGTCAAACTATAAATAGGAATTCACAATGTTCGTTACAAGTATGAAAATACACCCTTGATAGGTGCAATGTGTCGGAACACGGAAGAGCTGAACTCGCACCGTAATCGACCCCTTCTCTTTCGCCCCAATGTGTCGGAACACGGAAGAGCTGAACTCGCACCGTAATCACTCCCATCTCTCTCGCCCCAATGTGTCGGAACACGGAAGAGCCGAACTCCCACCGTAATCGCCCCCATCTGTCTCGCCCCAATGTGTCGGAACACGGAAGAGCCGAACTCCCACCGTAATCGCTCCCATCTCTCTCGCCCTCCCAATCTCTCTGTATAATGAGAAAATGGGGTCCCACGTGCTGGCCGCCCCACAGCGCCGGAGGACAGAATGGAGAAGGCGTTTCCCAAGGAGGATGTACAGTGCTCAGGTGCACTACAACTCATCAAAAGTGTATGTATAGTACATAGGGTAATATACACACGTCAGGAAAATAAACAGTGAATGAGTCATGATATACACGTGTGCATGTGTATGGAAGGAGGACATCAAGTGTAGTTTTGGCGAATTTCGGGAGGCATGAGGGTTTTAAAGGATGCAGTGTCTCGGCAGCTAACAACTGACGCAGGCAGTTTGTTCCATGGAGGTTTTAAAGGATGCAGTGTCTCGGCAGCTAACAACTGACGCAGGAAGTTTGTTCCGTGGAGGTGTTAAAGGATGCAGTATCTCGACACTAACAACTGACGCAGGCAGTTTGTTCCATGGAGGTTTTAAAGGATGCAGTGTCTCGGCAGCTAACAACTGACACAGGCAGTTTGTTCCATGGAGGTTTTAAAGGATGCATTGTCTCGGCAGCTAACAACTGACGCAGGCAGTTTGTTCCATGTTTCAGCAACTCTAAGCGTGAAAAAACGTTTCCGAAAGTCATGGGAGCTATGCTGTTTTCTGACTTTGTAGGTATGTCCACGTATGTTAGACACATGGAGATTAAAAGGGTTCTCAGGGTTGTTGTTGGCGAGATGGTTAATAACTTTTGTTGGTGTTTACCAAGTCCATTGCCAGACGTCGGAGCTTCAATGAATCCATGCCCAGGGAAGCAAAGCGTTCTGAGTATGTTAGGTGCCTGATGGAGGGTATGCGCTTGGTTGCACGTCTCTGAACAGTTTCCAGGAGGTCAATGTTCTGAGCAAGATAGGGGTTCCAGACTGATGATGCGAATTTCAAGTGTGGCCGTACCATAGCTATATACAGCTTTAAATAGATGGCTGGAGAGCGGCTAACAAAGGTCTTGCTGAGTGATGCTAAGACACCCTCGGCCTTCTTGACAATTTTAGAGATGTGCTTTGTCCAACACAAATCGCTGCTGACAGTAATGGCTAGGTCACGTTCACAAGAGGACTTCTTGATATCAGTGTTGTGGAGGGAGTATGTGGAGGCTGGATTTTTAACGTTTTTCGAAATATTTACTTCTGCGTTCACAGATTGATTTTTTTAGTTTCAGAAGATCCCGTTATGGGTGAAAGCAGCGATTCTTTGCTTAAACTTTAATCTGTTATTTTAATATATATATACATATATATATATATAAATATATATATATATATATATATATATATATATATATATATATATATATATATATATAATTAAATATTCGTGTCAGGATATTTTTGCATACACAATAACAAAATATAAACAAAAGTATTTATTTCACGAAGCTCGATAAGGATAAATATATATTAAATATATAAGAACCCTAGAACAAATCCCGAGCAACGCCGGGCCATTCTGCTAGTTATTATTATTGTTATTAAACGGCGGTGGATTGGCAGTATCGGTAGAGGGTCGGACGCCATGCTTTCCAGCATAGTCACGTCCCTTTACGATATGAGTTTAAATCCCGCCGAGGTTGACTTTGCCTTTCATCCTTACGGGGTCGATAAAATAAAGTACCAGTAATGCACTGGGTATTTGCTGGCCTTGTGCCTAAAGTAGAAACAATTATTATTATTATTATTATTATTATTATTATTATTATTATTATTATTATTACAGTTGCATTTATCTTGCTTTATGTTCATACGAATTATCACCAAGTCACAACCAGTGACCTCAAGAGACAACAAGGTCCGCCATGTTCAAGAAAGAACATACATATTCACACATGCATCTTTAGTGTTTAGACTTGTGATGTACTTATATTGAGAGAATCTTCCTTAGTATATGGGCAGTTCCCATTAGTACTATCTTTTGTATTTCTCCTATACGCGGGTTTCCTGGGATTTGCGATATGTAATCATTAGACCCCTTAGGTATCATTCCCAGAGCGCCTACAACCACTGGTATTGTTTTACTTCTCAATTTCCACATTTTTCCAATTTCTATCTCCAGGTCCTTATACTTGCTCAATTTTTCAAATGTTTTTATAGATACATTCTTGTCTATTGGAACAGACATATCAATTAGCAGGCATACCCTCTTTTGAAAGTCTTTCAATATTATATCAGGTCTGTTTGCATCTATTTTTCGGTCTGTTTGGATGCTAAAGTTCCACAAGATTGAGATGTGATCTTTTTCAAGTATGGGAGGTGGTTGATGCTCCCACCAATTCTTTTGATGGGGCAGGTCAAAATGCTTACACATTATCCAATGTATGTATTGTGCAGCTCTGTCATGCCTGTTTAGGTATTCGGTTGGAGCTATAGGACTGCACATTGAAATTATATGGTCAATGGTCTCTGGTTGTTTTTTGCATACACGGCATAATGGGCTGCACCCATTTTTTATTATGTTGGCTTGGTAATTTTTTGTTGGCAGACACTGATCTTGTGCCGATATAATCAGTCCTTCAGTCTCCGATTTCAGTCCAGAGGATGCCAACCACTGATGGGTTAACGTTTTGTCAACATCAGGATTGTTAGCTCGCTCTGGGTATTTTTCATACAGAGGCTTTTCTTGCCATTTCTTAGCCAGTTTCTGTAGCAGTTCTTTCTTTGCAGTTACTTTTACCTGCTTTGCTTTTTCTGTGTTTTCCATTTCAGCAGTAAATGGGACTTCTGAAATTTGTAGTCCATTACTGTATCTTTGTGCATCTTTTGTAATGGAATATGATCTTTTGATGCTTTCGTGTTTCAAAACGAGTTTGTTCATCCAGTCATGTGATTCCCTTAGATATGTAGATAATCCAATTGTTGCAGTTTTCAACGCAATGTCTAACTGGATTAACCCACGTCCTCCTTCTTTCCTAGGGAGATATATTCTATCTATATCTGCCTTAGGGTGATGCATTCTGTGCATGGTTAAGAATTTTCGAATTTTTGTATCGAGCCTACGGATCTCTGTGCTTGACCAGTTGATGACATTGTAACTGTAGGTTACTACTGGTATGGCAAGCGTGTTTATGGCATCGATCCTATTCCTTGCATTCAATTCCGTTCTTAAGATTGCTCTTACTCTGCGGTAACATTCCTTCCTTATCCTTTCCCTCATTGTCGAGTGCTTGATTCCGTCTCCTTCACAAACACCTAGATATTTGTAAGTTTTTTCTTGATCAAGTTCTCTTATCACGTTCCCCCGATCAAGATTAATGTCTGAACTCTTCAGCAGCTTTCCTCTGGTGAACGTTGCTTTGGCGCATTTATCTAGTCCAAACTCCATTTTAATGTCATCACTGAACTGCTTCACAGTGGATAATAGCCCTTGCAATTGTTCATCATTTTTTGCAAATAGTTTCAGGTCATCCATGTAGAACAGGTGATTAATGGTTTTGTCATAGACTTTATATCCATGTTTTGTTTCATTGAGCATTTTACTTAATGGTATAAGTGCGATGCAAAATAAAAGCGGTGATAAAGAGTCACCCTGAAAAATTCCACAATTAATATTAACTTCTCCAGCTTCCAGTGATTTTATTTCCCTGTCTTCATACTGAATGACAAAAACCTCCTGACAACGGGGGATACTTTGAAAATCTCTAAACATTTTTCAATCCAACTGTGTGGCAAACTATCAAATGCTTTTTTATAATCTATCCAAGCAATCGATAGATTTTTGTGTCTATTATGACAATCTTCCAGTATCATTTTGTTAACCAGAAGCTGATCCTTACAGCCATATGAGCCTCGTAAACACCCTTTCTGCTCAATGGGAAATAGGTCATTTGTTATCAGGTGGTCATATGTGTATTCAGTTAGGACTGATGTTAAAATTTTATACATTGTGGTCAAGCAAGTTATCGGTCTGTAATTTTTGGGATTGTTTGTCTCATCATTCTTCGGAAGCAGGAATGTAATGCCGTTAACTAGCCATGACGGTATCTTTTCTGGCTCCTTAACTATTTCATTGTAAAGTTGGGCTAACAGCTCACGAGACTCTGTGAAGGCATTTATCCAAAAGTTTTGTATTTTGTCTTTTCCTGGGGATTTCCATTTGCTGGTTTTTCTTAGAGCCAAGCGCAACTGTTCAACTGTTATATTTTCCCATGTTTGTTCCTCAAGGTGAGCTGTATCTTTCATTTGTCTGTCTATCCATGGGGCATGTATGTTATGAACTTTTTCTTCGGCCCAGATCTTTTCCCAGAATTCTTGCACTTCCTCCTTGGGTGGTATTGATTTAGCAGTTATTGTTGACTTACCAATTTTTCTGTAGAAGTTTCTTTGGTTGTTTTTGAACATATTATTGTCCTTATAGAATCTAGATCGTTTTTCAAAGCGCCTTATACGAGCAGCTTTGGCCGACACTTTTTGCTTGATTATTTCTATCAGCATGTCTATGTCACATGTTGATTTTATACTGTACTTTTTTTTCAATTTTCTAAGTTTAGTTTGTTTAACATGTTCACCTACTTTATAGTTTGTTAAAACTTCTATGTCAGATCGGAGAAGGTTTATTTGGCGATTGATGTTCTCTTGCCAAGTAGATTTCTTGTGGGAATTCCTTTGTTTTTTCATCTTCACTCCACATAAGTGAGTGGTGACTTTAGCCGATGCATAATAGAGATGATTTAAATCAGTAATGTTTAGTTTTTTTGTGATGATAATGTTTTTGAGAATTATGTTAGTCTTGTGTATTATCTTTTGGTTCTGTTTGGAGTTCTGGATCTTAGGGAGGGTGTCTCGTTGTCCCATGTCAGATTCTTTCATTTTCATCCATTCGATCATAATTTCATCCTTCAAGTTGGCAAGTTCATTCTCATTCATTTCCTTATAATTTACGATCTCATTATTTTCATTTGGAGTTTCATCCTGAGCATGCACTCCCTCCACTTTTTCGATCCTTTCTTTAATTTGTTCTGTTGCCAGTGATTCCGCCCCAACCCTGGGATTCGAAGTGTTACAGTTTACCTCGTTTTCACTGACACATGTTTCATTTTCCCTTCGCTGACTTTGTGCTAATAGCTTGATCTGATCAATTTCTATATCAGTTAGTAACTTTTTTCTTACAATATTTCTTCGTATATTGGCTAGTTTGTTACTGTCAATATAGCCTCTGTTTTCGGGATGTTTCTTTTTCCAGTTGATATATGTCTGTTCTGTATTCGATGTATTTGATGGGTAGTACATGGCAGTGTAGAAAGCCTCAAGGACTTCTTTATTATCTTCCCTTGACCATTTTTCTCTCTTTTTCTTTTTCTTTATTATTATTATTATTATTACTATTATTGTTGTTATTCCTTGAATCTCAGTCATTGATGTTGGTTAACTGGAAAGTCCGTTGGATTGAATATCAAGCCACTACCTGCAGCCTCAGATATTCAGGACGTATCGGAGGGTTCTTGCTGTTCCAAGCAAGCATGCCTTTTGAAGCGTTCCAAAAAGCGTGAAGGGGCCGATTTTCTTTAACCATCCCTGGAAACTTTTGGAGATAGTCCCCAGTGCGCCTATGACAATCGGGATCACTTTGACTTCATGGCAGTTCCAAATCCTTTTCATCTCCCACTTTAGGTCCTGGTATCGGTTAATTTTCTCCCTCTCCTTCTCTTGCACTCTCGTGTCGAACGGGCAGGCCACATCCACAATCAGACACGATCTTTTTTCTTTGTCCACAACCACCAGGTCAGGTCTATTGTGTTCCAGTTTTTTGTCCGTCTGTATCCTAAAATCCCACAGCACCTTCACCTGATTGTTCTCCATCACCGCCTCTGGCCTATGCTCATACCATTTCTCAGATTATTATTATTATTATTATTATTATTATTATTATTATTATTATTATTATTATTATTATTATTATTATTATTATTATTATTATTTAAGGGATACAAACGTATAGATCATTGTGTTGTCCACGAGCGAGAACTCTTTCTCTCTTTGCTTTTTTATATTTGACACAAGTTTTACGGCTATAGAGCTCTGGAACTTATCTATTTTGTCACATATCGTCAAGTTCTTTTGAAAACCCTGTGTTGCGTTTGAATAGTATCGGTAGAGGGTCGGACGCCATGCTTTTCAGCATAGAGTTACGGTTCTTTACAGACTGAGTTGAAATCTCGCCGAGGTTAACTTTGCTTTTCATTTAATCCTTACGGAGTCGATAAAATAAAGTACTAGTAATGTACTGGTGTAATTGCTGTCCTTGTGTCAAATGTAGAAATAATTATTATTATCCTTACAGGAGCAGCAGAAGAAGGTTCTGATCCGCCTTTATTAATAGGTCTGTTAGTAGCTATTATTGGAGAAGGAATAACAGTGAACAAGTTGTTTGCTATATTCAAATTATAAATAGGAATTCACAATGTTCGTTACAAGTATGAAAATACACCCTTGATAGGTACAATGTGTCGGAACACGGAAGAGCCGAACTCCCACCGTAATTGCCCCAATCTCTCTCGCCCCAATGTGTCGGAACACGGTAGAGCCGAACTCCCACCGTAATCGCCCCAATCTCTCTCGCCCCAATGTGTCGGAACACGGAAGAGCCGAACTCCCACCGTAATCGACTCCTTCTCTCTCGCCCCAATGTGCCGGTACACGGAAGAGCTGAACTCCCACCGTAATCGACCCCTTCTCTCTCGCCTCAATGTGTCTGAACACGGAAGAGCCGAACTCCCACCGTAATCGCCCCCATCTGTCTCGCCCCAATGTGTCGGAACACGGAAGAGCCGAACTCCCACCGTAATCGCTCCCATCTCTATCGCCCTCCCAATCTCTCTGTTTAATGAGCAAATGGGGACCCACGTGCTGGCCGCCCCACAGCGCCGGAGGACAGAATGGAGAAGGCGTTTTCCCCGGAGGATGTACAGTGCTCAGGTGCACTACAACTCATCAAAGGTGTATGTATAGTACATAGGGTAATATACAAACGTCAGGAAAATAAACAGTGCATGAGTCATGATATACACGTGTGCATGTGTATGGAAGGAGGACATCAGGTGTAGTTTTGGCGAATTTCGGGAAGCATGAGGGTTTTAAAGGATGCAGTGTCTCGGCAGCTAACAACTGACGCAGGGAGTTTGTTCCATGGAGGTTTTAAAGGATGCAGTGTCTCGGCAGCTAACAACTGACGCAGGCAGTTTGTTCCGTGGAGGTGTTAAAGGAGGCAGTATCTCGACACTAACAACTGACACAGGCAGTTTGTTCCATGGAGGTGTTAAAGGATGCAGTATCTCGACACTAACAACTGACGCAGGCAGTTTGTTCCATGGAGGTTTTAAAGGATGCAGTGTCTCGACAGCTAACAACTGACGCAGGCAGTTTGTTCCGTGGAGGTGTTAAAGGATGCAGTATCTCGACACTAACAACTGACACAGGCAGTTTGTTCCATGGAGGTTTTAAAGGATGCAGTGTCTCGACACTAACAACTGACGCAGGCAGTTTGTTCCATGGAGGTTTTAAAGGATGCAGTGTCTCGGCAGCTAACAACTGACGCATGCAGTTTGTTCCGTGGAGGTATTAAAGGATGCAGTGTCTCGGCAGCTAACAACTGACACAGGCAGTTTGTTGCATGGAGGTTTTAAAGGATGCAGTGTCTCGGCAGCTAACAACTGACGCAGGCAGTTTGTTCCATGTTTCAGCAAGTCTAAGCGTGAAAAAATGTTTCCGAAAGTCATGGGAGCTATGCTATTTTCTGACTTTGTAGGTATGTCCACGTATGTTAGACACATGGAGATTAAAAGGGTTCTCAGGGTTGTTATTGGCGAGATGGTTAATAACTTTTGGTGGTGTTTACCAAGTCCATTGCCAGACGTTGGATCTTCAATGAATCCATGCCCAGGGAAGCAAAGCGTTCAGAGTATGGTAGGTGTCTGATGGAGGCTATGCGCTTGGTTGCACGTCTCTGAACAGTTTCCAGGCGGTGAATGTTCTGAGCAAGATAGGGGTTCCAGACTGATGATACAGCTTTAAATAGATGGCTGGAGAGCGGCTAACAAAGGTCTTGCTGAGTGATGCTAAGACACCTTCGGCCTTCAGGACAATTTTAGAGATGAGCTTTGTCCAACACAAATCGCTGCTGACAGTCATGGCTAGGTCACGTTCACAAGAGGACTTCTTGATATCAGTGTTGTGGAGGGAGTATGTGGAGGCTGGATTTTTCCTCCCCAAATGCATGGTGGTACACTTGTCCACAGCCAGCTTCAGTTGCCTGTCTGTGATCCATCGCTGCATTGTGTCTAGGTCTGATTGTAGGAAAGAGTTATAGATTTTCATTGTTATTGTTGTTATTGTTCTTGTGATTACTTTCTGTAGCTTTAGTGAATGTTATTGCAAGTGTTGTTATATTTGGAGTTGTTGTTATATGTTTTTTGTTATCTACAAATTTTTCCTTTATTTTGTGTATGTGTGTATATATATATATATATGTGACGTCCCAACGAGTATCCTCCACCTCTAAATAACTTACTCTCCATCTCTGGCACCCGGAGGAAGTCGAGGGACACGCAATAGAACAGCCACTCCACATCGTGGGGCTGCTACTTTACATAGGAGGAGGAGGAGTTATTACTACTACTGTACATAGGAGGAGGGTGGATTACTACTGCTACTTTACATAGGAGGAGGGGGAGTTACTACTACTACTGTACATAGGAGGGGGGGGAGTTACTACTGCTACTGTACATAGGAGGAGGGGGAGTTACTACTGTTACTGTACATAGGAGGAGGGGGAGTTACTACTGCTACTGTACATAGGAGGAGGGGGTGTTACTACTACTACCTTACATAGGAGGGGGAGTTACTACTGCTACTGTACATAGGAGGAGGGGGAGTTACTACTGTTACTGTACATTGGAGGGGGGAGGGTTACTACTACTACTGTACATAGGAGGAGGGGGAGTTACTACTACTACTGTACATAGGAGGGGGGGAGTTACTACTACTACTGTACATAGGAGGAGGGGGAGTTACTACTACTACTGTACATAGGAGGAGAGGGAGTTACTACTGCTACTGTACATAGGAGGAGGGGGTGGGGTTTACTACTGCTACTGTACATAGGAGGAGGGGGTGGGGTTTACTACTGCTACTGTACATAGGAGGGGGAGTTACTACTACTACTGTACATAGAAGGAGAGGGAGTTACTACTGCTACCGTACATAGGAGGGGGAGTTACTACTACTACTGTACAAAGGAGGAGGGGGAGTTACTACTGCTACTGTACATAGGAGGAGGGGGGTTTCTACTACTACTACCTTACATAGGAGGGGGAGTTACTACTACTACTACCGTACATAGAAGGAGGGGGAGTTCCTACTGCTACTGTACATAGGAGGGGGAGTCACTTCTACTATTGTACATAGGAGGGGGAGTCACTACTACTACTACCGTACATAGAAGGAGGGGGAGTTACTACTACTACTACCTTACATAGAAGGGGAGGGGCTGCCATTCTCTTTTCAACATCTGAACATGTCATTTTGAATCTTTCAAAATATTAACAGAACCACAATATCACGTTTCGTTGTTTTAGAAATTATTAAAACGAATAAGAATTTCGGCCCACCATTGTTGGTGTAAGTAAACAAATTTGGAGAAAGACTCAGCCGTGCGTAAATTACCACATGTGTAATAATAATAATAATAATTATTTCTACTTTTGGCACAAGGCCAGCAATTAACACAATGTATTACTGGTACTATATTTTATCGATGTGAGGCAAAGTTAACCTCGGCAGGATTTGAACTCAGATCATACAGGGAGGTAACTCTGTACTTCAAAGCAAGGCGTCCAACCCTCTACCGATACTGCCAATCCACCGCCATAAGAATAATAATGGAAATAATAATTTCTGATTTAGGCACGAGGCCGACAATTTTGGGGGAAGGGAAAGTCGATTAAATCAACCACAATGCATTAAGGTACATTATTTATCAACCCCGTAAAGATGAAAAGCAAAGTGAATCACGGCGGGATTTCAAATCAGAACGTAAAGGGCCATAACACTATGCTACAAAGCATGGTGTCTGACGCTCTACCGACACTGCCAATCCATAATACTAAAAATGTAAAGAAAAGGAAAACGAAGATGTAACTTACCGATCTGTTTAACCGGAGTGCACAAGAAAAGATTATATTAAGAAAGGCCAGGCTGGTGCCAAACACAGCAGAAACATAAATATATGGGTGACATACACATTTATATATAGACTTACCGATATATTTAAACGGAGACCCAACAAAACTAGTATAATCCAGTAAAACAGGAAGGTGAACGCCATAACTAATACATACTTGTATGAATCCGTATGATTTTGTAATAAGTTATTTATTATTCCGTAAGTTGTAAGAGAACAACTAAGAATACTACCAAATACGAGAAATCCTAAAATATACTGCAAAGTATTATTTAATAATCTCAGAGATGAACTCAGTTTGTCATGTCTGTTACATATTTCTTTAATCTCTTCATATTTCTTGATAGCATCCGAATTGGGGGATTGTATTACCTTTACGTACTCTTCAGCCTCCTTGGCCAGTTTGTTAAACTCATGAGTAAGATTAAGCTCAAGTATAATGCTTATATACAGATCAATCATCAGCGGTACAGTGGAAAGAATTTGTAGTGTAAATTTTAAAATTACCATGAGGTACTTATAATCCATCGTCATTTGAAATACTAGAAAATCCAACAGATCACTGTCTTTACTAAAAATAGGTATTATGAGCTCTGTAATTATGATAGAAATACTATACACAGCTGTTAATATAGAAAGTGACTTATATGAATATATGAAACTGTACAGTTTTCCATCTTTCTCTTCAATTTCAATTTTGGAGAATATTTCAATTATGTCCTTGAAATGAGGCTCTTTGAAATATTTCATTAAACATAGGACAGACATCATACACCAGCAAAATGTAATGTAGACATACATAAATATGTTGGCATCAGGTATACCTTTTAAGGTTGTTAAATTAACAATGAGACAAATAGGGTTTAGAATCAAATATATAAAGACCACAATATAAATAGCTAGCAAACACAATGCTTTGAACGTGTGTGATTTCAGTAAAGATATCATTTCACTTAATCTCATATAATTATGTTCTAAAAAATATTTCAGGAACTTGAAAAATATCGTGTCTTTTATTTTCAAGCTTTCACTGTGTTGGCCTTCTTCAATACTTGTAATCTTATGCATTTCGAATATCAGAGAGACGAGCTGTATTTCTTTAAGAGTTTGCTAGTCGTTCGAGAAGCTAAAGCTGACAAACTAGATAAAGTCCTGATAAGTTGTGTAATCGTTGCTAGGTAATCAAATAATATTCATTCAGATGATACACACAGTATATACATGCATATACATATATATATGTATATATACATGTATATACATATATATATATATATATATATATATATATATATATATATATATATATATATATATGTATATATATATATGTATGTGTATATGTATGTATTTACATATATATACATACACATGCACATATACACATATATATACATTTATACACACACACACACACACACACACACACACACACACACACTCATATATATACAAAGGATTCATTGAAGACTGGTTTGATAGTGGCTGACTGGGATATAGAATCTCTTGAGAGAGAGACTTGTTGAATGCTGAATGATGGGGTCCATTATATTGAGGACAGACCTATAAAGCACAAGAAGATCACACGGAACTTGCGTAAGCAATGCCCAGGTGTATCTCTTGAAACGATCGGTATCTTCATTGAATTGGTTTGCTCTGAGTGATACAATTGTGTGCGTGTATATATATATATATATATATATATATATATATATATATATATATATATATATAGACATACACCTAATTGTATCACAATATAAATAAATAAAAATAAATGTATATTTGTGTGTATATATATATATATATATATATACAAATATATATTTATTTTTATTTATTCATATTTTTTATCTAATTACATAATAAACAACACAATATACTTATTCCATTACCAAAGGTTTCAGGAAACTAGACGATCTTAACAGAAACGCCCAGTATAAGTATGCATATGTACAGACATATATATATATATATATATATATATATATATATATATATATATATATATATATATATATATATATAAATAAATGTAAGTCCAAAGAAGCATTAGATAATAGCTGAAAACCACCCTTCGGCTGGTTTTCTGCTAGCACGTGTAGTGTGTATATGGATATTATACGCAAGTATATATACATGTAGATATGATACGTCAAATAAAAATCGTAATTGACAATATATAATTGTTTCTACTTTTGGCACAAGGCCAGCAATTACCCAATCCATTACAGGTACTTTATTCTATCGACCCCGGAAGGATGAAATGACAATATATAATACATAGAAATTGAACGAAGACTGCGTTACACTGTCTTATTTCATCAGTAACGTAATCCATGATACATTAAAAAAGACGATATTATATATAAACTGCATTAGGAGAAAATTAGTATGTTTATTTAAGCGATGGCCAATCGGAAGTGTTGACATTTTAAACAAGTGAATTTTGAAATAAACAAAATACATTTAATCAACAGCCACGAAATTTAGTAGATAAATTATGTAATATTCATTCATTAGTATCAGTAGACGGTCGGACGCCATGCTTTGAAGCATAGAGTTACCTCCCTTTATGATCTGAGTTCAAATCCCGCCGAGGTTAACTTTGCCTTTCACCCTTACGGGGTCGATAAAATAAAGTACCAGTAATGCACTGGGTAATTGCTGGCCTTGTGTCGAAAGTAGAAACAATTATTTATTCAAAGTAATACAACTTATTTTACTCATAGGATAAAAAATTATAAACCGTACGCAGTCCCGCGCTCCTTACTTTATTATAGTTTAGATATATACAGTTTTTCCTCTCCTAATCAGTATAAATCAACCACATAGAACATCATTTAAACGAGGCTATAAGTTTAAAATATTCTTATGAAGAAATAATAGACAAATGATCCAGATTCTTTTCCACGATTTACACAGCTATATGACACTTATCTAATCATTTGTCATCATTCGTCTATTATTTCTTCATAAGTACATTTTAAACCGCGTTTAAATGATTTTTTATGTGGTTGATTTATACTGATTGGGAGAGGAAAAACTGTATATATTTTATCTAATGATTCTTTGGACTTACATTTTTATATATAGCTCTGATTAATAATTATTTAATTAATTCTTCATTAAGCCACACCGTGAATGGTTGCCAAACTCATATATGTATCTGTGACTATGTCTAATTATATATATATATATATATACCCTTTGAATTTAATATATATATATATATATAAAGAATTAGTATATCTACCAACATATATATACAGATGCATACCTATGCTAGCAAATATATAGGTTTTGTCTTAGTAACTAAGACAAAACCTATATATTTGCTAGCATAGGTATGCATCTGTATATATATGTTGGTAGATATACTAATTCTTTATAATTATCTCCAAATTATTTTGTTGAGCAAAAATTTGCCAAAACTACTGGTATGGTTCATAGTAATAGCCAGGCAACTGTCTTATTAGCACCCCCACTCCTCACTGATTGACCTCGATGTCACGTGATTGATTCTTTTGAATTCGCCACCGACTAAGTAGGCAGTCATTTTTTCAATGTCCTGGAATTTAGTCCTCGCTTGCTTTTTTCCATCCACTGAATTATTTTTGTATAAGTTCCCAGTGTCCACGCATTGCCTGGGAACTTAGCTGAGAACAGATCTCCCTGATGACGAAAGGATATTTCTCCATGTTGTTCCAATCGGAAACCATGTTTATTCCCTTTCAGAAACTAATTAGTTAGAGTGAAATTTTAGTAAGTAAGTAAATTTTTATAATTTTCTTATTTTACGTCTTTCATATATATATTTTGGAAAAATTCCATATTCCATATATATATATATATATATATATATATATATATATATATATATATATATATATATATATATATATATATATATATATATATATATATATATATGTAATATGGAATTTTTCCAAATTCTAAATTTCAAAAAAATTCTTCTTAATAGTAAAATTGAACGAACTATTTTTTTGTCGACACAAATCAACAACAAAATTCGAGAACTTTAGACCAACTTAATTCCTTCTTATCTATTCCATATCCCTGATTGTCCCACTTGCATCTGCTACGATATCACACTATCGTATCAGCAGCATCTTCACCATTATAATTACCAAAGAACAGCACCAAAATCTCTTATATTTACATTCCTATTTTGTATCTCTTTCTTTCACTCTCTATAGTTGCATTCCCCTCCCTAAACTTATTTCACCTCGGTCATTTTATCTTATCATATAATACATCTTAAAACTAGTTAATTTACTTATTTAAATAACCTATACACACATAAATGTATTTAACATTATTATAATTTCAACTCAATATCTATCCATGTATTTAACAGTTATCAAAAACTATTTTCAATAATCTTAACATGTTTAAATATCCTTC
>OZ024753.1:13103670-13116170 GCA_964016885.1 Eledone cirrhosa | reverse complement strand
ATGTGTATGTGTGCACACACACATATATATATGTGTATGTATGGGGGGGGGGGTAGGATGGTATTTAGATACACAGGACCACAACATGGCACAGGCCGTTTTTTCTTCGGGGAGTGGTCAATTAGCCAGAGTGCTTTTTTGAAATAAATAAATAAGTAAATAAATAAATAAATAAATGAATAAATAGATAAATGAATAAATAAATAAAGAAAATACATAGAAAAAATAAATAAAAACCCCAAGAATAGTAATTCAACAGATATATAGTAGGGAAATATTTTTAGGTGGGTTGGTAATAGAAGATAAACAAGACCGAATCATGGCACAGACTGAGGTGATTGGTCAAGTTAACATACAAGCCACAGTGTTTATTTATTTCAAAAAAGCACTCTGGCTAATTGACCACTCCCCAAAGAAAAAACGGCCTGTGCCATGTTGTGGTCCTGTGTATCTAAATACCAGTCCGATGAGACCAACACCTCCACCACGATGGTTATTTTGGACACAGTCTGATGAGACCAACACCTCTCTCACGATGGTTATTTTGGACACAGTCTGATGAGACCAACACCTCCTTCACGATGGTTATTTTGGACACAGTCCGATGAGAGAAACACCTCCCTCACGATGGTTATTTTGGACACAGTCTGATGAGACCAACACCTCTCTCACGATGGTTATTTTGGACACAGTCTGATGAGACCAACACCTCTCTCACGATGGTTATTTTGGACACAGTCCAATGAGACCAACACCTCCCTCACGATGGTTATTTTGGACACAGTCTGATGAGACCAACACCTCCCTCACGATGGTTATTTTGGACACAGTCCGATGAGAGAAACACCTCCCTCACGATGGTTATTTTGAACACAGTCTGATGAGACAAACACCTCTCTCACGATGGTTATTTTGGACACAGTCTGATGAGACCAACACTCCCCCACGATGGTTATTTTCCCCGAAAAGCCTATGTTGAAAGACCCCCTCCCTCCACAGAAAACTGGTGAGGGGATAGCTGGAGTACAGAAGACAAAACACAAACAACTTTCATCTTTGTCCAATATACAACTTCATTTATCCTAATTAACTACCTGACGTAGGAAAGTGTTTTGATGAAGCCACTCAGTTAATTTAAAACACGTTTGAAAAGGAAGGACCAAGGTACAGGATAATAATTGTTTCTACTTTTGGCACAAGGCCAGCAATTATTCCAGTGTATTACTGGTACTTTATTTTATCGACCCCGTAAGGATGAAAGGCAAAGTTAACCTCGGCGGGATTTGAACTCAGACCATAAAGGGCCGTAACTCTTTGCTGCAAAGCATGGCGTCAGACCCTCTACCGATATTGCCAATCCACAGGATAATAATGGTTTCCGATTTAGGGAGAGGGTCAGGAATATTGGGGAGGGGGAACATGGATTAAATCAACACCATTGCGTTATTGGTACTTTATTTTATCGACCTCGTAAGGATGAGTGAACCTCGACGGGATTTCAACTCAGAACGTAAAGGGCCATAACACTATGCTACAAAGCATGGTGCCTGACGCTCTACCAACACTGCCAATCCATAATACTAAAAATGTAAAGAAAAGGAAAACGAAGATGTAACTTACCGATCTGTTTAACCGGAGTGCACAAGAAAAGATTATATTAAGAATGGCCACGCCGGTGCCAAACACAGCAAATACAAAAATATATGTAATGGGGTTGCTTTGGAAAGAGCCATTTATTATGCCGTAAGTTGCAATGCAGTTGTTAAGAATATTACCACATACGATAAATGCTGTCATAACCTCTGATGATTCATTTAATAAATGTTGTAAGGTAGTGAGTGTATCATGACTGGTACATATTTCTGTAATCTCTAAAGGTTTCTGGATGACATACAAATTAGCTGACAGCTTTTCCTTTGCGTATTGACGGGCGTCATTTGCAACTTTGGTAAATTCATAATTGAGAGTAATTGTAAGTATAATATTTTTATATAGATCAACGAATATTGACATATATGGCAACAAATTAAATAACATCTGCATTATTAAATATATGAATTAATATATATCATTGGGTGGTAGAGGAAATGCCATAAAAGACAATAGACCACTACTCCACAAAGGTAAAACCAACTCACCAATTAGAATAGTAATGATGCCAAAACCAACCGACATACTTAATGCCATGTATGAATATATAAAACTTCTGTAATAGCATTTTCCATCTTCATATTCAATTTGAAGCTCGGCGAGTGTTTTAATTAATTGTTTATCATTATCGTTTCTGTTAAGTTTGAACAAGAAATTCAAAGCTTGAAATATCTTGTAAACTGTTATGTAGATATACACAATTACGTCGTCGACTGGAAAAGATTTCATTTCAATCACAGCAACAATGTACCGAATAGGGTTTATAATCAGATGAATACAACCCAGAATGTAGAAAACTTGCACACAAACAGTTTTAAACTTGAATGATTTCAATGAATTCCTACTAAATTTCTGAAAGTTATGAAACTTTTCATAAAATTCGAGTATTTTAAAGAAATTTGTCTCGTTTAGTTTCATGATTTAAAAAAAAATATTTCTTCACAACTCGTTTTTTTGTCAACCACGAAAGTTTGTATGACTTAACATACACAGATTTTCATTTATCTTCCCTCTCTACACTGAAAATCTAAACAACAACTGAAACGATATGAAAATAGTTTGTGAAAATTTGATGAACATTTAGATAATGTTTCATTTAGTTCTTACATTTCTTTCAGTAGATAATGTTGCAGGTTATATATTACACTTTTCTACTATTTATTGACTTCATTTGCAAGAAATGTAACAACTAAATGAAACATTATCTGTGTGTGTGTGAGTGTGTATGCATTTGCACATGTATATATTTGTATATATACATACACGCACATAATTATTCAAACGTTAAACTAATATATTTCCTCAATGTACTGTGTCAATTACATTGTTATTTCCGTTTACATTTTTATCATACATATCCCCACTTCCACAGGTACATGTATATATAATTATATGAGGCATATGTATATATATATATATACATCTACGTGACTGCGACAGTGTGTAGATAAATAATGTATTTATCTTTATGATTTATTTCAATAATGTTCAATAGAGACACTAATAAAAGTAAAGCTGGTATTGTTACATCGTGGTATTGATTCAACTTTTCCCCAGTTGTATTGATTGAGTAAACACTAATATTGGGAAAACTCTTTCTTTGTATTTCTCATTATTTGTATAATTAGGGCGGTGGATTGGTAGAATCGGTAGAGCTTCAGACGCCATGCTTTGCAGCATAGAGTTATAGTCTTTTATATTCTGAGTTCAAATCTGACCGAGGATAGCTTTGCCTTTCATCCTTATGGGGTCGATAGAATAACGTACCAGTAATGAACTGGTGTCGATTTAATCGACTTTCCCCTTCTCCAACATTGCTGGCCTTGTGCCTATATAAGAAACCGTTATTTATAGTAGAAATTATTATTTAAGGGCGGTGAATTGGCAGTACCAGTAGAGGGTTGGACGCCATGCTTTCTAGCATAGTTACGCCCCCTTACGGTCTGAGTTCAAATTCCGTCGAGGTTAACTTTGCCTTTCATCCTTATGGGTTCGATAAAATAAAGTACCAGTAATGTACTGGATAATTGCTGGCCTTGTGCCAACAGTAGAAACAATTATTTGTATAATGACGTTTTATACATATAATTTATAGAATTAATGACACTTTGATTGTTTTATTTCTTCTTATACTTATTTCTGAGAGGATCGTGGAGTTAGAAGCAACCGTCTCTCTCTAATTAATTCAGCTGGGGCCTCAAGGGAGATAAACAGAGCTAATGGATGTTTTGCAGCCATCTTTGTTGTGGTCTACCCCGGGATTTATTGCCTTGCTTTCGGTTGACAAAAGTACAGAAGTAACAGTTGAAAGTATTTCAAGTGATTTCTTAGCAGAGCGAGTCTTTTAATTAAAACAGTATAGTTAGTGAATTAAAACAATGTAAACTTTTAATTAAAACAGTATAGTTAATTAATTAAAACAGTGTAGACTTTTAATTAAAATAGTGCAGTTGGTTAATTAAAACAGTGTAAACTTTTAATTAAAACAGTATAGTTAGTTAATTAAAACAGTGCACACTTTTAAATAAAACAGTGCAGTTGGTTAATTAAAACAGTGTAGACTTTTAATTAAAACAGTGCAGTTGGTTAATTAAAACAGTGTAGACTTTTAATTAAAATAGTGCAGTTGGTTAACTAAAACAGTGTAGACTTTTAATTAAAACAGTGTAGTTGGTTAATTAACACATTGTAGTGATTCATTTAAAAAAGTGTAGTTATTTAATTAAAATAATGTAGTTAATTAATTAAAACAGTGTAGTTATGTAATTAACACAGTGTAGTGTGTGTTAATTACATATATTTATGTGTCTACGATTATCTCCACAATGTAGCTGCAGGTTTTACATTGTCCACTAGATCCTGTGTATGTGTGTGTATGTGTGTGTATGTATGTGTGTGTGTGTTTGAGGAGCGAATACAATAAACTAATAAAGAATGTAGATGGCAATGATAGATAAACACACTAGAAGGGGCTACGATTATCTCCACAATGTAGCTGCAGGTTTTACATTGTCCACTAGATCCCGTGTGTGTGTGTATGTGTGTGTGTGTTCGAGGAGCGAATACAATAAACTAATAAAGAATGTTGATGGCAATGATAGGTAAACACACTAGAACAGTGGTTCCCAACCTTTTGTACCACATGCCCCAACTGAACATCTCAAACATCTGTCTCTGATATAAAAACAGTGATGATCAACTACAAAGTGTATATCCATCATCAACTGGTAGAACCAACAACTACAGAATAGAAAAAATTAGTAAGATTTAAGAAATGTTTTGTCAAAAAGATAATATTGATAGATTGTATATGAAATGTTGTGACGGTGAAAGAAAGTTGATTGAAGTGGAAGATAGTTATGTAATGGATGTACTATGTACAGCTAGGTTTCAGAAAGTAAAGAAAAAAATCCTGCACAGCCACAATCGTAGGATATATGTTGAATATCTGGAAATATATTCTCTTGTCCAAGGACACAACATATCGCCGTGAATCAAACTCTTCACCTTCCGATCTTGAGCTGGCTACCACTAAAACACACCCCTTCAATCTATATAGAAATTTGAGACACTTCCCTCCGTCCGTCCGTCAAACAATAGCGGTGACTGAGGAAGGAAGGAAGGAGTATGGACGTCACGCACTAGAGATGACTGAGGAGGGAAATGAGGGGGGGGGGGGGATAACGTGACGTACTAGAGCTGATTTAGGATGGAAAGGATGATCACGTCATACACTAAAGATGATTGAGTAAGGTAGCGGTGATGACGTTACGCACTGGAGATGACTGAGGAAGGAAGGAAGTATGTATGGACGTCCAGCACTAGAGATGACTGAGGAGGGAAGGGGTGATGACGTCACGCATTAGATATGACTTAGCAAGGAAGGGGTGATGACGTCACGCATTAGATATGACTGAGGAAGGAAGGGGTGAGGATAAACTACAGAAAACTGTGTTTCATACAAATACACATGTGTATAAAATCAGGTATTGACAGAATGCATAATGTATAGATATTATATAAAATTATTCAACACACTGACGCGCATGTGTGTATATGCATATACATACATTTATATGTACGAGTATATTAATATAAACGTGCAAACATGGACCCACTTACAAAAATACACATTTAGACATACATTCGCACAAACATACACATACACTCATGAAAACACATACATACATTCACACAAACACTAATTCACACAAACACATACACACACGCACATCTAGATATACATTCACATAAACACACACACTTACATTCACACAAACATACACGCATGTACAGCATAACAAGTGGAACGCCAACCACTATAGTTTTTCACCACCTCCTGCCTTCCTTTTACACACACATACATTCACGCAGTCAGCAGACATAAAGAGAGAGGAGTAGTATGATGTAATCAAACTACCCCTCTCTGTTTACGTGTTGTGACAGAATCACAGACATTTATATATAGACTTACCGATATATGTAAACGGAGGCCCAACAAAACTAGTATAATCCAGTAAAACAGGAAGCCGAACGTCGTAAGTAATACATAAATGTATGAATCCGTATTATTTCGTAATAAGTTATTTATTATTCCGTAAGTTGTAAGACAACAACTAAGAATACTACCAAATACGAGATATCCTACAATATACTGCAAAGTATCATTTAATACGCTCAGTGATGAACTCAGTTTGTCATGTCTGTTACATTTTCTTTAATCTCTTCATGTTTCTTGATAGCATCGGAATTGGGGGATTGTATTACCTTTACGTACTCTTCAGCCTCCTTGGCCAGTTTGTTATGCCTTCATCAGACAAAATACAATATAAACAGTTTTATAGATAAATATATTCGACATACCGTAATAAACATCGACTTCATTTGAAGAGAGACTGCTAGCGTAAACCTCTTCAAATGAAGTCGATGTTTATTACTGTATGTCGAATATATTTATCTATAAAACTGTTTATATTGTATTTTGTCTGATGAAGGCATAGCATATTGTTAATATGATATCCCCGAAATATATATAATGAAATAAATATGGTTTTATAAATATAGTTTTCCATTTATTTAATATTGTATATATATATATATATATATATATATACTATATATATATATATATATATATATATATATATATATATATATATATAGTAATATATATATATATATATATATATATATATATATATATATATATATATATATATACTAATATATATATATATACTAATATATATATATATATATATATATATATATATTAGTATACATATCGGACGTTGATTTTCGTTAATTCCTGAGCTGAAAACGATTCTCGCTAATTTATATTTGTATATATTAGTATATATATATATATATATATTAGTATATATATATATATATATATTAGTATATATATATATATATATTAGTGTATATATATATATATATATATATATATATATATATATATATATATATATTACTATATATATATATATATATATACAATATTAAATAAATGGAAAACTATATTTATAAAACCATATTTATTTCATTATATATATTTCGGGGATATCATATTAACAATATGCTATGCCTTCATCAGACAAAATACAATATAAACAGTTTTATAGATAAATATATTCGACATACCGTAATAAACATCGACTTCATTTGAAGAGAGACTGCTAGCGTAAACCTCTTCAAATGAAGTCGATGTTTATTACGGTATGTCGAATATATTTATCTATAAAACTGTTTATATTGTATTTTGTCTGATGAAGGCATAGCATATTGTTAATATGATATCCCCGAAATATATATAATGAAATAAATATGGTTTTATAAATATAGTTTTCCATTTATTTAATATTGTATATACATATATATATATATATATACTATATTTATATATATATATATATAGTAATATATATATATATATATATATATATATATATATATATATATATATATACTAATATATATATATATATATACTAATATATATATATATATATACTAATATATATATATATACTAATATATATATATATATATACTAATATATATATATATATATACTAATATATATATACTAATATATATATATATATATATACTAATATATATATATATATATATATATATATATATATATATATATATATACTAATATATATATATATATATACTAATATATATATATATATATACTAATATATATATATATATATATACTAATATATATATATATATATATACTAATATATATATATATATATATACTAATATATATATATATATATACTAATATATATATATATATATACTAATATATATATATATATATATACTAATATATATATATATATATACTAATATATATATATATATATATACTAATATATATATATATATATATATATATATATACTAATATATATATATATATATATATATATATATATATACTAATATATATATATATATATATACTAATATTCTACCCTATTGGACCTAAAAAAGTCTAAAAAAATCCATGTCCACTCGGACAAAACTGGTAACTTGTATCACATGGATATTGAAGATTATAATGAGTTCATATATAAAGAACTCAGGAAAAATTATAAAAAATCTAATAATGCGTCACTCACCAACATCAACAACAAAACACACAACATAGTAACAAAACTAAACATTGAAGATAGAACTGAACCTTTGGCATTGAAAAGACCACACTTCAACCTGAAGGATCATAAATCAAACTTTAACTCAAATCCTTCTATAAGACTTATATGTCCCTCCAAATCTGATATTGGAATAATTAGCAAAAAAATTTTGGATAGAGTCATCCCACAAATAAGAAAACACGTTATTTTACCACTCTGGGAAAACACTTCCCAGGTAATTAACTGGTTTAAAAATATTAGATGTAAATCTTCTGCTTCATTTCTACAATTTGATATAGATAATTACTATTCTTCTATATCACCTATACTCCTGAACAAAGCATTGATATTTGCTAAAAATAGATCTAACTTAACTTTGGATGACATTAATATTATTACACATGCTAGACTAACACTTATTGAATTTCAGAATGAATACTGGACCAGAAACACATATAGTAATCTATTTGATATTACTATGGGTTCAAGCGATTCCGCCCAAATTACTGATCTTGTGGGCCTCTTTCTCCTTTTCAACATAAATGCCTCCTTTCCCCACCTTAAAGGTGGTTTATATCGTGATGACTGTCTTCTTCTTCCCAACAACCTTAGCCTTTCAGAAATAGAAAAAAACAAAAAGCATATTAGAACTTTCCTTAAAGACTATTATAGTCTTCATATTACTTTTGAAAAAACAAGTAAAGTAGTAAATTTCCTAGATTTAACTTTAGACTTAGCTACGGGTATCTACCAACCTTACCATAAACCCAACCAAAACTTACATTACATACACTCACAATCTAATCACCCTAAATCTATCCTTAAAAACCTTGCATATAATATATCACTTAGAATTTCTAACCTTTCTTCTAACCAAGATGTATTTGATAAAAATGCGACCTTCTATAACGAAGCTCTAGATAGAAGTGGCCACAAAAATAGATTAGAATATATACCTTCTACTAAAAATACTAAAAACATACAACCTAATATTACCAACAAACACCAAATGAAAAGTACACACCTAAATGCCACCCACACTATACCCCAAAATACCAAATCTTCTAATATAAAGTATAGTAACTCTCAAAAAACTACTCATCATACAACTCTAATAAATGTTAATAATAAAACTCCTAATAAACAAGATAAAACACCTAAATCTACAAATATAACTAAAAATGTGTGTGGTGAGATCATTAACATTAATCCTCCTAGTAAACATCATGATACAACCTATAAAAATAATAAACAACATAGAAACCGTAATAGACGGGTTACTTGGTATAATGCTCCATTTAATTTACAAATTAAGGATAATATTGCTAAAAAATTTTTTTATATCCTAGAGAAAAACTTCCCGCCAAACCACAAATACCATCAAATCTTAAATAGGTCTACAGTTAAATTCTCATACTCAACAACAAATAACATAAAACAAAATATAAGTGCCTATAATGCATATAAATGTAAGAAAACCATAAGTATACCACCAATACATCAAACTAACCATAATATCTCCTCAAATACAGAATTAACGAAAGGTTGTAACTGTAGAAGCAAAGCAAACTGCCCATTAAAAGGAAATTGTCTTGTTAACAACATAGTTTATAAATGTAATGTTAAAACTAAAGATTCTATTTGCTCATATATAGGAGCTACTTCTAACAATTTTAAGACAAGGTTTAATACCCACAAACATAGTTTTAAAAATGCCGCACTGGCTAATACAACATCTCTAGCAGAAAAAATCAATAGTTATAAAAATAAGAATATAGAATATGATTTGACCTGGAGTGTGCTCAAAAGAGCCACCCCTTATCAAAATAATAGAAATGAATGTAGATTATGTTCCCAAGAACTATTTGAAATAATGAAATCTAAGGATATCCTATTAAATAAACGACAGGAATTAATTATATCGTGTAATCATAAACTAAGAAAAACATTTAAATATTATAAACCTAATTAATAATATTATTTTAGAAATTAATATATAATTTAATTTAAATGTTAGTTAACCTATAAATTTAATTTAATTAAAATTCTACTACAGATGAGATTATAAAATATTGTGTAATCATAAATTGTGAAAAACTTTTAAATATTACTAATATATACTTAGTAATTTAATTTATAGATTAATTTTAATTTATTTAACCTTTTATTAAAATTCCTTTACAGATAAAATATAACAAAATATCGTGTATTCAATGACAGAGAAATAATTTTTAGTATTATAGACCTAATTAATGTACATTTTAGAAATATATTTATAATTTGGTTTTAAATTTGGTCACCCTAAAAATTTAATTTAATTGGCTTAAAATTAGTATCCTAATACAGATGGATTGCAGAGTGTCATATAATCATAGAATGAGATAGGTTTTGGATGTATACCTAGTTAATATATTCTTTGCAATTTTTGAAATAATATGTATGTGTATGTATATATATGTATGTGTATATATATATATATATGTATATATATATGTATATGTATATGTGTATGTATTAATTTTAATTTCTGTTTACCTATAATTATATTCTACTATAGATAAAATAAATATCTGTTTTAATTATTATATACCTAATTAACATATACTATAGAAATTAATATATAATTTTTAATTTAGTTAACCTATAATTTATATTATACTACCGATGTAATACTTTATTTGTTTTTTCCCTATTACTAAATTCATTTCCTAATATTGATACCATAACGTTAATAATTTTAATTTAGTTATACTATAATTAATACTCTACCACTATTTAACTTCAAAATTCTGCTTCAAATATTATAAACCTAAGTAGTATACACCTTAGAAATCAATATATTAACTATCTTTAGTTTAGTTAACCTATAATTAATGGTATACTTATATTGAAATGCATAGTTTTGCCTTCTTTCTTACATTTCCTAATACTGAAACTATGTAAACACATATTATGTTCTAAATGCAGATTAATATTCTATGTTTCTTGAAACATATATTTACTATAATCCCCCCCCCCACTATTATTATTTGTATTTGTAAGCGTGGATGTATGTATGTATATGTAGGTAGGTATGTATGTTTAGGTGTTTATATGTGAGTATAAAAATACATATATGCGCATGCAAATAAGGGTGTATGATTGTGTGTATATATATATATATATATATATATATGTGTATATATATATATGTGTATATGTGTGTGTATATATGCGTGTGTATATGTATGTCTCTGTATATATGTGTATCTTGGGTATATGTGTGTATGTACATGTATGCACATGTATATGTCTATGTGTATATGTGTGTATGTGTATATGTGTACGTATGTGCGCATATATATGTGAGTGTGTGTATATATATATATATATATATATATAAAATATTAAACAAATAATGAATAAACAATGAGACAGTTCCTTATATTAAACAAAAAAAGTTCATTATTTAACGATCGTTTCTAGGATATATATGTGTTAGAATTGGCATGCATATTCAACAGATCTATGTACAAAATTATACAAAATTATACAAACTATCAAGATTAAATATACATACCAACACATATATACGCCGTCTTCAGAAATAATGAAGTATATTTATTGATAATAACAACAATTCAAAATTTCAGGTCCGTTTGGGAACAAAATTGACCAATGAAAATACAAAAGGTTTAATGCAGTTCGGTGTGTGTATATACATGTAAAACCCTTACACATATTTTACAAAAATGTATGCATAACTTGTATACGCATACTAAAAGGATGGATGCAAATACAAAATTTCAAGGTTAATGTCTCTGTAAGTTTATAATGCACAGATAAGATGCGTATAGACACACAAATATGAAATAAGTGTATAGATATATTTTCATACTCACACATATCCGTACAATCACACATACACGCGCGTATATGCATAAATATACACATAACCACGAACATACAAACAAACACACACCCCCACTCACATATATATATATATGTGGATATAAAATCATAAGCACATGGATATTAATTCACTCACATAAACACTGGCACACACATTTAGATCAAGATACAGAAATTAGGTGGGAGGGGGGGGGAGAGGTCAGTATTCAACGGTCTGGGCAGACTGCTTAATATAGATGTATCTATAAACTAAGAAAATAAAAAATAATAAATAATAAATAAACATTAAAATGG
>OZ024753.1:13063670-13086170 GCA_964016885.1 Eledone cirrhosa | reverse complement strand
GTAGTAGCGAGATGACATTCTTTCGCAGCTGGCAACAATGTGGCTTACATCCTCGATCTTTGTTTTACATAGCCTACATTTATTGTCAGCTGCTGGCCCTCCTCTTTTGTGCAGCAGATATTTGGTAGGGAGTTCTTGTTCCTGTATTGCATAGAGATATCCCTCAAGGTGTGATGTCATAAACTTGTCGGAACTCCATGCCAGGCTTTTTGAGTGGTTTATCCCCTCTATGGTCTGTGTTTTACGCCTCAAGTATCCATGCACAACTTTCTCTGTAAATTGGTCAATTTTTTTTTCTTGTTTGAACATTGAATAGGATCTTCCGATTTCTCTGGGTGAGAGATTTATATCAGGCTTTATTCCATATCTCTCCTCCAGATCAGTCGCTATTCTAATGATATTTCTTTTTTCATGCTCATAAACCTGAGCAAGATGGTCGCCAACCTTTTTCCTCTGTTGAAGGTGTTGCTTCAGTGTTACTATCCGGGTCTCATATGTTGTTAATATTGATTTTAGACCCCGGCCACCTTCCTTGCGTGAGAAGTATAGCCTATCCACATCACCATTGATGTTAAAGTTCCCAGTAACACTGAGAAGTTTTCGAGTTCTAACATCCATCTCACTTAGTTCTTGCAATGACCAGTTCAGTAGGCCAAATGTTGGCGTTAGAATTGGCACAACATAGGTATTGTGGGCAATGTATTTGTTGTATGCTGACAGTTCTGATGACCATATTTTTTTTACTCTTCTGAGGTATTCAGTTCTGGTTCTCTCCTTATTTATGGGTCCATCATATCTGACATTCTCATCCTGTCCAAGATATCTGTTGTTGTCACCTGACTGCAGAGGTTGTATTGTCAGGCCGTTCATATCTAGATTTCTAGAGGAGGGCACAGCTCTTCCACGTTTTACTGCCAAATATGCACACTTGGACTCACCAAATTTCATTTTGATGTCGGTTGAAAATTGTGTAATGAGGTCCAATTGTTTCTTGATGTCATTGATATTTGGCCCATACAACTTCAGGTCATCAACAAAGAAAAGATGGGAGATACTTCTGGTCCCACTTCTTTGTCCACCTTGTTTCCTGAGTAGGTAAGATAGTGGATTCAGTGAGAGAACGAAGAGTAGTACTGACAAGCTATCACCCTGAAAGATGCCCTTCTGGTAATGTATCCTATCAGTCTTAACCTGCTCCTTCTCACCTCTAAGGATCAAATTGGTGTACCAGTTCTTGGTCAGGCGTTCAACAGCAGCTACTAATGGTTGTGGGACTTTAGCTAACTGTAAAGCCTTAATAATCCACCCATGAGGTACACTATCAAATGCTTTTTAATAGTCCAGCCACACGACAGTCATGTTTCTGCGATTCTTTGTTGTTTTTTCCTGAATCATTTTGTTAGTTAGTAGGTGATCTATGCAACCCCACACCTCCCTCTTTCAACCAGCTTGCTCAGGTGTTATGATGTTGTTGGTAGCACAGTGATCCTGTAAGAACAGGTTAAGGCACCCAGTATATAATTTATACATGATGTTTTGGCAGGCAATTGGGCGGTAATTTTTAGCAAGGGTGGTTTGGCTATTTTTGGGAATGAGGAGAGTAGTGGCAGTTGATAACCATCTGGGCAGTTCTTGTGTGCCCTTAATGGTTTCTGTAAACAGCCGTATGAGATCTTGCCGATAGAAAGTGAAATTCTTCAACCAGTATCCTGTAATGAGGTCTGGGCCTGGCGATTTCCTATTCGACATTTTCTGTAGAGCTGTTTCCAGTATTGACCCATCTATGTCATATTGTTTTGTCTGGACATGTTGGCAGTAGTCCTGTTCCAGTTGTTTTAACCAATTAGCTTGTCTGTTGAATCCGTCATCCGTTTCCCATACAGATCTCCAGTAGTTCTCAACCTGTTCTTTTGAAGGGGTGTCGTTTACAGGGATTGAGCTTTTGCCACCGAAGCTGCGATAAACTGATTTAGGATCTCTGGCAAACAAAATATTTAGCACTTGTCGTTTATGGGCTGTTGACTTATATTTTAGTCTTTCTGTTGTAGCTGTGAGTTGTTGTTTCAACTGGTGTAATTTGGAGTTCAAAGTTTTAAATTTGGTATCTCCAAATCGTCTCTCTAACTTTTTCTTTAGGTCTTCCTGGTGTCGTGTGAAGTTTCTCTCTATGTTGCATTTCATAACGACTGCGATGTGTGAGATACTTCGTCTCAGGGACAAAATTTTGGTTTTTAAATTTCGTATCCACGCTGGTTCAGGCTTTCTGTTTGTATCTTGATTGCGTGGTTTTAGATGTGTGTTATATGATAGCAATGTGACAGCTGAAACATAACAAAACATTGAGCGTTTCAAATGTCGTTTCTACACCTTTAGATCGTATAGCCTTCAGATAATTGCCAGCTATTTCGTTCACCGCTTCCAATTCCAATTTAGTGGGTTCTTTACTGACTCTAGTGTTGTATGGTCTGTCACTCACATTAAGGCTGTGTATCTCTTGAAACATATCGTTCCATATCACTTGTAGGGTGCCCACAAGTTTTTGGTGCTCTGTTTGTTCAGTAGAGTCATGAATTGCAGCCTCGTTGTTGATGTGGTGACAATTACTACTAGAGTCAGCTGACCTTTCTCGCTGTTCTTCAGTGGAAGTGGGATGGATTTCAGCAAAATTGTCGGTGAGCTGTTCACTGTTAGATTTAGCTGGCCATTCTCTTTGTCTGTCAGTGGAGGTGGGGTGGTTGTCTACAAGGGCTGTATTTGTAGTATCACTCGATTCCGTTAGATGTATCAATTTACATCTAATGATACGTTTTGCCTGTTCATTTAGATGCTTTGGAGAAAAGTCTAATTCTGGGTGTTTGGAGTTCCATAAAGTTTTTAGCCTTTGCATAAAACCGAACTTTTGGGGTTCAGATTGTTTGTATGCTTCATATAATTCTTTGTTAAGCTCGTAGCTCCACTGTATACAACGGTTGTAATTGCGATTTGGTCGAAGGAGACTTGTACTTTTTGCCATGATGAGTTCGTCTATTCACAAATATTTTGTATTTATTTTTTTTAAATAGTCGATGATCTTCTTTAAAAGTTACGACAAAGTTCTGTCAGAATCAAATTTAAAGTTATTCACAGCTTGGGTAATATTTCTTTTCAGTTAGTTTTTAATTCTACAACTGTGTTTTAAACGTTGTTCTTGAATCGTTTGAATCGAGAACAAAAAGAACCGTTACTTAGTATATGTATGTATGTATATTTATATGTATGCATGTATGTATGTATATTTATATGTATGCATGTATGTATGTATATTTATATATATGTATATTTATATATATGTATGTATGTATATTTATATATATGTATGTATGTATATTTATATATATGTATGTATATTTATATATATGTATGTATGTATATTTATATATATGTATGTATGTATATTCATATATATGTATATTTATATATATGTATGTATGTATATTTATATATATGTATGTATGTATATTTATATTTATGTATGTATAAATACATACATATGATGTTGACTTATTCTTCTTTTTGGTAAATATCATCTTGGTTAAGAGAGTGGGACTGGCTTTGTGCAGTGCCTTTTCTCACTATAAAAGCTTCACGGCACAGGCATTGCTTTATATCTGGAGATCTCTCTGCACTTGTCGTCACATGGTACCATGGGCCCAGCACTATGTGTCAATAATTGTCACATGTGTAGTGTTTGTACCAGAGTTTTCAAGTCGCTGGCTGGACTAAAAATCACACTCGTTCAGCGCATCGGTAGGGATTCTCCTACATGGATATAAAGTAGTGGCCGTACTCGAAAACGAGTTGGCAGACACCATGTATGTATGTATGTATGTATGTATGTATGTATGTATGTATGTATGTATGTATGTATGTATGTATGTATGTATGTACATATGTATGTACATATGTATGTATTATTGGATAGGTATGTATGTATGTACGTAGGTATATATGTATGTATTATTGGATAGGTATGTATGTATGAGTGTTATCTCTTTCTCTTAATTTCGAGTATATTTTTTTTTGACCGGCCACCTTGTCATCCCTTAAATCGCAAGAATGTTTTGCAAATTTTGAAGGTGCCAGCTATCGCAGCCATTTGAAGACTATGAATTAGGGAGCTGCGCTATTTGTCCGCAAATCCAAGTTCAGTCATACTTTGGTCCAAGCGGGTTGGTATATAAACCGTAGCTCAAATAATTGTTTCTACTTTAGGCACAAGGCCAGCAATTACCCAGTGCATTACTGGTACTTTATTTTATCGACCCCGTAAGGATGAAAGGCAAAGTTAACCTCGGCGGGATTTGAACTCAGATCATAAAGGGACGTAACTATGCTGGAAAGCATGGCGTCCGACCCTCTACCGATACTGCCAATCCACCGCCCTAGCTCCATCAATCCAACCGTAGCTCAAATAATGATGGGTATGAAGCTAAAGGTGCATCTTGGATACTGGATTTGTAAACTCCTCATTAATGGTCCGTAGATGTCCTCCTTCTCCTGTTATGTATGTATGTATGTATGTATGTATGTATGTATGTATGTATGTATGTATGTATGTATGGTGCTACTGGTAACATGTATCCCAGTACAACCTGTCTCATGGTCGGGTCGTCGGCGACTAAACTGGCAACCCCACCAAGGTTTCTTGGTGAGGAGGGTGACTTTGGACATCCTGCAGGACTAAAAACAAAACCTGTCAAAGGGCAAAGGAGCTCTTAAGAGTCAATGGCCATCCAAAATCACCGGGAGAGATGACCCCTTAGCCTTTGTCAAGGCAGAATTCTAGGAGAAGGAAAACTCTGATATAACACCTGCAACCCTGATGGTATCCAATGATGTTGACTTTTTGGTAAATATCATCTTGGTTAAGGGAGTGGGACTGGCTTTGTGCAGTGCCTTTGCTCACTATAAAAGCTTCACGGCACAGGCATTGCTTTATATCTGGAGATCTTTCTGCACTTGTCGTTACATGGTACCATGGGCCCAGCACTATGTGTCAATAATTGTCACAGGTGTAGTGTTTGTACCAGAGTTTTCAAGTCGCTGGCTGGACTAAAAAGTCATATTCGTTCAGCGCATCGGTAGGGGTTCTCCTAGATGGATATAAAGTATTGGCCGTACTCGAAAACGAGTTGGCAGCCACCATGTATATATATATGTATGTATATATATATGTCAGGTCACCACTTGGATATGTCAGGTCACCCCTTGGTGACCTGTCAAAGGGCAAAGGAGCTCTTAAGAGTCAATGGCCATCCAAAATCACTGGGAGAGATGACCCCTTAGCCTTTGTCAAGGCAGAATTCTAGGAGAAGGAAAACTCTGATATAACACCTGCAACCCTGATGGTATCCAATGATGTTGACTTGTTCTTCTTTTTGGTAAATATCATCTTGGTTAAGAGAGTGGGACTGGCTTTGTGCAGTGCCTTTGCTCACTATAAAAGCTTCACGGCATAGGCATTGCTTTGTATCTGGAGATCCTCTGCACTTGTCGTCAGATGATACCATGGGCCCAGTCATATTCGTTCAGCGCATCGGTAGGGGTTCTCCTAGATGGATATAAAGTACTGGCCGTACTCGAAAACGAGTTGGCAGCCACCATGTATGTATGTACATATGTATGTATTATTCGATAGGTATGTATGTATGTTTCTCTTTCTCCTAATTTCGAGTACACTTTTGACCGGCCAACTTCCTGGTGGCGAGGTCGTAAGAAAAGAAAAGAAATTGTCATCCCTTGAATCGCAAGAATGTTTTGTAGATTTTGAAGGTGCCAGCTATCGCAGCCATTTGTAATCTATGAAGTAGGGATGTGCGTTCTTTATCCTCAAATCTAGGTTCAGCTAGAACTTTGGTCCAAACGGGCTGGTATATAACCTGTAGCTCCAATGATGATGGGTATGAAACTGAAAGTGTATCTTGGATACTGGATCTGCAAACTCTTCATCAATGGTCCGTAGATGTCCTCCTCCTGTTGTATTTTTCTTACAACGTTGACATCAAGTGGCTAGCTGATCTCTACAACAGAGCGCGTTTTCAATGTGTGGTCAAACAACAATATCAGACCGGTTGAGTTGAGGAAGGGCTGATGACGTTACGTACTAGAGATAATTGAGGAAGGGAGGGTTGATTACGTAACGCACTAGATATGACTGAGGAAGGAAGTCTGATGACGTCAGGCACTAGATATGACTGAGTAAGGAAGGAGTGAGGATAAACTACAGAAAACTGTGTCTCATACAAATACACTTGTGTATAAAATCAGGTATTGACAGAATGCATAATGCATAGATATAATATAAAATCATTCAACACGCTGACTCGCATGTGTGTATATGCATATACATACATTTATATGTACGAGTATATTAATATAAACGTGAAAACATGGACACACTTAAAAAAATACACATTTAGACATTCATTAACACAAACACACACATACATTCATGAAAACACATACATACATTCACACAAACACACATTCAAACAAACACATACACACACGCACATCTAGATATACATTCACATAAACATACACACTTACATTCACACAAACATACACGCATGTACAGCATAACTAGTGGAACGCCAACCACTATAGTTTTTCACCACCTCCTGCCTTCCTTTTACACACACATACATTCACGCAGTCATCAGACATAAAGAGAGAGGAGTAGTATGAGGTAATCAAATACTCCTCTCTGTTTACGTGTTGTGACAGAATCACAGAAATTTATATATAGACTTACCGATATATGTAAACGGAGGCCCAACAAAACTAGTATAATCCAGTAAGACAGGAAGCTGAACGTCGTAGGTAATACATAAATGTATGAATCCGTATCATTTTGTAATAAGTTATTTATTATTCCGTAAGTTGTAAGACAACCACTAAGAATACTACCAAATACGAGAAATCCTAAAATATACTGAAAATAATCATTTAATAATCTCAGTGATGAACTCAGTTTGTCATGTCTGTTACATATTTCTTTAATCTCTTCATATTTCTTGATAGCATCCGAATTGGGGGATTGCATTACCTTTACGTACTCTTCAGCCTCCTTCGCCAGTTTGTTAAACTCATGAGTAAGATTAAGCTGAAGTATAATGCTTATATACACATCAATTATCAGCGGTAGATAGGAAAGTATTTGTAGTGTACATCTTAAAATTACTATGAGGTACTTATAATCCATCGTCATTTGAAATACTAGAAAATCCAACAGATCACTGTCTTTACTAAAAATAGGTATTATGAGCTCTATTATTATGATAGAAATACTAGACACAGCTGAAAATATACAAAGTGACTTATATGAATATATGAAACTGTACAGTTTTCCATCTTTCTCTTCAATTTCAATTTTGGAGAATATTTCAATTATGTCCTTGAAATGAGGTTCTTTGAAATATTTCATTAAACATAGGACAGACATTATACAATAGTAAAGTGCAATGTAGACATACATAATTATGTTGGCATCAGGTATACCTTTTAAGGTTGTTAAATTAACAATGAGGCAAATAGGGTTTAGAATCAAATATATAAAGACCACAATATAAATAGCTAGCACACACAATGCTTTGTACGTGTGTGATTTCAGTAAAGATATCATTCCTGTTAATCTCATGTAATTATGTTCTAAATAATATTTCAGGAACTTGAAAAATATCGTGTCTTTTATTTTCAAGCTTTCACTGTGTTGGCCTTCTTCAATACTTGTAATCTGATGCATTTCGAAAATCAGAGAGACGAGCTGTATTTCTTTAAGTGTTTGCTAGTCGTTCGAGAAGCTAAAGCTGACAAGCTAGATAAAGTCCTGATAAGCTGTGTAATCGTTGCTAGGTAATCAAATAATATTCATTCAGATGATAGAACAAGTGATATGGAGAAAAGCTTTGATGTATGTATATATATATAAATATATATATAAATATATATATATATATATATATATATATATATATATATATATACATCACAGCTTTTCTTCATATCACTGTGTGTATCATCTAAATGAATATTATTTGGATTATGTCGATCGATTGGTTATTGATTAGGCGTTACCCGCTGATGAAGCAGCATAAGCTGATTGTTCATTGTTGCATAATATATGCAGACAGCTGGTGCAGTGCACCTTACTACTGCATTGGTGCTGCAGAAACTCGAGTCCAGGAACCTTATAGGCACCCGTTTTACGTGTGTTGTGTTGAGGCAAATAACTATGTGTATACTCTGGTAATGTATCTTACATTGCCCATTGAGTGCCCTCAGATACAACCGGTACTGGCGTTGATAAATATGCTGTGTCCGTCAACCCTTATTATATATATATACACATATATACATATATATCTATATGTATGTATATGTATATATATATATATATATGTATATATATACACATATACATGCATATATATACATATATTTATATATATACATACTAATATATATATATATATACTAATATATATATATATATATATATATATATATATATATATATATATATATACTAATATACATATGTATATATTTATATACTAATATATATATATATATATATATATATATATATATATATATATACTAATATATATATATATGTATATAGAAAAAGGGATGAAATCAAAAATGCAACTGAAGTCTTATTTTTTTTTAAAATATATATATTTATTTGGTTCCTTTACCGGTTTCGCAGTTCTTCTGCTTTTCAAAAGGTGAGTTGAGATGGAGGGTCTGTGGTTTTTCTCACGTTTTCGGTACAGAAAACGATAAGTTGTAATATAATTATATTACAACTTATCGTTTTCGGTACGCCTGGCCGACTGAACTCACACGATATGCAAATTAGGCTGCTCAGCCGTTAATTTTCATAAGGAAAGTATATACTTTCGAACGTTCAACCATCTGGCAGAAGGGTATACGGTGCTGATGATAGCTAAGAAGCTTGAAACTAGTACATCGTTCCTGTGTCAGTGTTGAATAAAAAGGTGACGTGGTTGCCTTAACACCGTACGGCATAAATCAGGCTGTCCGCTTGTTTACAAACGGACAAAGCGGGCGTTATAATAAACGTCCGCTAAACTGATACGTACATATATATATGTGTACCTGTATGTATATATATATATATATATATATATATATATATATATATATATATATATATATATATATATATGCATGCTACTGTACGTCTGTATACATATATGTATGTACGTATACATACATACTTACATTTAAGTAAGTGCCGTACTAAGAGTGAGAAATGAAATTTAGTTTCATTATGTTACAACTTATATATATACTAATATACATATATGTATATATAAAATAAAGTTAAATAAAAGTCAAATGATTAAAATTTAGCTTCGTTTATTACTGCTATATATATTTCAGTGACAGCCATCTTTGGCTGTGACCTCTTCAGGCAGTTTGAATTAGTATGGTATAGACAAGTACATATGTTGTTTAGGTGTATGATATTGTCAATACTCTGATATGCCCAGTTCCTTGTTGGGTTGTTAATTCACTGGGGAACTGGAGTCATATGACTCCTGTTCCCCAGTGAATTAACAACCCAACAAGGAACTGGGCATATCAGAGTATTGACAATATCATACACCTAAACAACATATGTACTTGTCTATACCATACTAATTCAAACTGCCTGAAGAGGTCACAGCCAAAGATGGCTGTCACTGAAATATATATAGCAGTAATAAACGAAGCTAAATTTTAATCATTTGACTTTTATTTAACTTTATTTTACACTACTCCGGAGTAACCAAACCAACCTGCGCACTTCGTCGAGTGCTCCAGCCTGCATACTGAGGTGTTGGTATACAACCAACATAAACTCAAAATCTATATGTATATATATATATATATATACTAATATATATATATGTATAGATATATATATATATATATATATACTAATATATATATATGTATACTAATATATATATATGTATATATATATATATACTAATATATATATATGTATATATATATATATATATATATATATATACTAATATATATATATGTATACTAATATATATATATGTATATATGAGGAGGTTATAGTTCACTTGAAGCATTGTGTAATGAGGTATAAACGTTTGAATATGTATAATAAAGCCAAAGCAATGCAGGTATGGACATAGAAAAAGAATGCAATTGCAAAAGATGTTGTTGACAAATTGTCTTTTAACTTAGATTTATTTAAATGTCCTTAATTTTCGAGATAATATCTCTTCTTCAGAGGGAAATAAAGGTCTCAAAGCAGCCTTCTAAATATCTTGCCAAGCCATGCTGACATGAAATAGTATAGAGTATCTGTTCTATCTCTAATGTCAAAGAGTGAAAATTATATGGATGAAGATATATATATATATATATATATATATGGATATAAAGTAGTGGCCATACTCGAAAACGAGTTCGCAGCCACCATGTGTATGTATATATATGTATGTATGTATGTGTGTGTATGTATATGTATATATGTATGCATGTATGTATATGTATGTATGTATATATGTATATGTATATTTATATATATGTATGTATATTTATATATATGTATGTATGTATATTTATATATATGTATGTATAAATACATACATATGATGTTGACTTGTTCTTCTTTTTGGTAAATATCATCTTGGTTAAGAGAGTGGGACTGGCTTTGTGCAGTGCCTTTGCTCACTATAAAAGCTTCACGGCACAGGCATTGCTTTATATCTGGAGATCTCTCTGCACTTGTCGTCACATGGTACCATGGGCCAAGCACTATGTGTCAATAATTGTCACAGGTGTAGTGTTTGTACCAGAGTTTTCAAGTCGCTGGCTGGACTAAAAATCACGCTCGTTCAGCGGATCGGTAGGGGTTCTCCTACATGGATATAATGTAGTGGCCGTACTCGAAAACGAGTTAGCAGACACCATGTATGTATGTATGTATGTATGTATGTATGTATGTATGTATGTATGTATGTATGTATGTATGTATGTATGCATGCATGCATGCATGCATGCATGCATGCATGCATGTATGTATGTATGTATGTACGTATGTATGTATGTATGCATATATGTATGTATGTATGTACGTATGTACATATGTATGTATTATTGGATAGGTATGTGTGTTATCTCTTTCTCTTAATTTCGAGTATATTTTTTTTGACCGGCCACCTTGTCATCCCTTAAATCTCAAGAATGTTTTGCAAATTTTGAAGGTGCCAGCTATCGCAGCCATTTGAAGACTATGAATTAGGGAGCTGCGCTTTTTGTCCGCAAATCCAAGTTCAGTCATACTTTGGTCCAAGCGGGTTGGTATATAACCCGTAGCTCCAATAATTGTTTCTACTTTTGGCACAAGGCCAGCAATTATCCAGTACATTACTGGTACTTTATTTTATCGACCCCATAAGGATGAAAGGCAAAGTTAACCTCGGCGGGATTTGAACTCAGAATGGCAAGGGCCGTAACTCTATGCGTCAAAGCATGGCGTCCAACCCTCTACCGATACTGGCTCCAATAATGATGGGTATGAAGCTAAAGATGCATCTTGGATACTGTATTTGTAAACTCCTCATCAATGGTCCGTAGATGTCCTCCTTCTCCTGTTATGTATGTATGTATGTACATATGTATGTATTATTCGATAGGTATGTATGTATGTTTCTCTTTCTCCTAATTTCGAGTACACTTTTGACCGGCCAACTTCCTGGTGGCGAGGTTGTAAGAAAAGAAAAGAAATTGTCATCCCTTGAATCGCAAGAATGTTTTGTAGATTTTGAAGGTGCCAGCTATCGCAGCCATTTGTAATCTATGAAGTAGGGATGTGCGTTCTTTATCCTCAAATCTAGGTTCAGCTAGAACTTTGGTCCAAACGGGCTGGTATATAACCTGTAGCTCCAATGATGATGGGTATGAAACTGAAAGTGTATCTTGGATACTGGATCTGCAAACTCTTCATCAATGGTCCGTAGATGTCCTCCTTCTGTTGTATTTTTCTTACGACGTTGACATCAAGTGGCTAGCTGATCTCTACAACAGAGCGCGTTTTCAATGTGTGGTCAAACAACAATATCAGACCGGTTGAGGTGAGGAAGGGCTGATGACGTTACGTACTAGAGATAATTGAGGAAGGGAGGGTTGATTACGTAACGCACTAGATATGACTGAGGAAGGAAGTCTGATGACGTCAGGCACTAGATATGACTGAGTAAGGAAGGAGTGAGGATAAACTACAGAAAACTGTGTCTCATACAAATACACTTGTGTATAAAATCAGGTATTGACAGAATGCATAATGTATAGATATTATATAAAATTATTCAACACGCTGACGCGCATGTGTGTATATGCATATACATACATTTATATGTATGAGTATATTAATATAAACGTGCAAACATGGACACACTTAAAAATATACGCATTTAGATATTCATTCACACAAACACACACATACACTCATGAAAACACATACATACATTCACACAAACACACATTCAAACAAACACATACACACACGCACATCTAGATATACATTCACATAAACACACACACTTACATTCACACAAACACAAACGCATGTACAGCATAACAAGTGGAACGCCAACCACTATAGTTTTTCACCACCTCCTGCCTTCCTTTTACACACACATACATTCACGCAGTCAGCAGACGTAAAGAGAGAGGAGTAGTATGAGGTAATCAAACTACCCCTCTCTCTTTACGTGTTGTGACAGAATCACAGAAATTTATATATAGACTTACCGATATATGTAAACGGAGGCCCGACAAAACTAGTATAATCCAGTAAGACAGGAAGGTGAACGCCGTAAGTAATACATAAATGTAAGAATCCGTATTATTTTGTAATAACTTATCTATTATTCCGTAAGTTGTAAGACAACAACTAAGAATACTACCAAATACGAGACATCCTACAATATACTGCAAAGAATCATTTAATAATCTCAGTGATGAACTCAGTTTGTCATGTCTGTTGCATATTTCTTTAATCTCTTCATGTTTCTTGATAGCATCGGAATTGGGGGATTGCATTACCTTTACGTACTCTTCAGCCTCCTTGGCCAGTTTGTTAAACTCATGAGTAAGATTATGCTGAAGTATAATGCTTATATACACATCAATTATCAGTGGTACAGTGGAAAGTATTTGTAGTGTAAATTTTAAAATTACTATGAGGTACTTATAATCCATCGTCATTTGAAATACTAGAAAATCCAACAGATCACTGTCTTCAGTAAAAATAGGTATTATGAGCTCTGTAATTATGATAGAAATAGTATACACAGCTACAAATATACAAAATGACTTATATGAATATATGAAACTGTACAGTTTTCCATCTTTCTCTTCAATTTCAATTTTGGAGAATATTTCAATTATGTCCTTGAAATGCGGTCCTTTGCAATATTTCATTAAACATTGGACAGAAATCATACAATAGCAAGATATAATGTAGACATACATAAACATGTTGGCAGCAGGTATACCTTTTAAGGTTGTTAAATTAACAATGAGGCAAATAGGGTTTAGAATCAAATATATAAAGACCACAATATAAATAGCTAGCAAACACAATGCTTTGAACGTGTGTGATTTCAGTAAAGATATCATTCCTGTTAATCTCATATAATTATGTTCTAAAATATATTTCAGGAACTTGAAAAATATCGTGTCTTTTATTTTCAAGCTTTCACTGTGTTGGCCTTCTTCAATACTTGTAATCTGATGCATTTCGAAAATCAGAGAGACGAGCTGTATTTCTTTAAGTGTTTGCTAGTCGTTCGAGAAGCTAAAGCTGACAAGCTAGATAAAGTCCTGATAAGTTGTGTAATCGTTGCTAGGTAATCAAATAATATTCATTCAGATGATAGAACCAGTGATATGGAGAAAAGCTTTGATGCATGTATATATATATATATATATATATATATATACATCACAGCTTTTCTTCATATCACTGTGTGTATCATCTAAATGAATATTATTTGGATTATGTCGATCGATCGGTTATTGATTAGGCGTTACCCGCTGATGAAGCAGCATAAGCTGATTGTGCATTGTTGCATAATATATGCAGACAGCTGGTGCAGTGCACCTTACTACTGCATTAGTGCTGCAGAAACTCGAGTCCAGGAACCTTATAGGCACCCGTTTTACGTGTGTTGTGTTGAGGCAAATAACTATGTGTATACTCTGGTAATGTATCTTACATTGCCCATTGAGTGCCGTCAGATACAACCGGTACTGGCGTTGATAAATATGCTGTGTCCGTCAACCCATATTATATATATATACACATATATACATATATATGTATATGTATGTATATGTATATATATATATATGTATATATATACACATATACATGCATATATATACATATATTTATATATATACATACTAATATATATATATATACTAATATATATATATATATATATATATATATATATATATATATATATATATATATATATATATATACTAATATATATATATATATATATATATACTAATATATATATATATATATATATATACTAATATATATATGTATATATATATATACTAATATATATATATATATATATATACTAATATATATATATATAAATATATATATGTATATATATATATACTAATATATATATATATATATATATACTAATATATATATATATATATATATATATATATATATATATATATATATATATATATACTAATATATATATATATATATATATATATATATATATGTATATATATATATATATACTAATATATATATATATATATATATAGAAAAAGGGATGAAATCGAAAATGCAACTGAAATCTTATTTTTTTTAAAAATATATATATTTATTTGGTTCCTTTACCGGTTTCGCAGTTCTTCTGCTTTCCAAAAGGTGAGTTGAGATGGAGGGTCTGTGGTTTTTCTCACGTTTTCGGTACAGAAAACGATAAGTTGTAATATAATTATATTACAACTTATCGTTTTCGGTACGCCTGGCCGACTGAACTCACTCGATATGCAAATTAGGCTGCTCAGCCGTTAATTTTCATAAGGAAAGTATATACTTTCGAACGTTCAACCATCTGGCAGAAGGGTATACGGTGCTGATGATAGTTAACAAGCTTGAAACTAGTACATCGTTCCTGTGTCAGTGTTGAACAAAAAGGTGACGTGGTTGCCTTAACACCGTACGGCATAAATCAGGCTGTCCGCTTGTTTACAAACGGACAAAGCGGGCGTTATCATAAACGTCCGCTAAACTGATACGTACATATATATATGTGTACCTGTATGTATATATATATATATATATATATATATATATATATATATATATATATATATATATATATGCATGCTACTGTACGTCTGTATACATATATGTATGTACGTATACATACATACTTACATTTAAGAAAGTGCCGTACTAAGAGTGAGAAATGAAATTTAGTTTCATTATGTTACAACTTATATATATACTAATATACATATATGTATATATATATATATACTAATATATATATATGTATAGATATATATATAGATATATACTAATATATATATATGTATACTAATATATATATATGTATATATATATATATACTAATATATATATATGTATATATATATATATATATATATATATATATATATATATATACTAATATATATATATGTATACTAATATATATATATGTATATATGAGGAGGTTATAGTTCACTTGAAGCATTGTGTAATGAGGTATAAACGTTTGAATATGTATAATAAAGCCAAAGCAATGCAGGTATGGACATAGAAAAAGAATGCAATTGCAAAAGATGTTGTTGACAAATTGTCTTTTAACTTAGATTTATTTAAATGTCCTTAATTTTCGAGATAATATCTCTTCTTCAGAGGGAAATAAAGGTCTCAAAGCAGCCTTCTAAATATCTTGCCAAGCCATGCTGACATGAAATAGTATAGAGTATCTGTTCTATCTCTAATGTCAAAGAGTGAAAATTATATGGATGAAGATATATATATATATATATATATATATATATATATATACTAATATATATATATGGATATAAAGTAGTGGCCATACTCGAAAACGAGTTCGCAGCCACCATGTGTATGTATATATATGTATGTATGTATGTGTGTGTATGTATATGTATATATGTATGCATGTATGTATATGTATGTATGTATATATGTATATGTATATTTATATATATGTATGTATATTTATATATATGTATGTATGTATATTTATATATATGTATGTATAAATACATACATATGATGTTGCATTGTTCTTCTTTTTGGTAAATATCATCTTGGTTAAGAGAGTGGGACTGGCTTTGTGCAGTGCCTTTGCTCACTATAAAAGCTTCACGGCACAGGCATTGGTTTATATCTGGAGATCTCTCTGCACTTGTCGTCACATGGTACCATGGGCCAAGCACTATGTGTCAATAATTGTCACAGGTGTAGTGTTTGTACCAGAGTTTTCAAGTCGCTGGCTGGACTAAAAATCACACTCGTTCAGCGCATCGGTAGGGGTTCTCCTACATGGATATAATGTAGTGGCCGTACTCGAAAACGAGTTAGCAGACACCATGTATGTATGTATGTATGTATGTATGTATGTATGTATGTATGTATGTATGTATGTATGTATGTATGTATGTATGTATGTATGTATGTATGTATGCATGCATGCATGCATGCATGCATGTATGTATGTATGTATGTACGTATGTATGTATGTATGCATATATGTATGTATGTATGTACGTATGTACATATGTATGTATTATTGGATAGGTATGTGTGTTATCTCTTTCTCTTAATTTCGAGTATATTTTTTTTGACCGGCCACCTTGTCATCCCTTAAATCTCAAGAATGTTTTGCAAATTTTGAAGGTGCCAGCTATCGCAGCCATTTGAAGACTATGAATTATGGAGCTGCGCTTTTTGTCCGCAAATCCAAGTTCAGTCATACTTTGGTCCAAGCGGGTTGGTATATAACCCGTAGCTCCAATAATGATGGGTATGCAGCTAAAGATGCATCTTGGATACTGTATTTGTAAACTCCTCATCAATGGTCCGTAGATGTCCTCCTTCTCCTGTTATGTATGTATGTATGTATGTATGTATGTATGTATGTATGTATGTATGTATGTATGTATGTATGTACATATGTATGTATCATTCGATAGGTATGTATGTATATTTCTCTTTCTCCTAATTTCGAGTACACTTTTGACCGGCCAACTTCCTGGTGGCGAGGTTGTAAGAAAAGAAAAGAAATTGTCATCCCTTGAATCGCAAGAATGTTTTGTAGATTTTGAAGGTGCCAGCTATCGCAGCCATTTGTAATCTATGAAGTAGGGATGTGCGTTCTTTATCCTCAAATCTAGGTTCAGCTAGAACTTTGGTCCAAACGGGCTGGTATATAACCTGTAGCTCCAATTATGATGGGTATGAAACTGAAAGTGTATCTTGGATACTGGATCTGCAAACTCTTCATCAATGGTCCGTAGATGTCCTCCTTCTGTTGTATTTTTCTTACAACGTTGACATCAAGTGGCTAGCTGATCTCTACAACAGAGCGCGTTTTCAATGTGTGGTCAAACAATAATATCACACCGGTTGAGGTGAGGAAGGGCTGATGACGTTACGTACTACAGATGATTGAGGTAGGAAGGGTTGATTACGTCACGCACTAGATATGACTGAGGAAGGAAGTCTGATGACGTCAGGCACTAGATATGACTGAGTAAGGAAGGGGTGAGGATAAACTACCGAAAACTGTGTCTCATACATATACACTTGTGTATAAAATCAGGTATTGACAGAATGCATAATGTATAGATATTATATAAAATTATTCAACACGCTGACGCGCATGTGTGTATATGCATATACATACATTTATATGTATGAGTATATTAATATAAACGTGCAAACAATGACACACTTAAAAATATACGCATTTAGATGTTCATTCACACAAACACACACATACACTCATGAAAACACATACATACATTCACACAAACACACATTCAAACAAACACATACACACACGCACATCTAGATATACATTCACATAAACACACACACTTATATTCACACAAACATACACGCATGTACAGCATAACAAGTGGAACGCCAACCTCTATAGTTTTTCACCACCTCCTGCCTTCCTTTTACACACACATACATTCACGCAGTCAGCAGACGTAAAGAGAGAGAAGTAGTATGAGGTAATCAAACTACCCCTCTCTCTTTACGTGTTGTGACAGAATCACAGAAATTTATATATAGACTTACCGATATATGTAAACGGAGGCCCAACAAAACTAGTATAATCCAGTAAGACAGGAGGATGAACGCCGTAAGTAATACACAAATGTATGAATCCGTATGATTTTGTAATAAGTTATTTATTATTCCGTAAGTTGTAAGAGAACAACTAAGAATACTACTAAATACGAGATATCCTACAATATACTGCAAAGTATCATTTAATAATCTCAGTGATGAACTCAGTTTATCATGTCTGTTGCATATTTCTTTAATCTCTTCATGTTTCTTGATAGCATCCGAATTGGGGGATTGCATTACCTTTACGTACCCTTCAGCCTCCTTGGCCAGTTTGTTAAACTCATGAGTAACATTATGCTGAAGTATAATGCTTATATACACATCAATCATCAGTGGTACAGTGGAAAGTATTTGTAGGGTAAATTTTAAAATTACTATGAGATACTTATAATCCATCGTAATTTGAAATACTAGAAAATCCAACAGATCACTGTCTTTACTAAAAATAGGTATTATGAGCTCTGCAATTATGATAGAAATAGTATACATGGCTACAAATATACAAAGTGACTTATATGAATATATGAAACTACAGTTTTCCATCTTTCTCTTCAATTTCAATTTTGGAGAATATTTCAATTATGTCCTTGAAATGAGGTTCTTTGAAATATTTCATTAAACATAGGACAGAAATTATACACCAGCAAAATGTAATGTAGACATACATAAACATGTTGGCAGCAGGTATACCTTTTAATGTTGTTAAATTAACAATGAGGCAAATAGGGTTTAGAATCAAATATATAAAGACCACAATATAAATGGCTAGCAAACCCAATGCTTTGAACGTGTGTGATTTCAGTAAAGATATCATTCCTGGCCTTCTTCAATACTTGTAATCTGATGCATTTCGTAAATCAGAGAGACGAGCTGTATTTCTTTAAGAGTTTGCTAGTCGTTCGAGAAGGTAAAGCTGACAAGCTAGATAAAGTCCTGATAAGCTGTGTAATCGTTGCTAGGTAATCAAATAATATTAATTCAGATGATAGAACCAGCGATATGGAGAAAAGCTTTGATGTATGTATATACATATATATATATATATATACACATATATATATATATATATATATATATATATATATATATATATATACATACATCAAAGCTTTTCTTCATATCACTGTGTGTATCATCTAAATGAATATTATTTGGATTATGTCGATCGATTGGTTATTGATTAGGCGTTACCCGCTGATGAAGCAGCATAAGCTGATTGTGCATTGTTGCATAATATATGCAGACAGATGGTGCAGTGCACCTTACTACTGCATTAGTGCTACAGAAACTCGAGTCCAGGAACCTTATAGGCACCCGTGTGTTGTGTTGAGGCAAATAACTATGTGTATACTCTGGTAATGTATCTTACATTGCCCATTGAGTGCCCTCAGATACAACCGGTACTGGCGTTGATAAATATGCTGTGTCCGTCAACCCTTATTATATATATATATACATACACATATATACATATATATATATATCTATATATATGTATATATATGTATATATATGTATATATATTTCGTTTCTGAATTTGTTTAGCAAGATTCTTTATCTGAAATCGTGTGTTGAAACCGATATTGTTATACTTTGGGAGGGTCATGTTGCCAATAAGAAACACACGCACCAGTTGCTTTCACTTCAATTTATTATAATAAATTCATAAATTTAGGAATTTACAAATTTCTGGTTGGTTGGTTGGTTCCACAACCAGATAGTTGTTTATATATTGTCAAAGTTCTTTCGTCAAACATTCTGTGACCTCTTCAGTGACTGGGGATTCTTTTCTTTGTTTTTGTGCCTCTCCTTTGTTCTGTCCTACGCCATTTTGTTTCTGTGTGTGTTGTGTGCTCAGTCTGCGCATGCGCCACATCCGGGTGTCTGTGTGTGTTTATAATTGTTTATTTATTTGTTTATTTACATGTTACCGGTTGGTTGTTTGTTCTGTGTGTGTGTGTGTTTTCATTTTGTTCTTAATTGTAAGTTGTGATGTTGCTGTTCCACTCATATTTTCTATTTAATTTTGGTTGTAATTCTTTTATGTTTATTGCCTCTGTGATTTGTATAAACATTGCGTCTTTTATGTGTGTAGATTCTATTTTTATTTCTATGTTCTCTAATTTACCCTTGTGTTCTATTTTAGCATGTTGGTAGAGTACAGATGATTCTTTACTATCTTGAAGGTCTCGCCAGTGTTCATTTATCCGTTCCCCTACACTACGAGCTGTCTCACCTATGTACACTATATTTTTGTCTCTACATTGTCCTTCAGTACATTTTATGCTATACACTACATTTCTAGTTTTACAGTTAATATGGGGGCTTATTTTACAGGTTATACATTTCTTATCTATACAGGGGTCTTTGGAAAGGGTATGCCTTGCTAATAAGTGTTTTTACGGAGGTACCTGGTCTTTCTACTATCTTAATATTGAGTTTATGTTTATCTAGGGCCCTTCTAAATTTGTAAGCTAATTCACCTCTAGGGGTTGTATCGATGAACATTACACTCTGGTATTTATTGCTATCATACCATGAGTTTCTTCTATTAGCCTTATTCCTAGTTCTTTCTATTCTATTCCAAAATTCGCTCCTATACAAGGGGCAGGTCCCATTTGTGTCATTATTTACCATTTTATCCCATTTGGTACTGGCTCCTCTATACACTCTGATTCTATCTCTCTGATTGTAACCAGAGAACTGCATACGGTGGATGAAGTGTTGTATGTGTCTCTCTAGTTCTTCGGGGTTGCACATGCGGGACACGTTTCTCATCACCCGTACCAAATCCGCAATCAGTATGTTGATTTTGGTATGGTCCGAAACAGTCGAGTTTCGGTGGATCAGATGTTTGGAAGTCATGGGTTTGGCATAATGGGAATGGAGGATTTGTTTTTTGTTATTAATGGTTTCTAACCAGAGCTCTGTGTCTAGTACAGGTAATCGATGGTTAGGGTGTTTACTTGGGTGGTCTATAGTAACTCTAATACTCTGGTGGATGGAGTTAGCTATTTGCTGGATGCTTTCCATTGTGTTTTTCTCTAGTTCCTGACTGTTCTCTAGTGGGGGTGTCTTAACTACGATGTTTATATCATCAACGTAGCGGGAGTACATTATCAGGGTTAAGGGGTCTTCTAAATGTTCTTTAAGTTTAAGTTTAAGTCTACTGTCCCACCATACCATGAATAAGTTAGCTATGTCGCCTGCAATGCTAACACCAATAGCTGCTCCTTCCTCTTGGGCATATGTTTTTCCATTAAATTTGAACATATGTTCCTTAAGGGTTAGTTTTATGCTGGCCCCTACCGCATGTGCAATCATTTTCTCCAGTCCATCGTGGTTTCCGGGTGTCCGTATGGCTCTGGTCCACCCGTTCCATCTATCTGTGTGGGTTTTCTTGGCCATTGAGGTAATGGTAGGTGGTCTGCCTCTTGCTGGTCTTGTAGGGCACATGTTGCTAAGGTCATATGTGTCTAGGTAATTATTACTATAGGTAAGTTTAAATAGGAGTCCCAGCTCACTGGTATCAATCCCTCGGAACTCAAAATTGCTCTCACTGATCATTTCTACGCATTCCTCCACAGCAAAATCCACGTCAATAGGGACACAACATCCATACTACCTATTATGCAGTTTGTTAGGTCCCTAGATCGGTTACTCTCGCGGAATTCTGCTGAGGAGGTCCTCCGTGCTGTCACATACATCTGGGGACATTTCAATGATGGGGCGTATGATCAGGGAGAGGAAGTAGGACAGTCTGTAGTTACTAGCATTGTTAGCCCCACACACTGGCCGTGTTGGTGGTCCCGTGACAGGGTCACTGCCCGTTTTATGGTCTTTTCGAAGCCCATACAACGCCGGCACGTCATTGTTCCACGCCTGAAAGTTGTTGGCAGTCCTTTTGTTGGGCTGCATTATATTCGTCCACATCACCATATGAGCATTGAGGGCTTTTTCTCTATCCTCATGCTCCTGTGGTGTTACCTCTC
>OZ024753.1:13048670-13058670 GCA_964016885.1 Eledone cirrhosa | reverse complement strand
TGTCACCAGTTGGTGCTACTGGTAACATGTATCACAGTACAACCTGTCTCATGGTCGGGTCGTGGTCGACTAAACCGGCAACCCCACCAAGTTTACTAGGTGAGGAAGTTGATTTTGGACACCCTGCAGGACAACAAACACCACCTGACAAAGGGCGGAAGAACTCATAAGGGCCAACGGCCATCCCAAAGTGTGTAAATATGTATATACACATGTACATATGTATGTATATGCGTGAGGACATAGCAATTGTCGGACTCGACACCCGATCGCGCGGTTAAACCACTGGGAGTGAAGGACTCCTAGCTTTTGTCAGGGCATTCTTCCAGGATAAGGCAACTCAGGAAACTGGGATAACTCCGATATATAATCTGCGGCTCAGTAGTTACCGATGATGTTGAACTTTTATTCTTTTCGGGTTATAGCTAGTTGCTCAGAGAGTGGGATTGGCTCAGTGCACAGTTTTTTCCTCACTTTAAAAAATATCTTCACTCACAGGCATTGCACGATAGAATTAATTAATTATTATTAATAATGGTATATCGTGCAATGGCCATACTCGATAAGGAGGGGGCAGCCATCATCATGTATGTATGTATGTATGTATGTATGTATGTATGTATGTATGTAAGGTCACCAGTTGGTGTTACTGGTAACATGTATCCCAGTGGAACCTGTCCCATGGTCGGGTCATTGGCGACTAAACTGGCAAACCCACCAAGGTGTCTTGGTGAGGAGGGTGACTTTGGACATCCTGCAGGACTAAAAATAAAACCTGTCATGGCCATCCAAAATCACCGAGAGAGATGACCCCTTAGCCTTTGTCAAGGCAGAATTCTAGGAGAAGGAAAACTCTGATATAACACCTGCAACCCTGATGGTATCCAATGATGTTGACTTGTTCTTCTTTTTGGTAAATATCATCTTGGTTAAGAGAGTGGGACTGGCTTTGTGCAGTGCCTTTGCTCACTATAAAAGCTTCACGGCACAGGCATTGCTTTATATCTGGAGATCTCTCTGCACTTGTCGTCACATGGTACCATGGGCCCAGCACTATGTGTCAGTAATTGTCACAAGTGTAGTGTTTGTACCAGAGTTTTCAAGTCGCTGGCTGGACTAAAAAGTCACACTCGTTCAGCGCATCGGTAGGGGTTCTCCTACATGGATATAAAGTAGTGGCCGTACTCGAAAACGAGTTGGCAGCCACCATGTATGTATGTATGTTCTTCTGGTTTTATAATTTCCAATTGCCGATAGAGAGGGAGAGTCGGTTTCTAACATAGACACAAGACGCTCTCATTGGAATTTACACAACATCAACTAGGTAGATATGTATGCATGGCTGCATATATGTGTGCAGGTATACATGTTATCGTACTTGTGGATGTGCATGTTTGAGTTGTATGTGTGCATATGCATATGCTTTTTATCTGTATATGCGGTTATTAGATGCAGAATTTTGGAATGTTTTACATAATTCTAATGTTCCATTAATGGATTGTACTTGTAAATTCCTAACTAGTTGTGTTCTTTCTGAGCCCAGCTTCTCAAGACTTTTATTGAGGCAGTTACCAACATATTCCACTTCCCCAATAATCACTTTTCGCTAATGTTTGATATTGTATTGGCATCTGCTGTGTAGCTAACTTCCACTACTGTGCATGCCTTCTTCCACCTGTCCCATATAATTATATCTGGTCTGTTATGCCTGCATTTTATTGGGGTTTTTACTGGAACATTCTACCGGTACCCTTTCATATTATGTCCTCCATATTGCTGTAGCTTTTAATGTGTTTATTATCGGGGCTATCTTTTCTACAGATTGCATTGTACAGTGTTTTGGCCACTACATCATGCCAAATAGGTAGATAGTACCGCGATGACATCTTTGGGGAGCTGCTTCTGACATGGGTGTCATCTTCGATGTTAATTCTGCAGAGTCTGCACTTGTCACATCTAGGTGTTTTGCCGGCATCCCTATCTCTTTTGTGAATCAGGTATTTCGTATGTATGTATATATGTATGCATGCATGCGAGCAAGTATGTATGTATACATATATGTATGTATGCATGTATGTATGCATGCATGTATGCATGCATGAATGTATGCATGCATGTATGTATGCATGTATTTATGTATGCACTTCTGATATTATAATTTTATAAATTTTTACCATTAGAGAGAGAGTTTGTTTCTAACATAGATACAGGACTCTCCCATTGGAATTTACCCAACATCAACTAGCTAGATATGTATGCTTGTCTGCATGTATGTGTGTGGAGGTATGGATGTTATTGTATGTGTGGATGTGAATGTTTCGAATTGTATGAGTATGTGTACATATGTATGTGTGTAACTATTAATATGTATGTATGTATGTATGTATGTATGTATGTATGTATGTATGTATGTATGTTATCTCTTTCTCTTAATTTCGAGTATATTTTTTGACAGGCCAACATCCTGGTGGCAAGGTTGTAAAAGAAAAGAAATTGTCATCCCTTGAATCGCAAGAATGTTTTGCAAATTTTGAAGGTGCCAGCTATCGCAGCCATTTGTAGACTATGAATTAGGGAGCTGCGCTCTTTGTCCGCAAATCCAAGTTCAGTCATACTTTGGTCCAAGTGGGTTGGTATATAACCCATAGCTTCAATAATGATGGGTATGAAGCTAAAGGTGTATCTTGGATACTGGATTTGTAAACTCCTCATCAATGGTACGTAGATGTCCCCCTTCTCGTGTATTTTTCTGACAACGTTTACATCAAGTGAGCAGCTGATCTCCACAACAGAACACGTTTTCAATGTGTGGTCCCAAACAACAATATCAGGCCGGTTGTGCTTTAATTTGGTGGCAGTTTTTATTTTCAGGTTCCACCAGTATTCCTTAGAGCCAACTGTCTCAATATATTCTTCCTCGGTTGTTGTTAATTTTGTTTTCCGAAGTGCGTTCCAGATGGTTCTAGCTATCCCATTGTGTCTCATGGGGAGGTAGTAGCGAGATGACATTCTTTCGCAGCTGGCAACAATGTGTCCTAAATCCTCGATCTTTGTTTATCATAGCCTACATTTATTGTTAGCTGATGGCCCTCCCCTTTTGTGCAGCAGATATATGGTAGTACAGCAGATATTTGGTAGATATATGTATGTATGTATGTATGTATGTATGTATGTATGTATGTATGTATGTATGTATGTATGTATGTATGTATGTACGTATGTACATATGTACGTATTATTGGATAGGTATGTATGTATGTACGTATGTATATATGTATGTATTATTGGATAGGTATGTATGTATGTGTGTTATCTTTTTCTCTTAATTTCGAGTATATTTTTTTTGACCGGCCACCTTCCTGGCGACAAGGTTGTAAAAGAAAAGAAATTGTCATCCCTTGAATCGCAAGAATGTTTTGCAAATTTTGAAGGTGCCAGCTATCGCAGCCATTTGAAGACTATGAATTAGGGAGCTGCGCTTTTTGTCCGCATATCCAAGTTCAGTCATACTTTGGTCCAAGCGGGTTGGTATATAACCCGTAGCTCCAATAATGATGGGTATGAAGCTAAAGATGCATCTTGGATACTGGATTTGTAAACTCCTCATCAATGGTCCGTAGATGTCCTCCTTCTCCTGTTATGTATGTATGTATGTATGTATGTATGTATGTACATATGTATGTATTATTCGATAGGTATGTATGTATGTTTCTCTTTCTCCTAATTTCGAGTACACTTTTGACCGGCCAACTTCCTGGTGGCAAGGTTGTAAGAAAAGAAAAGAAATTGTCATCCCTTGAATCGCAAGAATGTTTTGCAGATTTTGAAGGTGCCAGCTATCGCAGCCATTTGTAGTCTATGAAGTAGGGATGTGCGTTCTTTATCCTCAAATCTAGGTTCAGCTAGAACTTTGGTCCAAACGGGCTGGTATATAACCTGTAGCTCCAATGATGATGGGTATGAAACTGAAAGTGTATCTTGGATACTTGATCTGCAAACTCTTCATCAATGGTCCGTAGATGTCCTCCTTCTGTTGTATTTTTCTTACGACGTTGACATCAAGTGCCTAGCTGATCTCTACAACAGAGCACGTTTTCAATGTGTGGTCAAACAACAATATCAGACCGGTTGAGGTGAGGAAGGGCTGATGAAGTTACGTACTAGAGATGATTGAGGAAGGAAGGGTTGATTACGTAACGCACTAGATATGACTGAGGAAGGAAGTCTGATGACGTCAGGCACTAGATATGACTGAGTAAGGAAGGGGTGAGGATAAACTACAGAAAACTGTGTCTCATACAAATACACTTGTGTATAAAATTGGGTATTGACAGAATGCTTAATGTATAGATATTATACAAAATTATTCAACACGCTGACGCGCATGTGTGTATATGCATATACATACATTTATATGTAAGAGTATATTAATATAAACGTGCAAACATGGACACACTTAAAAAAATACGTATTTAGACATTCATTAACACAAACACACACATACACTCATGAAAACACATACATACATTCACACAAACACACATTCAAACAAACACATACACACACGCACATCTAGATATACATTCAGATAAACACAAACACATACATTCACACAAACACATACACACACGCACATCTAGATATACATCCACATAAACACACACACTTACATTCACACAAACATACACGCATGTGCAGCATAACAAGTTGAACGCCAACCACTATAGTTTTTCACCACCTCCTGCCTTCCTTTTACACACACATACATTCACGCAGTCAGCAGACATAAACAGAGAGGAGTAGTATGAGGTAATCAAATACTCCTCTCTCTTTACGTGTTGTGACAGAATCACAGAAATTTATATATAGACTTACCGATATATGTAAACGGAGACCCAACAAAACTAGTATAATCCAGTAAGACAGGAGGATGAACGCCATAATTAATACATAAATGTATGAATCCATATGATTTTGAAATAAGTTATTTATTATTCCGTAAGTTGTAAGACAACAACTAAGAATACTACCAAATACGAGACATCCTAAAATATACTGAAAATAATCATTTAATAATCTCAGTGATGAACTCAGTTTGTCATGTCTGTTGCATATTTCTTTAATCTCTTCATGTATCTTGATAGCATCCGAATTGGGGGATTGCATTACCTTTACGTACCCTTCAGCCTCCTTGGCCAGTTTGTTAAACTCATGAGTAACATTATGCTGAAGTATAATGCTTATATACACATCAATCATCAGCGGTACAGTGGAAAGTATTTGTAGTGTACATCTTAAAATTACTATGAGGTACTTATAATCCATCGTCATTTGAAATACTAGAAAATCCAACAGATCCCTGTCTTCAGTAAAAATAGGTATTATGAGCTCTGTAATTATGACAGAAATAGTATACATAGCTACAAATATACAAAATGACTTATATGAATATATGAAACTGTACAGTTTTCCATCTTTCTCTTCAATTTCAATTTTGGAGAATATTTCAATTATGTCCTTGAAATGCGGTTCTTTGAAATATTTCATTAAACATAGGACAGAAATTAGACACCAGCAAAATGTAATGTAGACATACATAAACATGTTGGCAGCAGGTATACCTTTTAATGTTGTTAATTTAACAATGAGACAAATAGGGTTTAGAATCAAATATATAAAGACCACAATATAAATAGCTAGCAAACCCAATGCTTTGAACGTGTGTGATTTCAGTAAAGATATTATTTCACTTAATCTCATATAATTATGTTCTAAATAATATTTCAGGAACTTGAAAAATATCGTGTCTTTTATTTTCAAGCTTTCACTGTGTTGGCCTTCTTCAATACTTGTAATCTGATGCATTTCGAAAATCAGAGAGACGAGCTGTATTTCTTTAAGTGTTTGCTAGTCGTTCGAGAAGCTAAAGCTGACAAGCTAGATAAAGTCCTGATAAGCTGTGTAATCGTTGCTAGGTAATCAAATAATATTCATTCAGATGATAGAACAAGTGATATGGAGAAAAGCTTTGATGTATGTATATTTATATATACATCAAAGCTTTTCTTCATATCACTGTGTGTATCATCTAAATGAATATTATTTGGATTATGTCGATCGATTGGTTATTGATTAGGCGTTACCCGCTGATGAAGCAGCATAAGCTGATTGTGCATTGTTGCATAATATATGCAGGCAGCTGGTGCAGTGCACCTTACTACTGCATTAGTGCTACAGAAACTCGAGTCCAGGAACCTGATAGGCACCCGTGTGTTGTGTTGAGGCAAATAACTATGTGTATACTCTGGTAATGTATCTTACATTGCCCATTGAGTGCCCTCACATACAACCGGTACTGGCGTTGATAAATATGCTGTGTCCGTCAACCCTTATTATATATATATACATACACATATATACATATATATATATATCTATATATATGTATATATATGTATATATATGTATATATATTTCGTTTCTGAATTTGTTTAGCAAGATTCTTTATCTGAAATCGTGTGTTGAAACCGATATTGTTATACTTTGGGAGGGTCATGTTGCCAATAAGAAACACACGCACCTTTGCTTTCACTTCAATTTATTATAATAAATTCATAAATTTAGGAATTTACAAATTTCTGGTTGGTTGGTTGGTTGGTTCCACAACCAGATAGTTGTTTATATATTGTCAAAGTTCTTTCGTCAAACATTCTGTGACCTCTTCAGTGACTGGGGATTCTTTTCTTTGTTTTTGTGCCTCTCCTTTGTTCTCTCCTACGCCATTTTGTTTCTGTGTGTGTTGTGTGCTCAGTCTGCGCATGCGCCACATTCGGGTGTCTGTGTGTGTTTATAATTGTTTATTTATTTGTTTATTTACATGTTACCGGTTGGTTGTTTGTTCTGTGTGTGTGTGTGTTTTCATTTTGTTCTTAATTGTAAGTTGTGATGTTGCTGTTCCACTCATATTTTCTATTTAATTTTGGTTGTAATTCTTTTATGTTTATTGCCTCTGTGATTTGTATAAACATTGCGTCTTTTATGTGTGTAGATTCTATTTTTATTTCTATGTTCTCTAATTTACCCTTGTGTTCTATTTTAGCATGTTGGTAGAGTACAGATGATTCTTTACTATCTTGAAGGTCTCGCCAGTGTTCATTTATCCGTTCCCCTACACTACGAGCTGTCTCACCTATGTACACTATATTTTTGTCTCTACATTGTCCTTCAGTACATTTTATGCTATACACTACATTTCTAGTTTTACAGTTAATATGGGGGCTTATTTTACAGGTTATACATTTCTTATCTATACAGGGGGTCTTTGGAAAGGGTATGTCTTGCTAATAAGTGTTTTTACGGAGGTACCTGGTCTTTCTACTATCTTAATATTGAGTTTATGTTTATCTAAGGCCCTTCTAAATTTGTAAGCTAATTCACCTCTAGGGGTTGTATCGATGAACATTACACTCTGGTATTTATTGCTATCATACCATGAGTTTCTTCTATTAGCCTTATTCCTAGTTCTTTCTATTCTATTCCAAAATTCGCTCCTATACAAGGGGCAGGTCCCATTTGTGTCATTATTTACCATTTTTTCCCATTTGGTACTGGCTCCTCTATACACTCTGATTCTATCTCTCTGATTGTAACCAGAGAACTGCATACGGTGGATGAAGTGTTGTATGTGTCTCTCTAGTTCTTCGGGGTTGCACATGCGGGACACGTTTCTCATCACCCGTACCAAATCCGCAATCAGTATGTTGATTTTGGTATGGTCCGAAACAGTCGAGTTTCGGTGGATCAGATGTTTGGAAGTCATGGGTTTGGCATAATGGGAATGGAGGATTTGTTTTTTGTTATTAATGGTTTCTAACCAGAGCTCTGTGTCTAGTACAGGTAATCGATGGTTGGTGTGTTTACTTGGGTGGTCTATAGTAACTCTAATACTCTGGTGGATGGAGTTAGCTATTTGCTGGATGCTTTCCATTGTGTTTTTCTCTAGTTCCTGACTGTTCTCTAGTGGGGTGTCTTAACTACGATGTTTATATCATCAACGTAGCGGGAGTACATTATCAGGGTTAAGGGGTCTTCTAAATGTTCTTTAAGTTTAAGTTTAAGTCTACTGTCCCACCATACCATGAATAAGTTAGCTATGTCGCCTGCAATGCTAACACCAATAGCTGCTCCTTCCTCTTGGGCATATGTTTTTCCATTAAATTTGAACATATGTTCCTTAAGGGTTAGTTTTATGCTGGCCCCTACCGCATGTGCAATCATTTTCTTCAGTTCATCGTAGTTTCCGGGTGTCCGTATGGCTCTGGTCCACCCGTTCCATCTATCTGTGTGGGTTTTCTTGGCCATTGAGGTAATGGTAGGTGGTCTGCCTCTTGCTGGTCTTGTAGGGCACATGTTGCTAAGGTCATATGTGTCTAGGTAATTATTACTATAGGTAAGTTTAAATAGGAGTCCCAGCTCACTGGTATCAATCCCTCGGAACTCAAAATTGCTCTCACTGATCATTTCTACGCATTTCTCCACAGCAAAATCCACGTCAATAGGGACACAACATCCATACTACCTATTATGCAGTTTGTTAGGTCCCTAGATCGGTTACTCTCGCGGAATTCTGCTGAGGAGGTCCTCCGTGCTGTCACATACATCTGGGGACATTTCAATGATGGGGCGTATGATCAGGGAGAGGAAGTAGTACAGTCTGTAGTTACTAGCATTGTTAGCCCCACACACTGGCCGTGTTGGTGGTCCCGTGACAGGGTCACTGCCCGTTTTATGGTCTTTTCGAAGCCCATACAACGCCGGCACGTCATTGTTCCACGCCTGAAAGTTGTTGGCAATCCTTTTGTTGGGCTGCATTATATTCGTCCACATCACCATATGAGCATTGAGGGCTTTTTCTCTATCCTCATGCTCCTGTGGTATTACCTCTCTTGTGTTAGTGATGTGGGGTTGCATTGCCTGGATGTAGTTTGGCAGGCTGTCAACCGACATTCTGCCAGACTTGTCTGTTGGGAAGCATGCTATCTCTCCATTACGTGAGCGCTGCATGAGCTTACGCAAGCCATTTGCAGATTTTTCTCCCAGTTGCTGGGCCTCCATTCTATTATGCTTCTTGCTATACTGTTCTATAATATTTCTAAGTTCGGATTTAGCTATACTAAATTGTGCTTCTGTTTGTTCATCGACCTGCTACGGCAATTGCGTGCGTTTGTTAAATGGTAAAGTCGTGGCGTGGACTCGTCGCAGGTCGAACGACTTATCGGAGGGATTATAAAATGTAGAGTTCCAGGCTGCTGCTTTATGTCTACTAGTGCTATTGTTATTGTTAGTTGTGTTGTTTCTATTTCTATTTCTATTTCCACCAACAGCCTCATGGTTGTTTCTATGTCTCTCATAATTACTCCTGTCTCTTTCCACTGGCTCATTGTTATTATCTACTCTATTTTGTGTGTCTGTGTGTTCGTCTTGGTTATTTTCTTTGTCCATAGTCTCCCTTCTCCTTTTAATCCTATTACTTTCCCATATTTCTGTGATTTCTGTGTTACTGTCATTACTTGTTTTCTGTGTCCGTGTGTTTGTTAAGATTGTGGTGGTGGTGAGAGGCATTGAACATGTGTGTGTTGTTGTTGTTGATGTGTGCTGTTGTTGATGTGTGTTGTTGTTGTCTCCGTGTGTGTTATTATTGTTGTTTGTGTCTGCGTGTCTGTTGTTGTTTCTGGGTATTTTATTATTGTTGGTGTGTGTCTTGTTGTTATTGTTGTTTGTGTCTGTGTGTCTGTTGTTGTTGGGATATGTGTTGTATACGTGTGTGCGTATATTGTTACTTTTGTTTTTGTTTTTGTTTTTGAGACTCCAACGTAATTTTGTAAATGATTTTTCTATTTCTGACAGACAACTAATCATATTTACCTTCTTGAATGTCGCAAATTTCGGTGGTAGAAGTAATACAGATAACTCATCGTCATCTATTGCCGTGTATATGTAT
>OZ024753.1:13036170-13046170 GCA_964016885.1 Eledone cirrhosa | reverse complement strand
TGTTCGAGTGCAATTGTTCGAGTGCAATTGGTCGAGAGAATGGGATTGTTCAGGATATGTTGCAGGTTCCTTATGGCTGGCCGTAGTCTAAAAGTGGACGAAACTCTGTAATCTGACAAGCGATTGTAAGACTTTTAGCAGAGATTGCATCTGTCATGTATGTAGTTGTCTCAATGTACCATGGAGTATAAGTCTCTAGCAAGCTTGAAAAGCCAATTCTAAGCTTCACAAATGTGAACCAGACAAGCGATTGCAATACTCTTAGCGTGAGTTTGCAGCCATCATGTATGTAGTTAGCAATGATGTTGATCTTTTCTTTTCGGGTTATAGCTACTGTTGCTCAAAGAGTGGGATTGGCTCAGTGCACAGGCTTTCCTCACGTTTAAAATAAATCTTCACGCACACGCATTGCACGATAGAATTAATTATTAATTGATTATTATTAATTGATAATTAATAATAATGTTACATCATGCAATGGCCATACTCGATAACGAGGGGGCAGCCATCTTCAAGCATGCATGTATGTATGTATGTATGTATATGTATATGTTTATATATATATGTATATGTGTATATACATGTATGCATGTGTATGAATATAGGCGTGGACATATAAACAACCGGGCTGGAAACCCGATCGCGCGGTTAATCCACTGGGAGTGAGGGACCCCTAGCCTTTGTCAGGGCATTCTTCTAAGAGAAGGCAAATGAGGAGACTGGGATAACTCCGATATAAAACCTGCGGCTCAGTAGTTACCGATGATATTGATCTTTTCTTCTTTTCGGGTTATTACTTCTGTCGCTCAGAGAGTGGGATTGGCTCAGTGCACAGTCTTTCCTCACTTTTAAAATAAATCTTCACGCCCACGCATTGCACGATAGAATTAAATAACTATTAATAATGTCATATCGTGCAATGGTCATACACGGTATCGAGGGGGCAGCCATCATGTATGTATGTATTTCAAACCGCAGTGTGTCCAAATATCATCTTCCTCACCAAGCAAGCTTGGTGGGGTCGCCGGTTTAGTCGCCGACGACCGACCATGAGATAGGTTCTACTGTGTTACATGTTACCAGTAGCCCTCGAGAGTCACCTGAGCCATGTTAGTAGAGTCAATGGCCATCCAAATAGTACTTTTCTTTTTCATCTGGGAGTGAAAGGCTCCCGGTTGTTGTCACAACACCTTTCTAGGAGAGGGAAACTCTGCAAAAAAACAAAACAAAACAAAAATACCTGCGGCTTCGGAAGCATCCGATGATGTTGACCAGTTCTCCTTTTCGTGTAGTATTTTCGATGTTCAGAGAGTGGGATTGATCGAGAGGAAGGCCTTTCACCACTTAAAAAACCTTCAAAGCACAGGCATTGCTTGTTCAGGATATGTTACAGGTTCGTGTGCTCAGCCGTAGCCGAAAGCTGCACCATTATCTGTATTCTGACAAGCAATTGCAATACACTTAGCAGAGTTTGCAGTGACAATGTATGTATGTATGTATGTATGTATGTATGTATGTATGTATGTATGTATGTATGTATGTATGTATGTATGTATGTATGTATGTATGTATGTCACCAGTTGGTGCTACTGGTAACATGTATCCCAGTGCAACCTGTCTCATGGTCGGGTCGTGGTCGACTAAACCGGCAACCCCACCAAGTTTACTAGGTGAGGAAGTTGATTTTGGACACCATGCAGGACAACAAACACCACTTGACAAAGGGCGGAAGAACTCATAAGGGCCAACGGCCATCCCAAAGTGTGTAAATATGTATATACACATGTACATATGTATGTATATGCGTGAGGACATAGCAATTGTCGGACTCGACACCCGATCGCGCGGTTAAACCACTGGGAGTGAAGGACTCCTAGCTTTTGTCAGGGCATTCTTCCAGGATAAGGCAACTCAGGAAACTGGGATAACTCCGATATATAATCTGCGGCTCAGTAGTTACCGATGATGTTGAACTTTTATTCTTTTCGGGTTATAGCTAGTCGCTCAGAGAGTGGGATTGGCTCAGTGCACAGTTTTTTCCTCACTTTAAAACATATCTTCACTCACAGGCATTGCACGATAGAATTAATTAATTATTATTAATAATGGTATATCGTGCAATGGCCATACTCGATAAGGAGGGGGCAGCCATCATCATGTATGTATGTATGTATGTATGTATGTATGTATGTATGTATGTATGTATGTATGTATGTATGTATGTATGTAAGGTCACCAGTTGGTGTTACTGGTAACATGTATCCCAGTGGAACCTGTCCCATGGTCGGGTCGTTGGCGACTAAACTGGCAAACCCACCAAGGTGTCTTGGTGAGGAGGGTGACTTTGGACATCCTGCAGGACTAAAAATAAAACCTGTCATGGCCATCCAAAATCACCGAGAGAGATGACCCCATAGCCTTAGTCAAGGCAGAATTCTAGGAGAAGGAAAACGCTGATATAACACCTGCAACCCTGATGGTATCCAATGATGTTGACTTGTTCTTTATTTTGGTAAATATCATCTTGGTTAAGAGAGTGGGACTGGCTTTGTGCAGTGCCTTTGCTCACTATAAAAGCTTCACGGCACAGGCATTGCTTTATATCTGGTGATCTCTCTGCACTTGTCGCCACATGGTACCATGGGCCCAGCACTATGTGTCAATAATTGTCACAAGTGTAGTGTTTCTACCAGAGTTTTCAAGTCGCTGGCTGGACTAAAAAGTCACACTCGTTCGGCCCATCGGTAGGGGTTCTCCTACATGGATATAAAGTAGTGGCCGTACTCGAAAACGAGTTGGCAGCCACCATCATGTATGTATGTATGTGTGTATGTATGTGTGTATGTATGAATGTATGTGTGTATGTATGTGTGTATGTATGAATGTATGTATGTACAAATGCATGCATGCGTGTATGTATGTATGTATGTATGTATGTATGTATGTATGTATGTATGTATGTATGTTCTTCTGGTTTTATAATTTCCAATTGCCGATAGAGAGGGAGAGTCGGTTTCTAACATAGACACAAGACGCTCTCATTGGAATTTACACAACATCAACTAGGTAGATATGTATGCATGGCTGCATATATGTGTGCAGGTATACATGTTATCGTACTTGTGGATGTGCATGTTTGAGTTGTATGTGTGCATATGCATATGCTTTTTATCTGTATATGCGGTTATTAGATGCAGAATTTTGGAATGTTTTACATAATTCTAATGTTCCATTAATGGATTGTACTTGTAAATTCCTAACTAGTTGTGTTCTTTCTGTTCCTGTGAAGCCCAGCTTCTCAAGACTTTTATTGAGGCAGTTACCAACATATTCCACTTCCCCAATAATCACTTTTCGCTAATGTTTGATATTGTATTGGCATCTGCTGTGTAGCTAACTTCCACTACTGTGCATGCCTTCTTCCACCTGTCCCATATAATTATATCTGGTCTGTTATGCCTGCATTTTATTGGGGTTTTTACTGGAACATTCTACCGGTACCCTTTCATATTATGTCCTCCATATTGCTGTAGCTTTTAATGTGTTTATTATCGGGGCTATCTTTTCTACAGATTGCATTGTACAGTGTTTTGGCCACTACATCATGCCAAATAGGTAGATAGTACCGCGATGACATCTTTGGGGAGCTGCTTCTGACATGGGTGTCATCTTCGATGTTAATTCTGCAGAGTCTGCACTTGTCACATCTAGGTGTTTTGCCGGCATCCCTATCTCTTTTGTGAATCAGGTATTTCGTATGTATGTATATATGTATGCATGCATGCGAGCAAGTATGTATGTATACATATATGTATGTATGCATGTATGTATGCATGCATGTATGCATGCATGAATGTATGCATGCATGTATGTATGCATGTATTTATGTATGCACTTCTGGTATTATAATTTTATAAATTTTTACCAATAGAGAGAGAGTTTGTTTCTAACATAGATACAGGACTCTCCCATTGGAATTTACCCAACATCAACTAGCTAGATATGTATGCTTGTCTGCATGTATGTGTGTGGAGGTATGGATGTTATTGTATGTGTGGATGTGAATGTTTCGAATTGTATGAGTATGTGTACATATGTATGTGTGTAACTATTAATATGTATGTATGTATGTATATATGTATGTATGTATGTATGTATGTATGTATGTATGTATGTATGTATGTATGTATGTATGTATATATGTTATCTCTTTCTCTTAATTTCGAGTATATTTTTTGACAGGCCAACATCCTGGTGGCAAGGTTGTAAAAGAAAAGAAATTGTCATCCCTTGAATCGCAAGAATGTTTTGCAAATTTTGAAGGTGCCAGCTATCGCAGCCATTTGTAGACTATGAATTAGGGAGCTGCGCTCTTTGTCCGCAAATCCAAGTTCAGTCATACTTTGGTCCAAGTGGGTTGGTATATAACCCATAGCTTCAATAATGATGGGTATGAAGCTAAAGGTGTATCTTGGATACTGGATTTGTAAACTCCTCATCAATGGTACGTAGATGTCCCCCTTCTCGTGTATTTTTCTGACAACGTTTACATCAAGTGAGCAGCTGATCTCCACAACAGAACACGTTTTCAATGTGTGGTCCCAAACAACAATATCAGGCCGGTTGTGCTTTAATTTGGTGGCAGTTTTTATTTTCAGGTTCCACCAGTATTCCTTAGAGCCAACTGTCTCAATATATTCTTCCTCGGTTGTTGTTAATTTTGTTTTCCGAAGTGCGTTCCAGATGGTTCTAGCTATCCCATTGTGTCTCATGGGGAGGTAGTAGCGAGATGACATTCTTTCGCAGCTGGCAACAATGTGTCCTAAATCCTCGATCTTTGTTTATCATAGCCTACATTTATTGTTAGCTGATGGCCCTCCCCTTTTGTGCAGCAGATATATGGTAGTACAGCAGATATTTGGTAGATATATGTATGTATGTATGTATGTATGTATGTATGTATGTATGTATGTATGTATGTATGTATGTATGTATGTATGTATGTACGTATGTACATATGTACGTATTATTGGATAGGTATGTATGTATGTACGTATGTATATATGTATGTATTATTGGATAGGTATGTATGTATGTGTGTTATCTTTTTCTCTTAATTTCGAGTATATTTTTTTTGACCGGCCACCTTCCTGGCGACAAGGTTGTAAAAGAAAAGAAATTGTCATCCCTTGAATCGCAAGAATGTTTTGCAAATTTTGAAGGTGCCAGCTATCGCAGCCATTTGAAGACTATGAATTAGGGAGCTGCGCTTTTTGTCCGCAAATCCAAGTTCAGTCATACTTTGGTCCAAGCGGGTTGGTATATAACCCGTAGCTCCAATAATGATGGGTATGAAGCTAAAGATGCATCTTGGATACTGGATTTGTAAACTCCTCATCAATGGTCCGTAGATGTCCTCCTTCTCCTGTTATGTATGTATGTATGTATGTATGTATGTATGTATGTATGTATGTATGTATGTATGTATGTATGTACATATGTATGTATTATTCGATAGGTATGTATGTATGTTTCTCTTTCTCCTAATTTCGAGTACACTTTTGACCGGCCAACTTCCTGGTGGCAAGGTTGTAAGAAAAGAAAAGAAATTGTCATCCCTTGAATCGCAAGAATGTTTTGCAGATTTTGAAGGTGCCAGCAATCGCAGCCATTTGTAGTCTATGAAGTAGGGATGTGCGTTCTTTATCCTCAAATCTAGGTTCAGCTAGAACTTTGGTCCAAACGGGCTGGTATATAACCTGTAGCTCCAATGATGATGGGTATGAAACTGAAAGTGTATCTTGGATACTTGATCTGCAAACTCTTCATCAATGGTCCGTAGATGTCCTCCTTCTGTTGTATTTTTCTTACGACGTTGACATCAAGTGCCTAGCTGATCTCTACAACAGAGCACGTTTTCAATGTGTGGTCAAACAACAATATCAGACCGGTTGAGGTGAGGAAGGGCTGATGAAGTTACGTACTAGAGATGATTGAGGAAGGAAGGGTTGATTACGTAACGCACTAGATATGACTGAGGAAGGAAGTCTGATGACGTCAGGCACTAGATATGACTGAGTAAGGAAGGGGTGAGGATAAACTACAGAAAACTGTGTCTCATACAAATACACTTGTGTATAAAATCAGGTATTGACAGAATGCTTAATGTATAGATATTATACAAAATTATTCAACACGCTGACGCGCATGTGTGTATATGCATATACATACATTTATATGTAAGAGTATATTAATATAAACGTGCAAACATGGACACACTTAAAAAAATACGTATTTAGACATTCATTAACACAAACACACACATACATTCATGAAAACACATACATACATTCACACAAACACACATTCAAACAAACACATACACACACGCACATCTAGATATACATTCAGATAAACACACACACATACATTCACACAAACACATACACACACGCACATCTAGATATACATCCACATAAACACACACACTTACATTCACACAAACATACACGCATGTGCAGCATAACAAGTTGAACGCCAACCACTATAGTTTTTCACCACCTCCTGCCTTCCTTTTACACACACATACATTCACGCAGTCAGCAGACATAAACAGAGAGGAGTAGTATGAGGTAATCAAATACTCCTCTCTCTTTACGTGTTGTGACAGAATCACAGAAATTTATATATAGACTTACCGATATATGTAAACGGAGGCCCAACAAAACTAGTATAATCCAGTAAGACAGGAAGATGAACGCCATAAGTAATACATAAATGTATGAATCCGTATGATTTTGTAATAAGTTATTTATTATTCCGTAAGTTGTAAGACAACAACTAAGAATACTACCAAATACGAGAAATCCTAAAATATACTGAAAATAATCATTTAATAATCTCAGTGATGAACTCAGTTTATCATGTCTGTTGCATATTTCTTTAATCTCTTCATGTATCTTGATAGCATCCGAATTGGGGGATTGCATTACCTTTACGTACCCTTCAGCCTCCTTGGCCAGTTTGTTAAACTCATGAGTAACATTATGCTGAAGTATAATGCTTATATACACATCAATCATCAGCGGTACAGTGGAAAGTGTTTGTAGTGTACATCTTAAAATTACTATGAGGTACTTATAATCCATCGTCATTTGAAATATTAGAAAATCCAACAGATCCCTGTCTTCAGTAAAAATAGGTATTATGAGCTCTGTAATTATGACAGAAATAGTATACATAGCTACAAATATACAAAATGACTTATATGAATATATGAAACCGTACAGTTTTCCATCTTTCTCTTCAATTTCAATTTTGGAGAATATTTCAATTAAGTCCTTGAAATGAGGTTCTTTGAAATATTTCATTAAACATAGGACAGAAATTATACACCAGCAAAATGTAATGTAGACATACATAAACATGTTGGCAGCAGGTATACCTTTTAATGTTGTTAATTTAACAATGAGGCAAATAGGGTTTAGAATCAAATATATAAAGACCACAATATAAATAGCTAGCAAACCCAATGCTTTGAACGTGTGTGATTTCAGTAAAGATATCATTTCACTTAATCTCATATAATTATGTTCTAAATAATATTTCAGGAACTTGAAAAATATCGTGTCTTTTATTTTCAAGCTTTCACTGTGTTGGCCTTCTTCAATACTTGTAATCTGATGCATTTCGAAAATCAGAGAGACGAGCTGTATTTCTTTAAGTGTTTGCTAGTCGTTCGAGAAGCTAAAGCTGACAAGCTAGATAAAGTCCTGATAAGCTGTGTAATCGTTGCTAGGTAATCAAATAATATTCATTCAGATGATAGAACAAGTGATATGGAGAAAAGCTTTGATGTATGTATATATATATATACATCAAAGCTTTTCTTCATATCACTGTGTGTATCATCTAAATGAATATTATTTGGATTATGTCGATCGATTGGTTATTGATTAGGCGTTACCCGCTGATGAAGCAGCATAAGCTGATTGTGCATTGTTGCATAATATATGCAGGCAGCTGGTGCAGTGCACCTTACTACTGCATTAGTGCTACAGAAACTCGAGTCCAGGAACCTTATAGGCACCCGTGTGTTGTGTTGAGGCAAATAACTATGTGTATACTCTGGTAATGTATCTTACATTGCCCATTGAGTGCCCTCACATACAACCGGTACTGGCGTTGATAAATATGCTGTGTCCGTCAACCCTTATTATATATATATACATACACATATATACATATATATATATATCTATATATATGTGTATATATGTATATATATGTATATATATTTCGTTTCTGAATTTGTTTAGCAAGATTCTTTATCTGAAATCGTGTGTTGAAACCGATATTGTTATACTTTGGGAGGGTCATGTTGCCAATAAGAAACACACGCACCTTTGCTTTCACTTCAATTTATTATAATAAATTCATAAATTTAGGAATTTACAAATTTCTGGTTGGTTGGTTGGTTGGTTCCACAACCAGATAGTTGTTTATATATTGTCAAAGTTCTTTCGTCAAACATTCTGTGACCTCTTCAGTGACTGGGGATTCTTTTCTTTGTTTTTGTGCCTCTCCTTTGTTCTGTCCTACGCCATTTTGTTTCTGTGTGTGTTGTGTGCTCAGTCTGCGCATGCGCCACATCCGGGTGTCTGTGTGTGTTTATAATTGTTTATTTATTTGTTTATTTACATGTTACCGGTTGGTTGTTTGTTCTGTGTGTGTGTGTGTTTTCATTTTGTTCTTAATTGTAAGTTGTGATGTTGCTGTTCCACTCATATTTTCTATTTAATTTTGGTTGTAATTCTTTTATGTTTATTGCCTCTGTGATTTGTATAAACATTGCGTCTTTTATGTGTGTAGATTCTATTTTTATTCCTATGTTCTCTAATTTACCCTTGTGTTCTATTTTAGCATGTTGGTAGAGTACAGATGATTCTTTACTATCTTGAAGGTCTCGCCAGTGTTCATTTATCCGTTCCCCTACACTACGAGCTGTCTCACCTATGTACACTATATTTTTGTCTCTACATTGTCCTTCAGTACATTTTATGCTATACACTACATTTCTAGTTTTACAGTTAATATGGGGGCTTATTTTACAGGTTATACATTTCTTATCTATACAGGGGGTCTTTGGAAAGGGTATGTCTTGCTAATAAGTGTTTTTACGGAGGTACCTGGTCTTTCTACTATCTTAATATTGAGTTTATGTTTATCTAGGGCCCTTCTAAATTTGTAAGCTAATTCACCTCTAGGGGTTGTATCGATGAACATTACACTCTGGTATTTATTGCTATCATACCATGAGTTTCTTCTATTAGCCTTATTCCTAGTTCTTTCTATTCTATTCCAAAATTCGCTCCTATACAAGGGGCAGGTCCCATTTGTGTCATTATTTACCATTTTTTCCCATTTGGTACTGGCTCCTCTATACACTCTGATTCTATCTCTCTGATTGTAACCAGAGAACTGCATACGGTGGATGAAGTGTTGTATGTGTCTCTCTAGTTCTTCGGGGTTGCACATGCGGGACACGTTTCTCATCACCAGTACCAAATCCGCAATCAGTATGTTGATTTTGGTATGGTCCGAAACAGTCGAGTTTCGGTGGATCAGATGTTTGGAAGTCATGGGTTTGGCATAATGGGAATGGAGGATTTGTTTTTTGTTATTAATGGTTTCTAACCAGAGCTCTGTGTCTAGTACAGGTAATCGATGGTTGGTGTGTTTACTTGGGTGGTCTATAGTAACTCTAATACTCTGGTGGATGGAGTTAGCTATTTGCTGGATGCTTTCCATTGTGTTTTTCTCTAGTTCCTGACTGTTCTCTAGTGGGGTGTCTTAACTACGATGTTTATATCATCAACGTAGCGGGAGTACATTATCAGGGTTAAGGGGTCTTCTAAATGTTCTTTAAGTTTAAGTTTAAGTCTACTGTCCCACCATACCATGAATAAGTTAGCTATGTCGCCTGCAATGCTAACACCAA
>OZ024753.1:13021170-13031170 GCA_964016885.1 Eledone cirrhosa | reverse complement strand
ACGCACACGCGTTGCACGATAGAATCAATTAATTATTAATAATCTTACATCGTGCAATGGCCATACTCGATATCGCGGGGGCAGCCATCATGTATGTATGTATGTATGTATGTATGTATGTATGTATGTATGTATGTATGTATGTATGTATGTATGTATGTATGTATGTATCACCCTGGGAGAGATGACCCCTTAGCCTTTGTCATGGCAGAATTCTAGGAGAAGGAAAACTCTTATATAACACCTGCAACCCTGATGGTATCCAATGATGTTGACTTGTTCTTCTTTTTGGTAAATATCATATTGGTTAAGAGAGTGGGACTGGCTTTGTGCAGTGCCTTTGCTCACTATAAAAGCTTCACGGCACAGGCATTGCTTTATATCTGGAGATCTCTCTGCACTTGTCGTCACATGGTACCATGGGCCCAGCACTATGTGTCAATAATTGTCACAAGTGTAGTGTTTGTACCAGAGTTTTCAAGTCGCTGGCTGGACTAGAAAGTCACACTCGTTCAGCGCATCGGTAGGAGTTCTCCTACATGGATATAAAATAGTGGCCGTTCTCGAAAACGAGTTGGCAGCCACCATGTATGTCTGTATGTATGTATGTATTTCAAACCGCAGGGTGTCCAAATATCATCTTTCTCACCAAGCAAGCTTGGCGGGGTCGCCGGTTTATTCACCGACGACCGACCATGAGATAGGTTCTACTGTGTTACATGTTACCAGTAGCCCTTGAGAGTCACCTGAGCCATGTTAGTAGAGTCAATGGCCATCCAAATAGTACTTTTCTTTTTCATCTGGGAGTGAAAGGCTCCCGGTTGTTGTCACAACACCTTTCTAGGAGAGGGAAACTCTGCAAAAAAACAAAACAAAACAAAAAAACCTGCGGCTTCGGAAGCATCCGATGATGTTGACCAGTTCTCCTTTTCGTGTAGTGTTTTCGATGTTCAGAGAGTGGGATTGATCGAGAGGAAGGCCTTTCACCACTTAAAAAACCATCAAAGCACAGGCATTGCTTGTTTAGGATATGTTACAGGTTCGTGTGCTCAGCCGTAGCCTAAAGGTGCTCCATTATCTGTATTCTGACAAGCGATTGCAATACTCTTAGCAGAGTTTGCAGTCACAATGTATGTATGTATGTATGTATGTATGTATGTATGTATGTATGTATGTATGTATGTATGTATGTATGTCAGGTCACCACTTGGTGCTACTGGTAACATGTATCCCAGTACAACCTGTCTCATGGTCGGGTCGTTGGCGACTAAACTGGCTACCCCACCAAGGTTTCTTGGTGAGGAGGGTGACTTTGGACATCTTGCAGGACTAAAAACAAAACCTGTCAAAGGGCAAGGGAGCTCTTAAGAGTCAATGGTCATCCAAAATCACTGGGAGAGATGACCCCTTAGCCTTTGTCAAGGCAGAATTCTAGGAGAAGGAAAACTCTGATATAACACCTGCAACCCTGATGGTATCCAATGATGTTGACTTGTTCTTCTTTTTGGTAAATATCATCTTGGTTAAGAGAGTGGGACTGGCTTTGTGCAGTGCCTTTGCTCACTATAAAAGCTTCACGGCACAGGCATTGCTTTATATCTGGAGATCTCTCTGCACTTGTCGTCACATGGTACCATGGGCCCAGCACTATGTGTCAATAATTGTCACAAGTGTAGTGTTTGTACCAGAGTTTTCTAGTCGCTGGCTGGACTAAAAAGTCACACTCGTTCAGCGCATCGGTCGGGGTTCTCCTACATGGATATAAAGTAGTGGCCGTACTCGAAAACGAGTTGGCAGCCACCATGTATGTATGTATGTATGTATGTATGTATGTATGTATGTATGTATGTATGTATGTATGTATGTATGTGTGTATGTATGTATGTATGTATGTATGTATGTATGTATGTATGTATGTATGTTCTTCTGGTTTTATAATTTGACAAAGTTTTACCAATAGAGAGAGAGTCGGTTTCTAACATAGACACAAGACTCTCATTGGAATTTACACAACATCAACTTGGTAGATATGTATGTACGCATGCATGTGTAGATATGGATGTTATTGTATGTGTGGATGTGGATGGTTTGAGTTGTTTGTGTGCATGTGTATAAACTTTGTATCTGTACATGTGTATATGCAGTTATTAGATGCAAAATGTTTGGAATGTTTTACATATTTTTACTGTTCCATTAATGGATTGTACTTGTAATTTCCTAACTAGTTGTGTTATTTCTGTTCCTGTGAAACCTAGCTTCTCAAGATTTGTATTGAGGCAGTTACTAACATATCCCAGTGCCTCAATAATCTCAGGCATAAATCTGAAGGTGTAATCAGGATGGAGTATCTGCAGATTTCTCATCAGTTCTGCATTGATATTCTCCTTTTCATTAATCTTTGATATTATATTGGCATTTGCTGGGCAGCTAATTCCACTAATGTGCATGCTTTCTTCTCCCTGTCCCATATCATAATATCAGGTCTGTTATGCCTGCATTTTATTGGGGTTTTAACTGGAACTTTCCACCTGTACTCTTTCATATTATGTACATGGATGTCTTCCACATTGCTGTAGCTTTTAATGTGTTTATTATCGGGGCTTTTTTCTTTATGAACTGCATTGTACAGTGTTTTGGCCACTACATCATACCTCATAGGTAGGTAGTACCGCGATGACATCTTTGGACAGCTGCTGATGACATGGGTGATATCCTCGATGTTAGTTCTGCAGAGTCTGCACTTGTTATCACATCTGGGTGTTTTGCCTGCATCCCTATCTCTTTGTATGTATGTATGTATGTATGTATGTATGTATGTATGTTTTCTCTTTCTCTTAATTTTGAGTATATTTTTTTGACCGGCCACCTTCCTGGTGGCAAGGTTGTAAAAGAAAAGAAATTGTCATCCCTTGAATCGCAAGAATGTTTTGCAAATTTTGAAGGTGCCAGCTATCGCAGCCATTTGTAGACTATGAATTAGGGAGCTGCGCTTTTTGTCCGCAAATCCAAGTTCAGTCATACTTTGGTCCAAGCGGGTTGGTATATAACCCGTAGCACCAATAATGATGGGTATGAAGCTAAAGGTGTATCTTGGATACTGGATTTGTAAACTCCTCATCAATGGTCCGTAGATGTCCTCCTTCTCCTGTATTTTTCTGACAACGTTTACATCAAGTGGGCAGCTGATCTCCACAACAGAACACGTTTTCAATGTGTGGTCCCAAACTACAATATCAGGCCGGTTGTGCTTTAATCTGGTGGCAGTTTTTATTTTCAGGTTCCACCAGTATTCCTTAGTGCCATCTGTCTCAATATATTCTTCCTCGTTTGTTGTTAATTTTGTTTTCCGAAGTGCGTTCCAGATGGTTCTAGCTATCCCATCGTGTCTCATGGGGAGGTAGTAGCGAGATGACATTCTTTCGCAGCTGGCAACAATGTGGCTTACATCCTCGATCTTTGTTTTACATAGCCTACATTTATTGTCAGCTGCTGGCCCTCCTCTTTTGTGCAGCAGATATTTGGTAGGGAGTTCTTGTTCCTGTATTGCATATAGATATCCCTCAAGGTGTGATGTCATAAACTTGTCGGAACTCCATGCCAGGCTTTTTGAGTGGTTTATCCCCTCTATGGTCTGTGTTTTACGCCTCAAGTATCCATGCACAACTTTTTCTGTAAATTGGTCAATTTTTTTTTCTTGTTTGAACATTGAATAGGATCTTCCGATTTCTCTGGGTGAGAGATTTATATCGGGCTTTATTCCATATCTCTCCTCCAGATCAGTCGCTATTCTAATGATATTTCTTTTTTCATGGTCATAAACCTGGGCAAGATGGTTGCCAACCTTTTTCCTCTGTTGAAGGTGTTGCTTCAGTGTCACTATCCGGGTCTCATATGTTGTTAATATTGATTTTAGGCCCCGGCCACCTTCCTTGCGTGAGAAGTATAGCCTATCCACATCACCATTGATGTTAAAGTTCCCAGTAACACTGAGAAGTTTTCGAGTTCTAACATCCATCTCACTTAGTTCTTGCAATGACCAGTTCAGTAGGCCAAATGTTGGCGTTAGAATTGGCACAGCATAAGTATTGTGGGCAATGTATTTGTTGTATGCTGACAGTTCTGATGACCATATTTTCTTTACTCTTCTGAGGTATTCAGTTCTGGTTTTCTCCTTATTTATGGGTCCATCATATCTGACATTCTCATCCTGTCCAAGATATCTGTAGTTGTCACCTGACTGCAGAGGTTGTATTGTCAGGCCGTTCATCTCTAGATTTCTAGAGGAGGGCACAGCTCTTCCACGTTTTACTGCCAAATATGCACACTTGGACTCACCAAATTTCATTTTGATGTCGGTTGAAAATTGTGTAATGAGGTCCAATTGTTTCTTGATGTCATTGATATTTGGCCCATACAACTTCAGGTCATCAACAAAGAAAAGATGGGAGATACTTCTGGTCCCACTTCTTTGTCGACCTTGTTTCCTGAGTAGGTAAGATAGTGGATTCAGTGAGAGAACGAAGAGTAGCACCGACAAGCTATCACCCTGAAAGATGCCCTTCTGGTAATGTATCTTATCAGTCTTAACCTGCTCCTTCTCACCTCTAAGGATCAAACTGGTGTACCAGTTCTTGGTCAGGCGTTCAACAGCAGCTACCAATGGTTGTGGGACTTTAGCTAACTGTAAAGCCTTAACAATCCACCCATGAGGTACACTATCAAATGCTTTTTGATAGTCCAGCCACACGACAGTCATGTTTCTGCGATTCTTTGTTGTTTTTTCCTGAATCATTTTGTTAGTTAGTAGGTGATCTATGCAACCCCACACCTCCCTCTTTCCACCAGCTTGCTCAGGTGTTATGATGTTGTTGGTAGCACAGTGATCCTGTAAGAACAGGTTAAGGCACCCAGTATATAATTTATACATGATGTTTTGGCAGGCAATTGGGCGGTAATTTTTAGCAAGGGTGGTTTGGCTATTTTTGGGAATGAGGAGAGTAGAGGCAGTTGATAACCATCTGGGCAGTTCTTGTGTGCCCTTAATGGTTTCTGTAAACAGCCGTATGAGATCTTGCCGATAGAAAGTGAAATTCTTCAACCAGTATCCTGTAATGAGGTCTGGGCCTGGCGATTTCCTATTCGACATTTTCTGTAGAGCTGTTTCCAGTATTGACCCATCTATGTCATATTGTTTTGTCTGGACATGTTGGCAGTAGTCCTGTTCCAGTTCTTTTAGCCAATTAGCTTGTCTGTTGAATCCGTCATCCGTTTCCCATACAGATCTCCAGTAGCTCTCAACCTGTTCTTTTGAAGGGGTGTCATTTACAGAGATTGAGCTTTTGCCACCGAAGCTGCGATAAACTGATTTAGGATCTCTGGCAAACAATCTATTTAGCACTTGTCGTTTATGTGCTGTTGACTTATATTTTAGTCTTTCTGTTGTAGCTGTGAGTTGTTGTTTCAACTGGTGTAATTTGGAGTTCAAAGTTTTAAATTTTGTATCTCCAAATCTTCTCTCTAACTTTTTCTTTAGGTCTTCCTGGTGTTGTGTGAAGTTGCTCTCTATGTTGCATTTCATAACGACTGCGATGTGTGAGATACTTCGTCTCAGGGACAAAATTTTGGTTTTTAAATTTCGCATCCACGCTGGTTCAGGCTTTCTGTTTGTATCTTGATTGCGTGGTTTTAGATGTGTGTTATATGCTAGCAATGTGACAGCTGAAACATATAACAAAACATTAAGCGTTTCAAATGTCGTTTCTACACCTATAGATCGTATAGCCTTCAGATAATTGCCAGCTATTTCGTTCACCGCTTCCAATTCCAATTTAGTGGGTTCTTTACTGACTCTAGTGTTGTATGGTCTGTCACTCACATTAAGGCTGTGTATCTCTTGAAACATATCGTTCCATATCACTTGTAGGGTGCCCACAAGTTTTTGGTGCTCTGTTTGTTCAGTAGAGTCATGAATTTCAGCCTCGTTGTTGATGTGGTGACAATTACTACTAGAGTCAGCTGACCTTTCTCGCTGTTCTTCAGTGGAAGTGGGATGAATTTCAGCAAAATTGTTGGTGAGCTGTTCACTGTTAGATTTAGCCGGCCATTCTCTTTGTCTGTCAGTGGAGGTGGGGTGGTTGTCTACAAGGGCTGTATTTGTAGTATCACTCGATTCCGTTAGATGTATCAATTTACATCTAATGATACGTTTTGCCTGTTCATTTAGATGCTTTGGAGAAAAGTCTAATTCTGGGTGTTTGGAGTTCCATAAAGTTTTTAGCCTTTGCATAAAACCGAACTTTTGGGGTTCAGATTGTTTGTATGCTTCATATAATTCTTTGTTAAGCTCGTAGCTCCACTGTATACAACGGTTGTAATTGCGATTTGGTCGAAGGAGACTTGTACTTTTTGCCATGATGAGTTCGTCTATTCACTAATATTTTGTATTTATTTTTTTTAAATAGTCGATGATCTTCTTTAAAAGTTACGACAAAGTTCTGTCAGAATCAAATTTAAAGTTATTCACAGCTTGGGTAATATTTCTTTTCAGTTAGTTTTTAATTCTACAACTGTGTTTTAAACGTTGTTCTTGAATCGTTTGAATCGAGAACAAAAAGAACCGTTACTTAGTATATTCCTTTACGAATGTAATATAATATAACAACGCTGTATTTATATGTTAAAGTTTATGTATCATTCATATAAATAGGTGTTCTACAACATATTCACAACATTCACAGTTCAAACACTTATATTTTTGTTTCTGAATCGAAAACGTTACTTTTATATTTCTTTATAAATGTAATATAACAACGTTGCATTTATATGTTAAAGTGTATGTATCGTTCATATATCATAAGTGTATGTATCGTTCATATAAATAGGTGTTTTACAACACACTTACAGTTCAAACACTTATGTAGAATTATTGTATGTAATCTTACCGCGTAATGTAGCTCAACTTTTTCCAATATATGGTATGTTGCCTTCATGTAAGCCGTAATTACACACGTCCAATTATCGGACACTGACCACAACGGTCGCCATTGTATGTATGTATGTATGTATGTATGTATGTATGTATGTATGTATGTATGTATGTATGTATGTATGTATGTATGTCGGGTCACTCTTGAGTGCTACTTGTAACATGTAACGCAGTACAACCTGTCGCATGGCCGGGTCGTCGGTGACTAAACCGGCAACCCTACCAAGTTTACTTGCTGAGGGGGGGTGATTTTGGACACCCTGTAGACAAAAAAACAAAACCTGACAAAGGGCGGAAGAACTCATAAAAGTCAACGCCATCCAAACGTGTGTAAATATGTATATACACATGTACATATGTATATGTGTGTATACATGTGTGTGTATATGCGCGGGGACATAAAAATAGTCGGGTTGGGCACCCGATCGCGCCGTTAAACCACTGGGAGTGAAGGACTCTTAGCCTTTGTCAGGGCATTCTTCTAGCAGAAGGCAACTCAGGAAACTGGGATAACTCCGATATAAAACCTGCAGCTCAGTAGTTACCGATGATGTTGATATTTTCTTCTTTTCAGGTTAAAGCTACTGTCGGTCAGAGAGTGGGATTGGCTCAGTGCACAGTTTTTCCTCACTTTAAAAAATATCTTCACGCACAGGCATTGCACGATTGCATTAATTCATGATTATTAATAATGTTATATCGTGCAATGGCCATACTCGATAACGACGGGGCAGCCATCATTATGTATGTATGTATGTGTGTATGTATGTATGACCCCTTAGGCAGAATTCTAGGACAAGGAAAACGCTGATATAACACCTGCAACCCTGATGGTAAATATCATCTTGGTTAAGAGAGTGGGACTGGCTTTGTGCAGTGTCTTTGCTCACTATAAAAGCTTCACGGCACAGGCATTGCTTTACATATGGAGATCTCTCTGCACTTGTCGTCACATGGTACCATCAGCCCAGCACTATGTGTCAATAATTGTCACAAGTGTAGTGTCTGTACCAGAGTTTTCAAGTCGCTGGCTGGACTAAAAAGTCACACTCGTTCAGCGCATCGGTAGGGGTTCTCCTACACGGATATAAAGTAGTGGCCGTACTCGAAAACGAGTTGGCAGCCACCATGTATGTATGTATGTATGTATGTATGTATGTATGTATGTGTGTATGTCAGTTGGTGCTACTGGTAACATGTATCCCAGTACAACCTGTCCCATGGTCGGGTCGTTGGCGACTAAACTGGCAACCCCACCAAGGTTTCTTGGTGAGGAGGGTGACTTTGGACATCCTGCAGGACTAAAAACAAAACCTGTCAAAGGGCAAAGGAGCTCTTAAGAGTCAATGGCCATCCAAAATCACCGGGAGGGATGACCCCTTAGCCTTTGTCAAGGCAGAATTCTAGGAGAAGGAAAACTCTGATATAACACCTGCAACCCTGATGGTATCCAATGATGTTGACTTGTTCTTCTTTTTGGTAAATATCATCTTGGTTAAGAGAGTGGGACTGGCTTTGTGCAGTGCCTTTGCTCACTATAAAAGCTTCACGGCACAGGCATTGCTTTATATCTGGAGATCTCTCTGCACTTGTCTTCACATGGATCCATGGGCCCAGCACTATGTGTCAGTAATTGTCACAAGTGTAGTGTTTGTACCAGAGTTTTCAAGTCGCTGGCTGGACTAAAAAGTCACACTCGTTCAGCGCATCGGTAGGGGTTCTCCTACATGGATATAAAGTAGTGGCCGTACTCGAAAACGAGTTGGCAGCCACCATGTGTGTATGTATGTATGTATGTATGTATGTATGTATGTATGTATGTATGTATGTATGTATGTATGTATGTACGTATGAATGTATGCATGTACAAATGCATGCATGCATGCGTGTATGTATGTACATATGTATGTTTTTCTGGTTTTATAATTTCACAAATTCTTGCCAATAGAGAGAGAGGCGGTTTCTAACATAGACACAAGACTCTCCCATTGGAATTTACACAACATCAACTAGGTAGATATGTCTGCATGTATGCATGCGTGCATGTGTGCAGGTATAGATGTTATTGTACGCGTGGAGGTGTATGTGTTTATATGACTTGCATCTGTATCTGTATATGCGGTTATTAGATGCAGCATTTTGGAATGTCTTACATATTTTTACTGTTTCATTAATGGGTTGTACTTGTACTTTCCTAACTAGTTGTGTTCTTTCTATTCCTGTGAAGCCTAGCTTCTCAAGATTTGTATTGAGGCAGTTAATAACATACCTCAGTGCCCCAATAATCACAGGTATAAATCTGAAGGTATAGTCAGAATGGAGTATCTGCAGATTTCTCATTAGTTCTGCATATATATTCCCCTTTTCGCTAATCATTGATATTATATTGGCATCTGCTGGGCAGCTAATTTCCACTAATGTGCATGCCTTCTTTCCCCTGTCCCATATAATTATATCTGGTCTGTTATGTCTGCATTTTATTGGGGTTTTTACCGGAACATTCCACCAGTACCCTTTTATAATATGTATATGGATGTCTTCCACATTTCTGTAGCTTTTAAAATGTGTTTATTATCGGGGCTATATTTTCTGAAGATTGCATTGTACAGTGTTTTGGCCACCACATCATGCCAAATAGCTAGATAGGAACGCAATGACATCTTTGGAGAGCTACTTATGACATGGGTGTCATCTTCCTTTACATAAACACACACATACATTCGCACAAACACACACATACATTCACAGAAACACACACATACATTCACACAAATACATACACACATGCACATCTAGATATACATTCACATAAACACACACACTAACATTCACACAAACATACACGCATGTACAGCATAACAAGTGGAACGCCAACCACTATAGTGTTTCACCACCTCCTGCCTTCCTTTTACACACACATACATTCACGCAGTCATCAGACGCAAAGAAAGAGGAGTAGTATGAGGTAGTCAAACTACCCCTCTCTCTTTACGTGTTGTGACAGAATCACAGAAA
>OZ024753.1:13013670-13016170 GCA_964016885.1 Eledone cirrhosa | reverse complement strand
AAAGAAAGAAAGAAAGAGAAACGAAGAAAAAGAAGAAATGCATGTGACTAAATAGAGAGATATAGAAAGATAGATAAAGAGAACTTCATGTAAAGAAACAGAGAGAAATATATATAGAGAGAGGAAGAAAGAAAGAGATAGATAGAGATAGATAGAGAAACTAGGAAGTTGAGTATCGGTTGATACATTTATTTATTTATTTATTTATTTATTTAGCTCTAGTATTAATGTAAAGAGAGATGTATGTAGTTAAGAGAGAAAATAGCCGTTATATAGAGAGAAAAAAGAGAAAATGAAAAAGAGAAAATGAAAAATAACCAGACATAAACGAGGCAGAATTTAAAAACGCTATGTTTTATCCTGTAGAAAATATTAGTTCGTATAAAACAGGCATTATAATGTAAATATCAGTATTCATGAATGAGATATAACATTAAATGGATATAACATTAAATGAATGAGATATAACATTAAATAGATATAACATTAAATCTCAACACATGTCTTCACTATCCATTTCACAAGTTGAATGAAAACTTAAACTATGTCAGCTTTAACTCTAACCACCCCAGATCTGTTAAAAATACTATAGTAAACTCTGTTCAATCACGTATCTCTAGAATCTCATCTAATAAAAAGATTTTCGACGAAAAAGCCCATTATTACAATGAAGCGTTAGCTAGAGCAGGATATAGTGATAAAATTATGTACATAGATAATGATAAACAAATTAAACAAAATAACAACTATTTTAATTATGGCCACAACCTTAACAACTATAATAGAAAGCATTACAATAATTCCAAAAGCCATAAAAGAAATAGAACTAGGAATATAATATGGTTTGCCCCCCCTTTCTCACTAAACATTAAAACCCACATTGCTAAACTATTTTTTAAAGCTCTCGATAATCGCTTCCCTAGAACACATAGGTATCACTCAATTTTCAATAGACATACTATAAAACTAACCTACTCATCCACCAAAAATTTAGCGCAAAATATTAATAGAATAAATAACAGGAACTTAAAACCTAGCGGAAATAGCCTAAATAATATCCAAGTTAACAAATGTAACTGTAGAGATAGATCTAAATGTCCGTTAAATAACAACTGCTTAGTTAAAAATATAATATACAACTGTAATGTTAAAACGGACGTTAATTCTTTTAACTACGTTGGTTCTACATCGACGGAATTTAAACTTCGCTATAACAACCACAAGAATTCTTTCACAGATCCATCCAAAAAATCTTCAACAGCACTATCAGGCGTACTCTGGCAACTTAGGCATGATAACGTTAGATATTCGACGACTTGGAATATAGTTTCAAGGGGGATTCCTTTTAATTCATCCTCTGAGACATGTGACCTCTGTGCGGAGGAGATATTCTTTATACTAAAATCTAAAAATTCCCTTAATCTACGGACAAATTTATTCAGTTGCTGCAGACATAGATTGAACTCAACGTTTAAATATAAATTTAAATTTAAAATGTAGTTATGTTTGATTTGATTTGTAATTATTTATGAAACTAGCCGATAAATCTTTCGATTTCTTCTTTTTATTAAAACATTCTTTTTATTAAAACATTCTTCATGAATAATTAAACTACCCTAAAAGCTGATGCTCCAAATATATCGAATTAAATTTTACACTAGATAAACTTCTATATTAAATATAAGAACATATGTAGACCAAATGGGTATCCTAAACTTTTGGAATGATTTCTGCTAGACATGTTTTGGTAAACAATTTTTGTTTTAACTGTTTCGACTCTGATGCTTATGATGAACTTGGCAATATATTGTCAATTAACTTTGAAAGGCTGATCTCTGTGGCCGATTTGCGTGGCATACTATGTTTTATTTTTATTATTTTTTAATATTTTGTAATATTTTTTACTTTTAATATTAAATGTTTTAGTTTTCTGTTTATTTATTTATTTTCTTGTCTCTGATATTTTTATTTTTATTTTTATTTTTATTTTTATTAATATATTGAAATCTGTTCTCTATTTCTGCTTGATCGACAATCATGTAGAGTAAAGACAAGAATAGTATTGTTAAAATTAATATAGACTCTATATATATGTGTATATATACACACATATATGTATATTTGAATTTTTATAGCACAATGAGAATGTTTTCGTGTGAATTGGGAGTTTTGTTTATAATTATGATATAAACATATGAATTTTTAAAAACTAGACATAAGATCATTACTTTTCACACATTATAGATACATGTCTCATTCATGAATACTGGTACTTACATTATAATGCCTGTTTTATACGAACTAATATTTTCTACAGGATAAAACAGCGTTTTTAAATTCTGCCTCGTTTATGTCTGGTTATTTTTCATTTTCTCTTTTTCATTTTCTCTTTTTTCTCTCTATATAACGGCTATTTTCTCTCTTAACTACATACATCTCTCTTTACATTAATACTAGAGCTAAATAAATAAATAAATAAATAAATAAATGTATCAACCGA
>OZ024753.1:12966170-13006170 GCA_964016885.1 Eledone cirrhosa | reverse complement strand
CTAGTTGTGGTGCCACATATTCAGTCAAAAGGTCAAGGTAAACATTTGCAGTAATTGATGTCTCGTTGAAGAAAAATGGACCAATGATTCGATTGCACAGAATCCCACACCATACGGTGGATCCCTTCCATACGTAGTTCTGTAGTTTCGTTGAGTCTGTGTATCCGATATTGTTTCAATAAACCATGACACACATTGTGCCTTTTCTTGAGGAGTAGCAATTTTTTAGGGGTTCATTTAACAGTACCTCTTTCATCAACAGGATACCAGACATACACAAATGCAGTTTGTTTAAAAACTTTGATAACTACTGAGAACATAGAACAAATCTGATTAAGCTATCTCATCAATTGCCTTTGTAATATATTTTTCAAATTGTAAAGAGACTTTATGGACACCCTGTATATTAAAACATACAGGTATTTTAAAAAGATATACATAAAAAACTACAGGTATTTTAAAAAGATATACATAAAAAACTACAGGTATTTTAAAAAGATATACATAAAAAACTACAGGTATTTTAAAAAGATATACATAAAAAACTACAGGTATTTTAAAAAGATATACATAAAAACTACAAGTATTTTAAAAAGATATACATTAAAAGTTACAGGTATTTTAAAAGTTATATGTATTTTACAAAGATATACATTAAAACTTAAAGGTATATTAAAAATTACAGGTATTTTACAAAGATATACATTAAAACTACTGTACAATAATTGATATATTTGTAGAATTTATATTCAAAATTGGTAAATAACAGGTGATTTATTCATTTGTAATGCATGTAACGTTTTCAGTTCTTTTCTTAAATGGATTGTCGGCAACAACGTAGGTCAACAGAATTCCCAACAGCTGAGAAATGAAAACAAAAAAAGAAAGAAAAAAAAACAAAACAAATATGATTAAAAAATTAGTGTTGATGTAAAATATCAAAACGTTTTATGAATCAATACGGCCATTATGAATAATATCCGAATCAAAGAAGTGTTTTACATGGTAATAGGACGAACATTTATTGCACATCTTGGTTGTAATAGCTGTAACTGACCGTGAACATTGGAGTTCTTTGGCTACTTCATACTTCGTATGACACCGAAGCTTCTAAGTCTTTGCTCTAATCCTGTGTACTATAAGGATATGCTAGAGCCAGACGATTACTTGTACACGAAAAGCAAGACGTTTGTAACTTGCCAGCACAATACCACCATCTAGATAAGAAAGTAACACCTAACTGATATTACCTGAAATTTGACCAAACTGTCCCCTTCACTCTCATGCCCTCTTCACTCCTTTACCAAAAACGATTACTTTAACATCCTTTCGGATTTCTGATTCTACATGTAATTCAAATTATACTTCTGATTTTAAATTTTATCTCGCCCATTTCAGCCATATGTATAGACAGGAGGTCGTGAGGTAAATAATTAAATTGAGTGACCTTTGTATTTACCGTCGATGAATTTGTTCTGCAAGGTTCTTGATATGAAATTGGGTGTTGAAACAAATATTGAAACAAATATTGCAAAATATAGTAAAATACAAATGGTCTTTGGTTTGGTTTTCACTTCAGTATATTTTCATAATTTTATAAATAATTCAACTGACAATCAATATTTAGCATTGATTGACCATCAGTTACAAATAAGAATATAAATATAATTTTTGAAAGATCTTTCGTCACAAGATTTTCTGTGACATCTTCAGTATTCCCTCCCGTTGTGTTTCTGTAACGATATTTTTATTTACACTAATTTCAACAGGATTTCCTACGTAATGTTTAACACATTAAAGGATACTAGCAGAAAAAAAAGCCTCGGGGGTTATCTGCTAGCATGTGTAGTGTGTATATTGATATTATACACAAGTATATATACATGTAGATATGATACATCAAATAAAATCGTAATTGACAATATACACAGAAATTATATGTATATGTATATATATGTATATGTATGTATATATATATGTATATGTATGTATATATATATATATATATATATATATATATATATATATATATATATATATATATATATATATACACATGGCCTTGAAAAATTGAATACAGAAGCTTCTTACATAATGCAGGAATTAGGCATTGAAAATAGGACACAATCCTTCATGCCAAGGAAACCAAAAATTAATATGAAGGACCATAAAAGGAATTTTGAAATTGAATTACCAGTTAGATTAATTGCACCATCTAAATCGGACCTTGGCATACTTAGCAAGAACGTTTTAGACAGAATCATACCACAAATTAAAGAATTATCTTATTTAAAATTATGGAAAGGAACTAACGAAGTTATCGACTGGTTTAAATACATTAAATATAACTATAATAATAAGTTAATTCAATTGGATATTGCTAATTATTACTCATCCATCACACCTAATCTACTTAACAAAGCCCTAACATATGCATTTAAACATACAGACTTAACTAGTAATGAAATGCGCATTATCTTAACTGCACGGAAAACATTAATTAAATTTAACAACCACCTCTGGACTAGAGGAGACAGAGATAATTATTTCGATATCACTATGGGGTCATCTGATTCCGCCCAAATAACGGATCTTGTGGGGCTTTTTATTAATAATACTCTACATAGGAAAATACCGGAGATGACCGGAGGTTTATATCGCGACGATATGCTATTACCTATAGAAAATAATAATCACTGTGAAATAAATATGAAAAGAAAAGAAATTATACAATTTTTTAATTACCTTAATCTTAAAGTAGAAATAGAGAATAATTATAAAATAGTTAACTTTCTAGATGAAACTTTAAACCTTAACACAGGTCTTTATTATCCATTTCACAAAATAAACGAGAACTTAAACTACGTTAATTTTAATTTCAATCACCCAAGATCCGTTAAAAACACTATAGTAAACTCTGTGAGGCAACGTATTTCTAGAATTTCAGCTAATAAGAATATTTTTGAAGATGAAGCGCAATATTATAACGAAGCGTTAAGTGGAGCTTGGATATAGTAATAAAATTAAATACATTGATAGTAATGATATGACAAATAACTATAATTTTAACAACCATAATAGAAAATCTTACACTAATTCGTAAAACAAAAAAGATATAGAACTAGGAATATATTATGGTTCGCTCCTCCTTTCTCATTAAGTATTAAAACTCCTATTGCTAAATTATTCTTTAAAGTTCTAGATAAATGCTTCCCTAGAACACATAGGTATTACTCAATATTTAATAGACATACTATAAAATTAACGTATTCAGCCACCAGTAATTTAGCGCAGAATATTAATAGAATTAATAATAGAAACTTAAAACCTAACCAGAATACCATTAATAACCCCAGCAATATCCAACTGAATAATACGGCACATAGAAACTCAAATTTTGATAAATGTAACTGTAGAAATAAATCTAACTGTCCGTTAAATAACAATTGTTTAGTTAAAAATATAGTATATAATTGTAATGTAAAAACTAATTTAAATTCATTTAATTATGTAGGCTCTACCTCCACAGATTTTAAGTCTCGTTTTAATAACCATAAATGCTCTTTTACGAATATAAATAAAAAATCTTCAACTTCTCTATCTAATTTACTATGGGACCTAAAATCAAAGAACACTAACTGTTCTTTACTTTGGAATATTATCTCCAAAGCTCCTCCATTCAATGCCTCCTCTGAAAATTGTGCTCTTTGTATAGAGGAAATATTCTTTATATTAAAAAGTAAAAATTCTGTTAATTTAAGAAATAATATTTTCAGTTCTTGCAAACATAGATTGAACTCAACGTTTAAATATATATATAAATTGTAATACATAACTCATCTTTATTAAACCTATCGATAATTCATTAGATTCCTTCATATGATTGCTTATAACTATCTTAAAAAGATTTTTTCTTGAAAAACTTTTCTTGATAAACATACTGAAAGATTTGAAGAAGGATTTTTTCTGAAAATTCCTATGATGGGTACAATGAATTCATAATTCATAATTTAAATTATAATTCATATTTTATATTGTATATTTTGTATTTATATATTTTTCAAATGCTTAATGTATATATATATATATATATATATATATATATATATATATATATATATATATATATATATATATATGTATGTGTGTGTGTATGTATATGTATATCAAAATGTTTATATATATATAAAATTAATACTTTAAATATATTCTACAGATATACTCTTATGAAAGAGTTTTTTTATGGTTTATGCTTTGGAAAATATTCCAATGAATGAATTTTTAAATGTTAACACGTTATAGCAAACAAATGTATATGTATATATATATATATATATATATATATATATATATATATATATATATATATATATATATGTATATATATGTATATATGTATATATATATGTATATATATATATGTATATATATATATATGTATATATATATGTATGTATATATATGTATGTATATATATATATATGTACGAGGTGTGTCAGAAAAGTTCCAGGATCGATGGCACAAAAGATTTATTTGAAACCCAAACTTCACACTAAGAGTTTTCTCCTTCAAAGTAATCCCCCTGGAGTATGTAACTGTAATCTTAGCTCTCTGCAGCGATCAAACTCTTTTCTTCATAATTTTATATCCATGTCCTCTGTTTCAGGTCGTCAAGCAATGAGCACAGAGCAACGAACAAACTTGAAGTTTCTGGTATGGTTGGGGAAAACTCCGCTGCAGCAAGTGTATGGAGATGAGACGATGTCACGCTCACGTGTTTTTGAGTAGTGCAAGAGGTTTAAAGAAGGACGCGAGGACGTGGAAGATGACCCCAGGAGCGGACGGCCCCCAACAACCAGGACTGAGGTCAACGTTGAGCGCGTCAGGCAGATGGTGCGTAGCGATCGTCGGCTGACTGTTCGACTGATGGCAAATGAGCTGGGCATGAATCGGGACAGCGTCTCGAGGTTTCTCGCTGAAGATTTGGACATGCGGAAGGTCTGCGCGAAGATGGTGCCAAAACGGCTGAACGATGACCAGAAGGGTCGACGCATGTAAGTGTGTCAGGACATCCTCGAGCGTCTTGAAACCGAACCAGACTTGCTAGGGACAGTCATCACCGAATCATGGATCTTCGAGTACGACCCGGAGGGGATCCGTTTTGAAGATGTGGACGACGTCAAAAAGGCCGTGACGACGAAACTGCGGAGGATCCCGGAAGAATCCTTCCAAGAGTGCATGCAAGCGTGGCAGAAAAAGATGGAAAAGTTCATTAGACTCCAGGGGGATTACTTTGAAGGAGAAAACTCTTTGTGTGAAGTTTGGGTTTGAAATAGATCTTTTGTGACAGACATCAGTCCTAGAACTTTTCTGACACAACTCGTATGTACATATATGTATATGTATATATATATATATATATATATATATATATATATATATATATATATATATATATATATATATATATACATATATGTACATACGAGTTGTGTCAGAAAAGTTCTGGGACTGATGTCACAAAAGATCTATTTCAAACCCAAACTTATATATATATATATATATATATATATATATATATATATATATATATATATAGTTGGTATTGTGTTGTGTTATGTGTTATATATAATTGTGTCTATATACTTACAGTTGGTATAGTGTTGTGTTATATATAACTATCTATATATTTACAGTTGGTATAGTGTTGTGTTATATATAACTGTGTCTATATACTTACAGTTGGTATAGTGTTGTGTTATATATAACTATCTCTATACTTACAGTTGGTATAGTGTTGTGTTATATATAACTATCTCTATACTTACAGTTGGTATAGTGTTGTGTTATATATAACTATCTCTATACTTACAGTTGGTATAGTGTTGTGTTATATATAACTGTGTCTATATACTTACAGTTGGTATAGTGTTGTGTTATATTTAACTATCTCTATACTTACAGTTGGTATAGTGTTGTGTTATATATAACTGTGTCTATATACTTACAGTTGGTATAGTGTTGTGTTATATTTAACTGTGTCTATATACTTACAGTTGGTATAGTGTTGTGTTATATATAACTATCTCTATACTTACAGTTGGTATAGTGTTGTGTTATATATAACTATCTCTATACTTACAGTTGGTATAGTGTTGTGTTATATATAACTATCTCTATACTTACGGTTGGTATAGTGCTGTGTTATATATAACTGTGTCTATATACTTACAGCTGTTATAGTGTTTGGAGTGATTACCGTTAATCCTCCAATATCTATCCCTAGAGGTTGTGACGCCATTCGATTTAACATCAAAATAATCTGAAAATGTTGTAAGAAAATTTACTATTAATAACTATAAATAACATTTATTAAGTATGGTAAAAAGTTTGTGTATGTGTATGTGAACACATACGCATACACGCATACACACAGACACATGCACACACACATACACACACGGAGAGATACACACACACACAGACATATACCCACATATATATTTAGAGAGATAGGTATAATCCCGACAGCGGCGTCAAACGGATTCTTCAGTCTCAGAACATCATACCCCCCCTCTCTCTCTCAATATACATACATACATGATGGCTGCAAACTCTGCTAAGAGTATTGCAATCACTTGTCAGATTACAGAAATGAGTGCACCTTTAGGCTACGGCCAGTCACACGAACCTGTAATAGATCCTGAACAAGCAATGGCTGTGCTTTGAAGGATTTTTTAAGTGGTGAAAGGCCTTGTACGCGACCAATCCCGCTCTCTGAGCACCGATAACACTACCCGAAAAGGAGAACTGGTCAACATATACTGGCCAACTTATACAGCTTCATACGTCACTGGTACCAAGCTGTAGCAGCCATTGCCTTTCCCTTGGACAACATAGGTGGCGTGGAGAGGGAAGACTGGTATGCATGGGTGACTGCTGGTCTTCCACAAACACAACTTGCCCTGACTTTGTGCATCAGAGGGAAAGTTTCTAGGTGTAATTCCCATGGGAATTAGTGACGGAAAGTGGTGGGTCTCTACATTTACATATCAATAATGACCTAATCTAATCCAATATGGCCGAGTTTACGCTCGCAAATAAGAAGAACCAGGATTTGGTGTACCTCATATTTGTTTCGGTTGCTGAATACAATCAGGGGTCGCTGCTTCTCCTGGAGCTCAATAGTTCTCTTCTAACTCGAGCGGGAGCGCCTTTCCATTGTCAATTTGCATTGATAATCTGCAAAGCCACATTGTTGTCAGAACCACTACATCACTCTCTCGATGCGTGCAGCTGGAACTACTGCCACCCATGGATTTGGCAGGATCATAACTAATTTCTACAACTGAGTATTCAGAAATATATACGTTTTATTCAACTTACCTTTAATGAAAGTTCGGCTGTTTGGAACTCTAGCTTAAGTTTATGAATCGTATTTCGTATTGTATATATCTGAAAGATGAAAATGATACAAGGGTAAAATATAAGACGTGTGGTTCAGTGGTTAGGGAATTGGAATCGCAATCGTGGGGTTGCGAGTTCGATTCCTGGACTGGATGATGCGTTATGTCCTTGAGTATGACACTTTATTTCACGTTGCTCTTTCTGCCAGTAGTTGCGAACGGTAGATAGCATCAGTGAACCAAGGAAACAATGTGAACATTGATTCCTTAGTTCAATTTGACGATTTCCACTCCCAGTCGGAAAGCAAGTGAGGTCTGGGATCTTGTCGATCGATTCATTCCGCAATTAAAATATAATCACAATATTTTATAAGGCAAAAACAAATTTGGAAAAACGAAATGGTTGAAGGAAGAATATAAAACAGGACCGAAAGGAATATTATTCCTTGCAAAGGTACTAACAATGGAATGAACATAATCAGAATGTCTCATTAGGTCTCTAGCAGTTGACATATTGATGAGTACTGCTATAGGTGATACCATCTAAACCAGTCATGAGCAAACTGCGGCCCTTTTGGCTTTCTCAATGGTATGCCTAATTTCAAAATCGCCTTCAATATTTTAATAGTGCGAGTCGCCTTATGATGAACCACATCTTATGCGGCCTACTGCTCGCAAAATGTTGCCCATGCTTGATCTAAACTGTGAAACTGTCTAATAATTATTTCTTTTATTGGCCACAATGGCCGAAGATATTGAAGACGATACAAAGATAAAACAATACAAAAGGGTGGGGTTTATATTGAGTGGAGACTAATAATGATAATAATTTATTTTGTTTGCCACAAAGACATCGGATGAGACATTAGAAAGACAAGTAAGAACATTAAGGTGGGCTTTTATATAAAAGTGAGAAAATTTGGAACAAATATACATAACATACAATTATATAATGTATTTGGCTCTCCATGTATGGACGGTTGAATACGTAAAGGTAATTGAGATCCCCCACAGATTCACAATCACCCTAACTCACACGGGCGAGGGTAATTTCTTAATTGTGGTTGTCACACCTTCAGCTACAAACTGAGAGTGAACTAATTCACTATTGCCATTTCCGCTACTTCCACCCTCCCCTTTAGGGGAAGTGTACACCTTCCTCTCCACCCCTACCTTTCATTTCCAGCCGAGAAGCGACGATACCCAAATATAACAGAATAAAGCGGATAATAAATCTAATAAATTTACGACGTTTAACCTTTAGCATGCTAGACATTTTTATGAATGACTTCCCTTGTTACTGAATTATGTATTAAGGGGAAATTACTCTATCGACGACTTAATGCGCCCGTAGCGTCTAGAAGGTTAAGAATTTAACAAAGAAAACTTTTAAAATAACCAACTTATATATCACTCGCTTGGATTGTACGGTTTCGACCCTATCTAAAGATTGCTAATTACAAATAGTGGTTCTTGATTTAGGCACAAGGCCAACAACCTTTTCGGGGAGGAAAGTCGATTAAATCGACCCAATGCATTACTGGTACTTATTTTATCGACCTCGTAAGGATAACAGGGAAAGCTAATCTCGGCAGGATTTGAAAACACACACATACACACGTACGTATATATATATATATATATATATATATATATTCAACTGTCGAAGCTAACAACTTATACTACTACAACCTCTGTTGGTCAACACTAACAAAGAACGAAAAAGAAAACTTCGGACAAAAATACATATGTAAAAACTAAAATTTGTTCTCCATTTTATTATTATTCGTATAAATATGCAATTTAACTGCACTTCCATCGTTGACAAAGCATATACAGAGGAAACCGATATACGATCAAATGCGGAAATCCTCCCTACTTTATAAATAAATGTTTTGATATTTTACCGAAAAAAATCCCTCCATTATTTTCTACTGTATTTTTTTGCTTTTTACTATTCGTTTATATCATCATCATCATTTTACGTCCGCTTTTACTGTAGGTTCACTTCAGTGTCGAGGTGTAGAGCGAGACAGAGTGTATGGATTGGCAGTATCGGTAGAGAGTCGGACGCCATGCTTTCCAGCATAGTTACGTCCCTTTACGGTCTGAGTTCAAATCCCGCCGAGGTTTACTTTGCCTTTTATCCTTACGGGGTCGATAAAATAAAGTACCAGTAATGCACTGGGTAATTTCTGGCCTTATGCCTAAAGTAGAAACAATTATATATATATATATATATAAATATAAATATATATATAAATATAAATATATAGTGAAAGATTGAAGAATAACATAGTCGTCTGTACAAAAAGGTTTTATTTCTAGTATTAACAATTGTTTCATTGATCAGGTGAGTCTAAAGGCCGCTAAGCACTCGAAGTTGCGTCACTCGACCTTAAATACAGTGTTTACCTCTGATCAAATCATCGGAATACATTGGTATTTATAGATTCAACGGAGAATCAAAACAATAACATCGATAATTGAAGATAATAATAAAGAGGTAAAGAAGTTACAATGAAGATGGTACAGATGTAAAAAATAAGTAAAAAAATAATAAGTACAGAATACGATTGCTGATAATAGTGGTGGTGGTGGTAGTGGTGATTAAAGTTACAGTGGTGTGTAAGTGTATGTGTAACATGAAAGGAAACATTAGATACATACATACGTAGTGGTCAAATCTCAGAGGGTTAGAGTAGAAAATAAAAAATAGTAACAAATGACAGATAAAAGATAATAAATTAAAAATTGAGAGGGGAAGAGATACAGGACAGAAGACAGAGAGTGGGCGTGGCGATACGATGATACATGTGGTAAATGTCTGCAAGGCTGATTGTCTTATCTTAATGGGGGTGATGTGGCTTTAGGGAGAGAGAGTGAAAGAAAAGTTAGGAGATTTATGATGTTGATTTAGTGACCAGTTGGTCAGTTGACAGCTAATAACAGTGGGGTGGTATGTAGTCAGTATTTAAGGTCGAGTGACGTAACTTCGAGTGATTAGCGGCCTTTAGACTCACCTGATCAATGAAACAATTGTTAATACTAGAAATAAAACCTTTTTGTATAGCCAACCATGTTATTCTTCAATCTTTCACTATTATTACTCCAAGAATAACTTGCATAGGAATTCTCGCGAACTCGCTACCTAACGATGGAAACCTCTTGTTGAGTCAAACAACATCGTACGTTAAAACTATCCACAATACAGAGTACTCACAACCTCTAATTGGATTACCTATAACGATAACTTGTTATCCCAGATAAGTATATAAATATATGAGAGAATACATGAAAGAATATGCTTTTTCATTACAGGGTATTTTTACCACCAGAGTGAAAGACATAAACTGTGTAAGGGACAAGGAAAACATTATAATCAAACAACTCCGTTGCTTCAATGACACACACACACACGAAAACACACACACACACACACACACACACACACATATATATATATATCTATATCACACTGATCGTGATAATGGTAACACAAATGTATGTTGATCATCTTGAATACCAGGTGACATATATACGAACATTTTTAGAAAATATATATTTACATACTGTGTTATACAATAGTATTCCCTTCCGGATTATATATACAAAATGACTTATAATGAGACATCCAACCAGCCACAAGTAAATACTGCTTGTATAATTATAGAGCTGGTTTCTCCAAGCTATAGTAAAACAGATACAGGTTTGAATAAATGACAATGTAAAAAAAAACATATTCTTATTGCCCAATTCATTCGTCAAATCAAGCAGATAACAGAGTTCTTGAAATCTGTCGAAATTTATAGTAATCTCATAACGTTTGTTTTCATTCGGTAAAATATTGTTTTCAATATTCATCACCAATGTATTGTTCAGCAAAGAGAATTCTGTAATCAGCATGTTTTCAATTAAGATTTGAATTGATGACAGCATATAGATAGGAAGAAGTTTTATGATATACAGTATAAAATGAAATAGCAAGCAGATATGGTAAAATGTACTCATTCTTGTTAAAGGGTATATAAATATATCCATGGACTTATCTTTGATGTAAATGGGTAAAATAAATTCAGCAACAAAAATGGTTGCTATGAAAATAAAAGGACAAATGATCTGGAGATATTTTGATTCAGCTTGAAAATTCGAATTACGCGAACGTGTAGTACATTCAGAGTCGATGATCTTCACAATTTCAATGTTTCTTTCGGCAACAAAAGCTGTTCTAAGCCACATTAATGTTGCGAGTAAATGGCAATTTGATATATAGATTTCTAGATATAGGTTTGGTTCTTTACTGTTAGAGATAAAAGGGTACACGAGAAGCCTTATGGAATCTACCAATATACAAATCTGAATAATAAGACATAAAATGTATATCAATTTCCTTCTGAAACTATATGAGTTCCAAAGGGATACAGAAACTTTTATATTTATAACTTGCCAAATTCTTGTAAATAATCGAATAAATTCCTTCACGAGTTTAAAACGAAGCATATTTCTCTGCCAATTTACCTCCTTTGAAGGAGTATGTGTTTGTAAGATGTTTAAGGGATACACTGTAAACATTTAGCTGAGAAATGTTCGATATTATAACAATTAAATATAATGAGGAAATGTTTGTTTTAGTGCTTGAGTTTAAGTTACTACTTTGGAATTTTCAGTTTAAATATTTTGTTGATATAGAAATCTTCATTTCCTATAAAACAAATACGTATTTAATTCGAATTTCGAGAGGTATTCTGTCCACTGTTTCTCCTGATAGAATATTCTCTTTTAAATAAACATCATAAATATAAAGACACTCTAACATAGAAAGAAATATTGATGCCATCTACTTTGCTATAAAAATATATTAAAAGATTTTCTGTATATATTAATCTGATATGAAATATAATGGGAAACCCAAGCCGCCTAGTCAATTAAGACAAGAAACCATTAGGAAAATCAAGATTAAGGCCTTTTCATTCGTTCTAGTAGAAGGGGAAGTTAATAAATGTAAGAAACACCAGCAGGTTTTGCTTTTTAATGGTGTATAATAAATCGCATTATATTAATATACACTCGCTCTGATCTTTGTTGAAATATCAATAAAAACAAATCATTAATACTGACATATGTTTGGTTCGAAAATTACTAAAACAACGGGGAGGTATTTAGAAAACGAATCTATTCATTGTACGTAAAGTGATGTAAGTATGTATGGGTGGGTGAATGTATAGATGGATGGGTGAATGTATGGATGGATGGATGGGTGAATGTATGGATGGATGTAAGGATGTATGTATGTTGTATCAGAGTTTTCCTTCTCCTAGAATTCTGCCTTGATATAACACCTGCAACCCTGATAGTATCCAATGATGTTGACGTGTTCTTCTTTTTGGTAAATATCACCTTGGTTAAGAGAGTGGGACTGGCTTTGTGCAGTGCCTTTGCTCACTATAAAAGATTCACAGCACAGGCATTGCTTTATATCTGGAGATCTCTCTACACTTGTCATCACATGGTACCATGGGCCCAGCACTATGTGTCAATAATTGTCACAAGTGTAGTGTTTGTACCAGAGTTTTCAAGTCGCTGGCTGGACTAAAAAGTCACACTCGTTCAGCGCATCGGTAGGGGTTCTCCTACATGGATATAAAGTAGTGGCCGTAATTAAAAACGAGTTGGCAGCCACCATGTATGTATGTATGTATGTATGTATGTATGTATGTATGTATGTATGTATGTATGTATTTGACAGGTTTTGTTTTTAGTCCTGCAGGACTAAAAACAAAACCTGTCAAAGGGCAAAGGAGCTCTTAAAGTCAATGGCCATCCAAAATCACCGGGAGAGATGACCCCTTAGCCTTTGTCAAGGCAGAATTCTAGGAGAAAGAAAACTCTGATAACACCTGCAACCCTGATGGTTTCCAATGATGTTGACGTGTTCTTCTTTTTGGTAAATATCATCTTGGTTAAGAGAGTGGGACTGGCTTTGTGCAGTGCCTTTGCTCACTATAAAAGCTTCACGGCACAGGCATTGCTTTATATCTGGAGATCTCTCTGCACTTGTCACATGGTACCATGGGCCCAGCACTATGTGTCAGTAATTTTCACAAGTGTAGTGTTTGTACCAGAGTTTTCAAGTTGCTGGCTGGACTAAAAAGTCACACTCGTTCAGCGCATCAGTAGGGGTTCTCCTACATGGATATAAAGTAGTGGCCGTACTCGAAAACGAGTTGGCATCCACCATGTATGTATGTATGTATGTATGTATGTATGTATGTATGTATGTATGTATGTATGTATGTATGTATGTATGTATGTATGTACGTATGTATGTATGTGTCAGGTCACCAGTTGGTGCTACTGGTAACATGTATCCCAGTACAACCTGTCTCATGGTCGGGTCGTTGGCGACTAAACTGGCAACCCCACCAAGATTTCTTGGTGAGGAGGGTGACTTTGGACATCCTGCGGGACTAAAAACAAAACCTGTCAAAGGGCAAAGGAGCTCTTAAGAGTCAATGGCCATCCAAAATCGTCGCGAGAGATGACCCCTTAGCCTTTGTCAAGGCAGAATTCTAGGAGAAGGAAAACTCTGATATAACACCTGCAACCCTGATGGTATCCAATGATGTTGACTCGTTCTTCTTTTTGGTAAATATCATCTTGGTTAAGAGAGTGGGACTGGCTTTGTGCAGTGCCTTTGCTCACTATAAAAGCTTCACGGCACAGTCATTGCTTTATATCTGGAGATCTCTCTGGACTTGTCATCACATGGTACCATGGGCCCAGCACTATGTGTCAGTAATTGTCACAAGTGTAGTGTTTGTACCAGAGTTTTCAAGTTGCTGGCTGGACTAAAAAGTCACACTCGTTCAGCGCATCGGTAGGGGTTCTCCTACATGGATATACAGTAGTGGCCGTACTCGAAAACGAGTTGGCAGCCACCATGTATTTATGTATGTATCGATGGATGAAAAGCCACATCCATGATGCTCATGCTTAAGTATCAAGCGATGGCATTACTCGAAATCAAGTTTTAGCTATCATGTATATATATATATATATATATATATATATATATATATATATATATATATATATATATATATATATATATATATATGTATATATATATATATATATGTATATATATATATATATATATATGTATATATATATATATATATATATATATATATGTATATATATATATATATATATATATATATATATATATATATATATATATATATCAAAGGTATATATTGAGTTAGAAATTCAAAATAGTCTCTTACAATTAAATAGCTCAAGGAAAGAGATTTTTTCCGAGCCGTGTAATATAATTGAATATACAAGAGAGATAAACACAGATATATACATATATGTGTTCACCCTAGCGAATCTGGTTCCTTGCGATTTGAACACATATATGTATATATCTGTGTTTATCTCTCTTTTATATTCAACTATATTACACGACTCGAAAAACATCTCTTTCCTTGAGCTATTTAATTGTAAGAGATTATTTTGAGTTTCTAACACAATATATACCTTTGATATATTCGGCTCCATCAATTTTATGGGGCTACTTTAAATGTCGAGTAAACTTGGCTGCTATTTTTAGTAGTATACGTTTATGAGACACGCTAGGTTCAGATGCCATGTGCGTTATTTTATATACGCTCACTATTCAGTCTTCTGAGATATTTAGAAGTTATGGGTTTAGTAATTTTAAACCCACTGATGAGCAAAGAATTGGTAATTCCCTTCGCTAAAATTGCAAAACAGCAATACCAAAATCTGTCTGGGTGTCTGGCAGTTGCCCCAATATCGGTTTGTATTTCTTTTCTTGATTTATTGTTTTAAATTGAGCCTGGCAAACCCTATTGTTCATAGTTAGTATTTTTTTCGCCCTAGCGAATCTGGTCCCTTGCAATTTGAACATATATATGTATATATCTGTGTCTATCTCTCTTTTATATTCAATTATATATATATATCATAATCTATAAAGCTCAGTGTGTGGACATGCTCCTTTGTTATAGAAATCTACGATATAGAATTTCTTCAATTGAAATTTACAATTCAGTATTCGAAATAGCTTCGATTGCGTCTTGGCACATCTAATTTTTTCAATTTCACCCACAATTACGCAAAAAATAGACAAAACTCAATATATTACGATTTTTCTCTCTCATTTAAACTGCTAAACTCTTTCTACTACCATTCAAAATCTATACACTTCATATTTTCTGCTACTTTCTCTTTCCAAGCTTGATGGTGATACTGTCCGTTTTACTCTCTCATATCATCTGCTCTTCTCTATCTACAACCCACACATTTTGCTACTTTCTCTTTTATACTTCAAACTTACTGATTTATTTACAAACGCATACAAACACACACTCACTTCAAATGATAAAAAAAACATTTAAAGCAATTAAACAACGTGCGTGATTTATAACGACACTAACTTTTAGTTGCTCAATTATTACATTTCATACGAAACGACAATTATTCAAAAGCAACAGATACATTTATTCAACAAGAAGCGATAAATCTTTTTTAAAACCTCTCAACGAACCTTGATTCTTATAGACTTTGAGTCGAATCGGTTTGAAATTGTGCAAATGTATAAACATGATGGAACATGTGCACACACACAACAACAACAACAATCTGCCTTTTATAGATAATTGTTTCTACTTTAGGCACAAGGCCAGCAATTACCCAGTGCATTACTGGTACTTTATTTTATCGACCCCGTAAGGATGAAAGGCAAAGTCAACCTCGGCGGGATTTGAACTCAGATCGTAAAGGGACGTAACTATGCTGCAAAGCATGGCATCCGACCCTCTACCGATACTGCCAATCCACCGCCTTTTATAGATAATGATAAACAATAATATCCTCTATGAGGTCACTAAACCTGCTAGAAACAGCAGCTAACTCTCCCCCATACCACACCCCTCCCTACTGTCTTAAATTTAGAAAACATATCTTCTATGAGGTCACTAAACCTGCTAGTAACAGCAGCTAACTCTCCCCCATATCACACCACTCCCTACTGTCTTAAATTTAGAAAACACATATCCTCTATGAGGTTACTAAATCTGCTAGAAACAGCAGCTAACTCTCCCCCATATCACACCCCTCCCTACTGTCTTAAATTTAGAAAATATATCTCCTATGAGGTCATTAAACCTGCTAGAAACAGCAGCTAACTCTCCCCCATATCACACCACTCCCTACTGTCTTAAATTTAGAAAACACATATCCTCTATGAGGCCACTGAAATTAAAATAGTTTATATATATACTAATTTGTTTTTGTGGCCGCTTCTAGCTAAAGCTTCGTTATAAAAGGTCGCATTTTTATTGAATACATCCTGGTTAGATGAAAGGTTAGAAATTCTGAGTGAGATATTATATGCTAGGTTTTTAAGGATATATTTAGGGTGATTAGATTGTGAGTGTATGTAATGTAAGTTTTGGTTAGGTTTATGGTAAGGTTGGTAGATACCCGTAGATAAGTCTAATGTTATATCAAGGAAATTAACTACTTTACTTGTGTTTTCAAATGTAATATTGAGACTATAATAGTCTTTGAGGAAAGTTCTAATAAGTTTTTTATTTTTTTCAATTTCTGATAGGCTAAGGTTAGTGGAAAGAAGAAGACAGTCGTCACGATATAAACCACCTTTAAGGTGGGGAAAAGAAGCATTTATGTTAAATAGAAGAAAGAGGCCCACAAGATCGGTAATTTGGGCAGAATCACTAGAGCCCATAGTAATGTCGAATAGATTACTATATGTATTTCTGGTCCAGTATTCCTTCTGAAATTCCAGTAGTGTTTGTCTAGCATGCGTGATAATATTAATGTCATCCATAGTTAAGTTTGATCTATTTTTGGCAAATATCAAGGCTTTGTTCAGGAGTATGGGTGATATAGAGGAATAATAAGCATCTATATCGAATTGTAGAAATGAAGCAGATGATTTATTTATAATATTAGTAAACCAGTTAATTACCTGGGATGTGTTTTCCCAGAGTGGTAAATTAACATGTTTTCTTAATTGTGGGATGACTCTATCTAACATCTTTTTACTAATGATGCCAATGTCAGATTTGGAAGGGCATATAAGTCTTATAGGAGGATTAGAGTTAAAGTTAGATTTGTGATCTTTCAGGTTAAAATGTGGTTTTTTCAGTGCCAAAGGTTCAGTTCTATCTTCAATATTGAGTTTATTTACTATGTTGTGTGTTTTGTTGTTGATATTGGTAAGTGCCGCATTGTTTGTTTTTTTATAATTTTTCCTGAGTTCTTTATATATGAACTCATTGTAATTATCAATATCCATGTGGTACAGATTTCCAGTTTTGTCAGAGTGGACATGGATTTTGTTAGATTTTTTTATATCCAATAGGGTAAAATCAAGATCCTTTTGAAAATTAGATTTATATTTCTTAAATTTGAGGTGTTTGATTAAGTTAAAAAGGTCTTTCTCGAAGTTTTCAAGGAGTTTTCAAGGAGTTGTGTGGTGGGTTCTTATATGTAGTGAAATCATATAAATATTTCTTATCAGTACATTTTGTTTTTTTATCAAAGTGGTAGGCCCTCCATCTGATACTTTTGATGAAATGGTTGGTTTTTTGTATCATAAGAAGTAAGAATTCATCCTTAGAAGGTATTGGTATATTCTTTAAAGAAGTTCCCAGGTATTGTTTTTCCATTGTGATATGGATAATGGACAAGACAAAGAGCTCAACTATATATATAGGGAGTTATACAATTATATATATATATAAAAATATGAATACCTTTATAAAATTAGGAGCAAAGTATGTAGATAAATCTACCAAAATATACGGTACTGTCCAATCCGTATGAAGAACTCAATGTAATCCAAATATCATGAAAAGAGAAGATGTATTCAAAATGTTTTCGATCAAAAACACAGGAAAACAGAGTCAAGATAAATTAATAAAAATAATGAATAAAAACAAAGAAACAGTTCCTTATATTAAAAAATTCATCATTTTACGATCGTTTCTAGGATATATATGTGTGCGCTGATATGTATATCATATCTATGTAAAATGTTTACCAACTATCAGAGGGAATATACATACCTACACATATATATGCTGTCTTCAGAAATAATTATATTTGTTTATTGAAAAAAAACAACAAAGATTTAATATAATAGGTCTGTTTGGGAACAGGTTTTGAATTGACCAATAGAAAGGTAGTAAGTGGTCAAATTAAGTGGTCAAATTAAATTTCTATTACTACTATTCTATCATCTTGACCACTTACTACCTTTCTATTGGTCAATTCAAAACCTGTTCCCAAACAGACCTATTATATTAAATCTTTGTTGTTTTTTTTCAATAAACAAATATAATTATTTCTGAAGACAGCATATATATGTGTAGGTATGTATATTCCCTCTGATAGTTTGTAAAAATTTTACATAGATCTATATGATATACATATCAACAAACACATATATATCCTAGAAACGATCGTAAAATGATGAATTTTTTAATATAAGGAACTGTTTCTTTGTTTTTATACATTATTTTTATTAATTTATCTTGACTCTGTTTTCCTGTGTTTTTCATCGAAAAAATTTTGAAAACATCTTCTCTTTTCATGATATTTGGATTACATTTAGTTCTTCATACGGATTGGACACTACCGTATATTTTGGTAGATTTATCTACATATATATATATATATATATATATATATATATATATATATATATATATATATCTAGTTGTGTATAGTGGTAGCTATGGTGCTTCCATAGGCGGTATGCCAAAATTAGCAATCGATATTCATCAAAGTAGAGTGTATATATTATAAAGGAAACGAAAAATCAGTGATGCATCTGGGCTTAGTTTATTTCGTGTTACAAATGTTTCCCCGGCATGTAGCTCGAGTCATGGTCCTTGTATGGATATGGCTGATTCTACTTCTGCGGGTTCTTTCAGACACGGGTGTTACGCCCGGAGCAAATTTTAACACTGGGGTGTTATCATCAAAACAACACCCTCAAAAAACCCTACTGCCGGCGAAACATTTGTAACACGAAATAAACTAAGTCCAGATGCATCACTGATTTTTCGTTTCCTTTATAATATATATATATATATATATATATATATATATATATATATATATATATATATATATATTATGACATACATATATATATGTGTGCATGTATGTATATATATATATACATACAACTGTACGTCTGTATACATATATGTATGTACGTATACATACTTATATTTAAGTAATAGCCGTACTAAGAGTGAGAAATGAAATTTCGTTTCATCTTTTCCGTTTATATATATATATATATATATATATATATATATATATATATATATATATTTCGTTTCTGAATTTGTTCAGCAAGATTCTTTATCTGAAAACGTGTGTTGAAACAGATATTGTTATACTTTGGGAGAGTCATGTTGCCAATAAGAAACACACGCACCAGATGGTTTCACTTCAATTTATTATAATAAATTTATAAATTGAGGAATTTATAAATTTCCGGTTGGTTGGTTGGTTCCACAACCGGATGGTTGTTTATATATTGTCAAAGTTCTTTCGTCACATATTCTGTGACCTCTTTAGTGACTGGGGATTTTTTTTTCTTTGTTTTTGTGCCTCCCCTTTGTTCTGTCCTACGCCATTTTGTTTCTGTGTGTGTGTTGTGTGCTCGGCCTGCGCATGCGCCACATCCGGGTGTCTGTGTGTGTTTATATTCGTTCATTTATTTGTTTATTTACATGTTACAGGTTGGTTGTTTGTTCTATGTGCGTGTGTGTTTTCATTTTGTCCTTAATTGTAAGTTGTGATGTTGCTGTTCCACTCATATTTTCTATTTAATTTTGGTTGTAATTCTTTTATGTTTATTGCCTCTGTGATTTGTCTAAACATTGCGTCTTTTCTGTGTGTAGATTCTATTTTTATTTCTATGTTGTCTAATTTACCCTTATGTTCTATGTTAGCATGTTGGTAGAGTGCAGATGATTCTTTACTATCTTGAAGGTTTCGCCAGTGTTCATTTATCCGTTCCCCTACACTACGAGCTGTCTCACCTATGTACACTATATTTTTGTCTCTACATTGTCCTTCAGTACATCTTATGCTATATACTACATTTCTAGTTTTACAGTTAATATGGGGGCTTAATTTACAGGTTATACATTTCTTATCTATACAGGGGGGTCTTTGAAAAGGTATGTCTTGCTAATAAGTGTTTTTACGGAAGTACCTGGTCTTTCTACTATCTTAATATTGAGTTTATGTTTATCTAGGGCCCTTCTAAATTTGTAAGCTAATTCACCTCTAGGGGTTGTATCGATGAACATTACACTCTGGTATTTATTGCTATCATACCATGAGTTTCTTCTATTAGCCTTATTCCTAGTTCTTTCTATTCTATTCCAAAATGTGCTCCTATACAAGGGGCAGGTCCCATTTGTGTCATTATTTACCATTTTTTCCCATTTGGTTCTGGCTCCTCTATACACTCTGATTTTATCTCTCTGATTGTAACCAGAGAACTGCATTACGGTGGATGAAGTGTTGTATGTGTCTCTCTAGTTCTTCGGGGTTGCACATGCGGGACACGTTTCTCATCACCCGCACCAAATCTGCAATATATATATATATATATATATATATATATACAATATATTGTTTAATTGTTTTTTGTGTGGTTGATTATGCTGATTGGGAGAGGAAATAATGTATATATTTTATCAAATGATTCTATGGACATACTTTATTGTATATTGCTCTGATTGTTCATTATCGGACGCCATGCTTTGACGCATAGAGTTACGGCCCTTGCAATTCTGAGTTCAAATCCCGCCGAGGTTAACTTTGCCTTTCATCCTTACGGGCTCGATAAAATAAAGTACCAATAATGCACTGGGTAATTGCTGGCCTTGTGCCAAAAAGTAGAAACAATTATTTAATTAATTAATTCGTCATTGAGCCACATCATGGATGGCCGCCCACACATATATATATATATCTATGATTTTGTCTAGTTTATGTATATGTAAATCTTTATATATATGTAAATCCTTATATATATATATATATATATATATATATATATATATATATATAGTGTTTATATATTTATAGTGTGTGTTTCTATCTCTCTCTCTATATATATATAACGAAGGAAGTATGGTAACCTTATTAAGCATCCAGAAATAGCCGTCGAAACGGCTTGAGCTCTGCCGTCGGGGTTAAACTTTTTCCTATATATATATATATATATATATATATATAGAACAAGGGATATACAGAATATAATGATTTCTACTATAGGCACAAGACCTTCAAGTTTGGGGCAAAGAGAAAGTCGATTAAATCGACTCCAGTGCGTGACAGGTGCTTATTTTATGATTTGTGATTTGAAGACATAACATAAAGGGCCGTAACTCTATGCTGCAAAGCATGTTGTCCGGCGCTCTACCGGTACTGCCAATCCACCAATACATTATCTATGTAACTTTCACTTGACTATGAGTATGTTATAGGACAGTCTGAACGATTAGACCTGTCCTGGATTTACATAATATCAACAACCAGAGGAAACGCTGTCACTTTATTAGACAGACTTTTGTCAAATCGGACCGAGGAAACAATATTTCCGTTGGTCTTTCTAGTTGCTAATACTATCTATCGGTTGCAACGTGAAATAAAGTGTCTTGCTCAAGGACATAATGCATCGCCCGCTCCAGGAATCGAACTCATGATTGCGAGTCCAATTCTCTTACCACTCAGCCACACACCTTTATTTAATTAATAAGTTTAAAATCAATTCAGACATCGATAAAAAGAAACTAACAGAAAGCGAGTGTACAATAAGTTTATTGCAAAAATGAAGACTTGAAGATTACATAAAATATGGTTGTTGGACAGGAACGCTTATAACTTGTAAACAAAATGGCGAGTCAGTTCAGAGGTACCAAAAGCATAATTTTTGAATTTGCGGTTTAAGCCTGCAGCAGTAGCATCAGCATCAGCATCAGCTGGAGGAGGAAGGGTAAGAGAGGCAGGGGAAGGAGAAAGAGGGGGAGAAATATGGAGGCGGGAGAGACGGGGAAGGAGAGGGAGAAAGAGGGATGAAGATAAAGTAAAAAAGAGTGAAGTAAAGTGAGAGAAAAATAAGGAAGTATTAAATGTGTGTGTTTGTGTGTGTGAGGGAGAGGGAGATTCTGTTTTATAAGAAGCAGACAGGCAGAATACACGATTAAATCATAGTTGGCTGCCTGTGATTCAACAATCTCAGGACTTTACAGAATAATAAATAAGAGTTGAAAGATTTCGCAGCTCTAGCATTACTCCTTGAAGTTTTCAGCTGACTCTTATGGACTTTTCAACCAACTTTCGTTGGCATTTAACCTAACATTACATCAGAATTAAAACAACAGCACTTTAACTATATTACTTGGATGAGGTGAATTCCATTATTTGGAGGTTTGGTAAATAACGACAGTGTAGGATAGAATCATTTCCCAAACCTGCAATAAAAGAAAATTGTCAGAATTATTATAGTAGTAGTGAAAACACGTACGCACGCCGCACGCGCGCGCGCTCACACACACATATACACTCACCCTCTCTTACACGCACATACATACATATATATATATATGTGTTTATGGTTAACCCAATATTTCCAATTTACATCGTCAAATTGAGATTTGAACAATGTAGCTTCTGTTGTTTTGTGAACTAAGTTTCGGTGAGTGCTGTGTTGGTACATTCTTATATTTATTTACTTGTTTTCTTATATTTGTTTTTTCTCGAGAGTGTGTGTATACCCACCCACACTAACTCTACAGGTTTAATACTGTGTTGATGTGTGTATATATATGTATATATTTTTCTTTGACCTCGAGCCGGTGTATGTGGGTGTGGAATGTGTGTGTACCCACTCACTTTAACTGTGACTAACTGTATCCCTACTGATTTGATTGATGTCCAGCGTCTTTTGCAGCGATAGAAATCTGAAAACTTTTATGACCTCAACTGAAGTTAATAGCAGTCGCCGTGTCTCTGACTGGTGTGTCTTCATATGAGGGAATGAATTCTGTGAGAGAACATCGTTATTTTTCTGCCTCATGTCAAAAGTTTGAAGACAATTCATTTTCACCTGATGAGATCAGTGATAATCGATCATGACTTCACAATCGATCTATCTCTCATTGAAACATGTGTCGTGATTAAATGTTTGGAATTTTACCTTGCTTTCGGATTTTCATTTTGATATATATATATATAACACAGGAAATGTGGTAAGGAACCAGATGGACCATAACGCACCAGAGTACTCAATACTTAGAGTAGTAGAGTGGGAAATAGGAAAAAGTATGACCCCGACAGCAGAGCTCAAGCCGTTTCGACGGCTATTTCTAGACTCAGAAATAGCCGTCGAAACGGCTTGAGCTCTGCCGTCGGGGTCATACTTTTTCCTATATATATATATATATATATATATATATATACATTTATATATATATATACGTTTATATATATATAGTCGGCCATCACAAACAGTATGGACTGGAGTTAAATTCTGTCGATCGATTGGTTATTGATTAGGCGATACCCGCTGACGAATCCACATGCGCCGATTATGCATTGTTGCATAATATATGCAGACAGAGGGTGCAGTGCACCCTACTGCTGCATTAAGTGTAGCCGAAACTCGCGTCCGGGAACTAATATAGGCACCCGCTTACGTTTGTTGTGTTGAAGCGAATAACTATGTGTATACTCTGGAATGTGTTCTACATTATCTATTGAGTACGCTGAAATACAACCGGTCCTGGAATTGTCAAATATGGTAGGTCCGTCAAGTCCTTATTATTATATATATATATATATATATATATATATACTGTGTGTGTATATATATATATATATATATATATATATATATATATATTTATTAAAATAACAGATTAAAGTTTAAGCAAAGAATCGCTGCTATCACCCTTAACGGGATCTTCTGAAACTAACAAAGTCAATCTGTAAACGCAGAACTGGATATTTCAAAAAACGTTGCAACAGGAGGAAGGCAGGAAGACGATACTTTGGTTCGTGGTAACGTTCGCTGGCAAAGAACAGGAAAAAACGAATAATACGTCATTAATAGGAGCGGTGAAAAACATTACGCGCAAAGACAAAACCACGTTTATGGTATAAAAGAGGTCGTAGACTAATGTTCTCTTAGGTGGTGCATAGAGACGTTCTCTGGCAATGAACGAAAAAACGAAGATAATAAGTCATATGTTGAGCGTAGGTAGTAGACGTGCAATTGAATTGCGTTTACATGCGGTATGCCAAGATAAGCACTCGATGTTCTTGGCGAGCAGAGTATCAATAATATTAAATGGGAACAAAGAATCAGTGTTGCATCATATACATATTTAATCTCATATTACATATGTTTCACTGACGATCAGCTCAAGGAACGATCGATTACTGTTCGATCCTGACTCTGGAATCGGAAGCATTCGCACGTGCGTCTTCATATGCGAACACTTATATGAGGAGCTTCCGACACACGTACACACATATATGTGTACTTGTGTCTGTGTATATATATTGTTATACTTAAGGAGAGTCATGCTGCCAATAAAAACACAAGAATCTGTTACTTCAATTTGTAACAAATTTCCAGTTGGTTTGTTTAAAAACCGAATCTTCTTTTTTTTGTTTATTGTCAAAGCTCTTTCCGTATGTATTATATGATGCGACACTGATTATTTGTTCCCTTATATATTAAATCTATCTATCTATCTATCTATCTATCTATCTATCTATCTATCTATCTATCTATCTATCTATCTATCTATCTATCTATCTATGGGGTGAATAGAAGTGGGTATAGCAGTCATTCCTTACTAAGTGCATCAAAACTCAATGTGTTGATCACAAATCGAAAAATACAGAGTATAACTATTCAATTTAGGTGAATAACCAAAGTTTGATATATATATATATGATTAGATATATATGATTCTACCGCGTAGTGAATAGTCACTTCCACAATTATAGGCTTTCCGATGAAGTGTGAAAAATAATTAAGTATTGCATATGAATGAACAATATATATTGTAGTCAGCACATGTAGACGATTATAATAGACACAGAAACATATGTTAAAGCAAATAAATTCCTAATCTCCTTTCACGCCGATGTTTATATTTTTCCTGTGCAACACTTGCACTACCATGACTACCTCGCTATCTATACACAAGATTCCATTTTTCCAGGCTTCATCTCAACAAGGAAGATGAAAAAAATTAATTTTACATCTTTAGTTTTTAATTTTTAATTCTTCTTAATTCTTTTTAATTCTATTTCAGAGCACCAATCCTAGTACCTAATATTTGCTGGATCGGCAAGTGCTCTGTATAATCAGCTCCTGATTATTACTGGAATTCTATAAGAATCCAGCTTCTATAATTTTCGGTGGATGCAGGGGAGTGCGTGGCTCTGATGATTGCCAGAAAGCGTGAAACATACTGTCAGCTTCTCTCCCTTCTTTCGCCGAAAAGAAGTTAGTAACATAGTCACTACTTTAAAACTGATAGCGTATAGTCTTCTAAATGTTTTTAATTAAACATACGGTATATTGCCAAATATACTATACATACATTCAATACTCTACATACTCTAATGAGTCAATACATACATACTCTAATGAGCAAAGAGACTCATTAGAGAAAATAATTATTACATTCACACACATTGTTCGCTGTTTTTTATACGTTGTCATAACCCCCTTCCTTCCATACTTATCACATAGATGTGTTTGTACGTCATCATTATTTTCTATAAAATGTTTATGTATGTGTTTATATTTATATATTCATACATAGCGGAGTTACCCTCCCCTGCGTGACGGACAAATATACATTGTGTATTATAGTAGTAGATACTCGTATTTAGTAGATGTAATTCTATATCTTGCCTTTAAAATAAACAGAGGATGTACATTTAAAACCGTCTCTCTTCTTTATAATATATATATATATATATATATATATTGTTATACTTTGGGAGGGTCATGTTGCCAATAAGAAACACACGCACCATTTTCTGGCGTAGGATAGAAGAAAGGAAAGGCACAGAAACGAAGAAAGGAATCCCCAGTCACTGAAGAGGTCACAGAGTGTGTGACGAAAGGACTATGACTATATATATAAACAACTATCTGGTTGTGGAACCAACCAACCAACCAGAAATTTATAAGTTTGTAAATTTGTAAATTTATAAATTTATAAATATATAATAAATTGAAGTGAAAGCAACTGGTGCGTGTGTTTCTAATTGGCAACATGACCCTCCCAAAGTATAACAATATCGGTTTCAACACACGATTTCAGATAAAGAATCTTGCTAAACAAATTCAGAAACGAAATATATATATATTGTTATACTTGGGGAGGGTCATATTTGTGTAATATTACCAGAATTAATAACAGAACACACTCACTGTTTGGTTGGTTTTCGCTTCTCGCTTCTGTGTCTTTTATATCGGTAATCTAACTTACTCGGTCCTCAATGTTGCCATTGACTGACCGACGGTCAAAAATAATACAGATACAATATAGACACAAACACATATATATAGTTTATCATAAATCTTTCGTTGCACATCTGCAACATCGTCAGTGGTGCTATATTTTCCTCCTGTTGTATTGTATGTCTACGCGTTTTTTATTCAGTCTGTCTATATATTTATTTATTTATTTGCTTGTTTGTTTATTTTATTTTGTCTTCTTTGCGCATGCGTTTGCATGTGTGTATAGTGTTTTGTTCGCAAAACTATATATATATATATATATATATATATATATATATATATATATATATATATATATATTCAAAATTATCCCATGATCCACATGGCAGGTGCAATGTATCCGAACACGGCAGAGTCGAACTCCCGCTGTCATCGCCTACATCTCTCTCGCGCTCCTCATCTCTCTGTATTATGAGCAAATGGGGTCCCACCTGCTGGCCGCTCCACAGTCCCGGTGGACAGAATGGAGAAGGAGTTTCCCAGGAGGATGGAAAGGGAGATGCGCTGGAAGAGCCATTCCATCTCGCGAGGCTAAACACCTGCGGTTGGCCAGCTCAGCGCCTATGGTGGCGAGTAGGGAGGTAACCCTAGGGCCAAGGACAACAGAAGTCTGCACTGACCAGGGCACGACCGCAAACCTGTCGGAGAGCGACCGGTACTTGGAGAGCCCGAAGTGCAGCAGAACCTGAACATTCGTATTTAGTAGATATAATTCTATATTTAGATAACAGTTGAAACAGTCAGGTTTGGAGAAAAATGAATACTTACCTTAAAAAAGAACTTAGGAGTGATAACAGAGACACCTCCAATACTTACTCCTAGCGTCTCACTGTTTATTCGATCAACAGTCATGGATAGCTGTAAACAAAAAAAAAAGTATTATTATTATTATTATTATTATTGATGGGTGAGAGAAGCAAGAATGGCCCGAGTGAATGGGCCTACTCTGAGTATATATCTGTAAATTAAAGGTGGAAAACTGGGAGAGGGCACTTGCCTTGGTGGTCAGGGTCATTGTGGCTTTTTACTGGGCTTTCTCCACAAATGTCCCTCCGAAGTCTCCCTCCTATTGGGGAATTTTTCATTGTTATTTTTTGTTACATCCTCTGTTTTTGTTTTTTACACGCAGAAATGCCCATTTGTACCGTCCTGTATTGTCCTGCACTGTCCTTACTGTCTACTTTATGTAAACCCTTGTGGTTAATAAAGAAATCATTATTATTATTATTATTATTATTATTATTATTATTATTATTATTATTATAGTTGCATTTATCTTGCTTTATGTTCATACGAGTTATCACCAAGTCACAACCAGTGACCTCAAGAGACAACAAGGTCCGCCATGTTCAAGAAAGAACATATATACTCACACATGCATCTTTAGGTGTTTAGACTTGTGATGTACTTATATTGACAGAATCTTCCTTAGTATATGGGCAGTTCCCATTAGTACTATCTTTTGAATTTCTTCTATACGCGGGTTTCCTGGGATTGGGGATAAGTAATCATGAGACCCCTTAGGTATCATTCCTAGAGCACCCACAACCACTGGTATTGTTTTAGTTCTCACCTTCCACATTTTTCCAGTCTCTGTCTCCAGGTCTTTATACTTGCTCAATTATTATTATTTACCGACCCCAGTGCGTAACTGGTACTTTATTTTATCGACTCCGTAAGAATGAGAGGGGATGCTGATGATGTTGGCCTAAATCAGAAACCTTTATTATTGTTTTAATGAATCGTTAGAATATCTTAGTAAACGTAGAATATCTTAGTAAACGTATTAAAACTTTATGCTTCACATCGGTTTTGATTAAGTTACAAACCTTTCTAAGAGAGGGAAACTCTGAAAAAAAAAACCTGCGGCTTCGGAAGCATCCGATGATGTTGACCAGTTCTCTTTTTCGGGTAGTGTTTTCAATGCTCAGAGAGTGGGATTAGTCGAGTGTAAGGCCTTTCACCACTTCAAAAACCTTCAAAGCCCAACCATTGCTTGTTCAGGATATGTTACAGGTTCGTGTGGCTGGCTGTGGCCTAAAGGTACACCATTTACTGTAATCTGACAAGCGATTGTAATACTCTTAGCAGAGTTTGCAGCCCCCATATATATATATATATATATATATATACGATATTAACAAATGGAAACTATATTTATAAAACCATATTTATTTCATTATACACATTTCAAGGACACCAAGTTAAATTATGGTGTGCTTTCAACAGATAAAATATAATATAGATCAGTTTTATAAATAAATATTGACATACCCTTAAAGAATGCAACCATTACTGTTGGAAGTTCCCGGATAGTGGAGTTGTAGCTTAATTATATTCGATATTGTTAATATCGTATTTTTACTCCAAATATTTGTTGAGTGCTTTATATCAGTTATAAAAATATTTGCTTGTTGTATCCCAACAATTTAAATAGAACTTTTACACACACACACACACACACACACACATATATATATATATATATATATATATATATATATATATATATATGAGACAGAAAGAGGTATAGAGGAAGAATCGACCCCAGTGCTTGACTGGTACTTTTTTTTTATCGTTTTCGAATGGATAAAAGGCTAAATTGACCTCGGCGAGACTGAGCTCAGACAGCGGAAAGCCGAACTGAATACCACAAAGCACTCTATTCGACGTTCTAACGACTCTGCCAATACGCCGCCTACACAGAAGTATAATTCAACTAGAATAATAATATAATAAAGGGAGGAGTGCGGGACTGTGTCCTGAATATATTTTTTTTATTCCTTTAATAAAATAAGTTGGATTACTTTGAATAAATAATGAATGAATATTACATAATTTATCTACTAAATTTCGTAGCTGTTGATTAAACATAAATATTCTTATATATAATGATTGCTTATTTTAAGATTCACTTCCTTTAACATTTTCAAATGTCAATACTTCCGGTTATGATATACCGGACGCTATATTATATCGCTAATTTTCTCCGTTTTCGTTTTCATTACATTTCACCGTAATGCAGTTTATATATAATTTCGTCTTTTTAAAATGTATCATGAATTACTTTACTGATTACAGAAGACAGTGTAACACTGTCTCTCTTCAATTTCTGTGCATATTGTCAATTAGGATTTTATTTGACGTATCATATCTATATGTATACTAGCAGTGGTACCCGGCGTTGCACGGGATAAGATATTTTGGAACGCGGGCCGCCAACAGACCTAATCATGGAAAAATTGCATGGTTGGACAATATGTAAAAAAAATAAACTGAATACTCTGATGGCTGGATAATCTAAGATTTCCTCGATGAAGCAGGAAAAAGGCAGGTTTTCGCCTAATGCGGGCCCTAGGGGATCAAGAAAATGAATTTTTTTCATGTGCATAATATGTCTTGAAATTCGGGAAAATCGGCTAGGCGTAACGCCTCAAAAAAGCAGTAAAGAGTTGAAAAATGAAGTTTTTCCCCCAATGCGGGCCTAAGGACATAAAAAAGTTGGATTTTCTTTGCTCACGGTATGAAGAAGAGACTGACTAATACATAGTTACAATTTAAAGGAAATCGGTCTGACGTAACGCCTAAAAAAACCCCTAAAAAGCTGAAAAAACCCCCAGTTTTTTACCTAATGCGGGCCCTAGGGAATCAGAAAGTTGAATTTTTTATGTGCATAACACTCCCTGAAATATAAGTAATACACATGTAAAGTTTGAAAAAGATCGGTTGGGTACTTATCGGGTTTCACACACACACACACACACACACACACACACACACACACACACACACACACACACACACACACACACACACACAAACACGCATACACACATACACACATACATACATCCTTCCTCAGTTTTATATATATACATATATAGATTAAAATAACAGATTAAAGTTTAAGCAAAGAATCGTTGCTTTCACCCTTAACGGGATCTTCTGAAACTAAAAACATCAATCTGTGAACGCAGAAGTAAATATTTCGAAAAACGTTGCAACCGAAGGAAAACAGGAAGACGATACTTTGGTTCGTGAAGACGTTCCCTGGCAATGAACGGATAATAGCGAACATAATACGTCATCAATGTTCGTCAGAATGTCCTAATGCAGACGGCTAGGCATACAGACAGATATTATAAGAGCGCGACGGAGATGGATAACCGGCGCCTAACACCCCTTTAACAACAAAAAATTGAAAAATAAAAGCTGCAGTTAATATCTTTAGACCACAAGGAATATATAAATGCAAGTTTGAAGTCAATCGGAGTAGAAATGTGGATTTGTATAGACTTTGCAAAAATGAGGACACACACACACACAGACAACATCAGTTTTATATATATAGATAGCAGAACACCACCCGGGAGGGGGGGGGGGTTCTGCTAGTCTATATATCTAAAACAGAGAATGTCTGTCTGTCTGTCAGCTCACTAAAACTTGAGAACCATCCAACCGATTGTTTTCAAACTTTAGACATGTAATACTTATGGTCCTGTGAGTGTTTTGAGCAAAAATTATTTCAAATTTTCAATGCCCTAGGGACCGCATTAGGCGATTTAGCGTTCTCTCTATATCATTCTTAGTCTTTCTTTTTAGATAGATACATAGATATAACATTGCGCGCTTATAATATCTGTCTGTATGTCTGGCTGTCTGCATTACGTCGTTATGACGCGCTCAGGGCGATTCCCTCGGCCTCAGTGACCAAAGTCAGTGGAGAGGGGAAGGTAATGTTTCTGTAGCACGTGTTTTAGCGTCTATTCACTCTCTCTCTCTCTCCCCCTCTCCCTCCCGCTATCCCCCTCTCGTAGTCTGTCTCTTTCTTTCACTCTCTCTCTCTCTCTCTCTCTCTCTCTCTCTCTCTCTCTCTCTCTCTCTCTCTCTCTCTCTCTACGCACGTGTTTCCACTGTCGGACAGACAGACAGAGAAATTGCTGGTTATATATATATATTTGCGTATAATATCAATATGCACGCTACACATGCTAGCAGAAAACCCCCGGAGGGTGGTTTTTCTGCTCGTACAATATAATACGAACGAAACAAAAACATATAAATAAAAATAAAATAGTGACACTGTTAAATATATATTAAAAAAGATATCTGAATGTGATTTTTACCACTGAAGCAGCTTCTGAATCATGTCCTGTAATTGTCACCCCATATATACTCTCACGTATATCAGTTATCTGGAAAGAGTAAATCGAAAGCAAACATCCTTTAATCAACAGAGTTCATTTATCCTATATTTCTATATATAAAATGAGCGATTTTCGTCTGTCACACCATGTGTGTGTGTGTGCGTGTATGCATGTGTGTGTGTGTGTGTGTGTGTGTGTGTGTGTGTGTGTGTGTGTGTGTGTGTGTGTGTGTGTGTGTGTATGTGTGTCTGTGTGGAGGGAATGTATGTGTGTGTAAAAGGTAGGAAGGGTATGGCGAAATAGGTATAGCAAAAAACAGCGGCTGGCGTTCCATTTGTTACGCTCTGTGTGAATGTATGCGCATGAGTGCGTTTGTGTAAATGTATGTGTGTGTCTTTGTATGAACGTATGTGTGTTTGTGTGAATGTATGTGTGTGATTGTGTAAATGTATGTGTGTGTTTGTGTGAATGTATGTGTGTGTTTGCGTAAATGTATGTGCGTGTTGTGTGAATGTACGTGTGTGCGTTTATGTGAATGTATGTCTGTGAGTGTGTATTTTTGAAAGTGTGTCTCTCTTTGCACGTTTATATTTATATACTCATGCCTAAATGTATGCATATGCACATGAACACACACGCATGCACATACACACACGCACACATATGCACATACACACATGCGCGTCAGCGTTTTGATGGAAATATTATAGTATTTTAAAAACATTCATTTACTCTGCCGTTTGTGTTACATTACTGTAGGGGCGAAAATGAGTTGACACACCACCTGAAGGTCCAGACGGGGGGTCAAGTTACACAATAATATAAAATTTAACTGAAAACTCGCGTTTTTTTCTTACATAAATTAACGGAAACTTCTCCGCGAAGTTACACACGTCTGGTAGAGAGATAGATAGATAGATAGATAGATAGATAGATAGATAGATAGAGAGATAGATAGATAGATAGATAGATAGATAGATATTAATCGGTAGTTATGATAGATATGTATATATAAAAATAGATAGATAGGCATATATATATATATATATATATATATATATATATATATAAATAGATAGATAGATGGAGATATGGATAGATAGATGGATTAAGACACAAACGGAAGCAAAAGGAATACATTTTTTCATACATACCAACATGTTTAATTTGATACCTTTGAGAGACACTTCCAAGGCGTGAAAATTACAAAGGACACAAAATGTCAATATATATAAAAATTCTGGTACGTGTGTTAATCTAACTATGTACCCATAAATAGTAGAATAAATCAAAATTTGACTGATAACAAGAAACATCAATATTGGCTTTTGCATCAATATATTTGTCAACCCGAGAAAGTGACACATATCTTGAAAATGTTTACATAAATTTATAATATCCACAGCATCCTTTGTAAGATTGTCGTTAGCTCCATACTGTTTGAGACGCTCAGACATAATCCGGAATTCTTTGAATATAATATTTAGCATTATCTTCAATGCAAATATGTAAACAATGAAAGGAATTATGTCAAGCAGATGTAGTATGTGTTTAAAAAAACAAACACCTCTGAAATATGTCGTATCTTCTGACATAGGATATGTGTATATTTTAATGAAACTGATGCTGTTATCCATTATAAAAGGCCATGAATTCAGTATGAAAAGAATAATTACAAATAATATTGTCAATATATACATATTCCATCGCGAATATTTGTATAAGGTTTCAATATATTTTGAATTACATCCAAATGGTTTGAACTGGGAACATTTTTTAATGACTTCAATGTACATGTCAGCTTTATATACAGTATCACATATTAAGCAAAGAACAACAACATTTCGTCCAGAAATAAAGGAATTGAATATTATAGTTGAAAACACTAACTCGGGAGACATAACTGTATAAATGATACATCGCATACACTCCAATATATATAAAATAATCATAAACAGGCGAAACAAATAGAAACTACGTTTCTTCCAGTTGTACGAACGCCAAATACTTAAATTCATTTTCATATTTACTACCGTGTAGAAATTTTGAATATTTTTAAAAATGTTCTTCAAAATTGTCTCCTGTAATTTCATCCGTGTAGGGTTAATGACAGGGTATGTTGGCTGTGTGGTTTTGTCCATTAAGGATCTAACTGTAAATACTCTTGGCATATTAATTCGTGGCTATATAACACAAAATTATTATAATATATAAATATTTCTCCGCGCAAAACTACAACCGCTAAAACTGCGATTTCTTCTTCATGAAATTATATACCATATACCTTTCTTTTCAGTGATACACACACACACACACACACACACACACACACACACACACACACACACACACACACACACACACACACACACACACATATATATATATATGCATATGATTGTGTGTAGCTGTATGTACGAATGTGATTGTATGTATGTATGTATTTACGTATATATGTATGTATGTATGTACGTATATATGTATGTATGTATGTATGTATGATTGTATGTACGTATGCACGTACGTATGTATGTATGTATGTATGTATGTATGCATGCATGTATGTATGTATGTATTTACGTATATATGTATGTATGTATGTATGTATGTATGTATGTATGTATGTATGTATGTATGTATGTATGATTGTATGTACGTATGCACGTACGTATGTATGTATGTATGTATGTATGTATGTATGCATTTATGTATGTATGTATGTATGTATGTATGATTGTATGTACGTATGCACGTACGTATGTATGTATGTATGTATGTATGCATGCATGTATGTATGTATGTATGTATGTATGCAGGTATGTATGTATGTATGTATGTATGTATGTATGTATGTATGTATGTATGTATGTATGTGATTGAATGTATATATGTGATTGTATGTATGTACATATAAGGGCGTATATATGTGTAGATCAATAAATATGTATACAATTTTCAGGATATGGCTGAAAACTGTCCCCAGTATTGTAGATATTACAGCTCTCCTGACTAAAGTCTCACACATCACAATAGCAACATTAACGTTTTGTAATCTTCATTTCCATTTCATAATATCATTGTATTTATTTTCATGTTTCCCTGGAATATATTTAGTTATATTGTTTGTTAAGACTTTTTATTTCATTACATAATCATTCATTCGCCATGAGTATCGTGTAAAATTTATATCCCTTGTCTTTTGATTTTCGTGTGAATAAAAAGAACCCTACAATTTAAAATACAACAAAATGTTCATCTTATTGTATTCAAAGGATTAATATATAAGTCAAGTTAATGTTTATGTAGGCTTCTAAAACAGGATAATAACTTCATGAAATACGTTCCTTGAGGGATAAATTCAAAGAAATGTAAAACAATAGTAAACATAATCCTGCTTGTATGTAATATATTTCCTCCTGCCATTATTTGAGAGCTGATGACACTTAAAATAATTATTAAGCTTCATCGATTGTTATCAAGAAGCGGGACGTATAAATCCGCCTCCATTAAACGTTTTAACAAACACAATCAGATATATACACATACCATTACTACTCGTGAAACTTCAGCTTTATCCATATCTTTATCGTTGGCCTTGTAACATGGTTTACCTGAATCTTTCGTCATCAACGACTAACGTTTTCTTCTGGAAATTTTCTTCGCGTTTTTCGACCTATTTTGTGTACATTTCACCATTCATTATCCTTACAGCGGGCGGTGGATTGGCAGTATCGGTAGAGGATTGGACGTCATGCTTTACAGCACAGAGTTACATCCCTTTACGTCCTGAGTTCAAATCCAGCCGAAGTTAACTTTGCCTTACGGGGTCGATAAAATAAAGTACCAGTAATGTACTTGGATAATTGCTGGTCTTGTGCCAAAAGTAGAAACAATTATCCTCACAGGGGGCGATAAAATATATTACCAGTAGCACACTGGAGTCTATTTACTGGGATCACTCGACTTTTCCCTCCCGTAAAATTGTTGAACTTTTGCCTAAATCAGAAATCAAATTAGAAACCATTATTTTTAGTTTTGGCACAATGCCAACAATGATCTCTGGTACTTTATTTTATGGGAGGTGGATTGGCAGTATCAGTAGAGGGTCTGACGTCATGCTTTGTAGCAAAGAGTTACGGCCCTTTATGATCTGAGTTCAAATCCCGCCGAGGTTAACTTTACCTTTCATCCTGACGGGGTGGATAAAATAAAGTACCAGTAATGTACTGGATAATTGCTGGCCTTGTGTCAAATGTAGAAACAATTATTCTTAGTTTCTTCAGCCCATTAATGTCTTCTTGTATTACTCTATAACAGTAAATTCAATGGCTAGATTTACAAATCGATTTCCTTTCTAATACATCAATACGTCATAAAGCATTGAATTTTGAAACTCATGATTTCTATGGTATTATGTTTATATAATAGTTGCCTTTGTTTACACAATTAGCTGGTTTTATGTAGTAAGTGCGTGATATAGGTCATATTAATTTTCTAAGGACTTAGTAGATTTATCAATATGAACGGTTGTTATGTAGAAGAGAATATACTTTCCTTATTACTGAATGTCATGTTTGATGGGTTTGCAAAGTTGGTAGATTGACAAAATCAGTAGATCATCGGACAACATATATTGGGGGAATTGAATTGTGACTTTTTAGCTTCGTATGTTTATATTTATTTCGTAGTCAAAGGGCAAGTACAAATTAGACCATGCGATATATTGAATCAAATTTAAATTTCCCTAAAAATATTTATCATTGGCATTTAATGGTAAATACTAGCAGTATTTAGTTGCCGTTCTATACAGCCGGAGTTGAAAACCTATCGAGGCTTACTCTGGCATTTATCGTACTGGGGCTGTAAAGTAATGCGCCAGTTCAGTATTAGCTTGAGAAGAACAGAGACCATCTTCAGAGAAAACACTAGAAATATTTAAACAAGACACCTTATATCCCGTTGCTCTAGTCCTATAGATATAGGAAAAACATTGTACCGGTAATTCAAAGGGTCTGTTATTTAGCGCGACACAGGGCATCCCGTTGAATCTTCATGAGAACTGGGTTAATTGGATACATGACCATGGGATGCAGGTCAACTTCAAGAGCAGCCTGTTCCATTGATCGAATCAACTAGAACATTCTTCATTGTAAGCGGCACACACATACACACACGCGCACACATACACACACACACACATACAAACACACACAAACACACATACATGTATGTTTGTAAAGTTATATCTGTGTATATACAGTTTGGGTAACCGAGACTGCGCCAAGGTGTATATAAATATACACATTGTTATTATATACAGTAGATATTTAAACATGTCAGAAATTCGAATTTTCCTGTAAATTGAAAAAATGCTATAAACACCTTTAATCGAATTTTGAACCTAGTTGGGTTTTCATCAAATATGTTCACCATTCTGTACTTCATTTTAATAATAAAGTTTCTTCTTCTTTTCTTCGCCCACATATCCCTGGGGTCGTGGGGGCAGAGTACTCAAACACTCCCTCCAGCGAGTCCTGTTAAAAGCAGCCATCTCCAACTTATCCGGCTGTATCCCCAAGCGTGACCAGCCAAGCTCATGGATTTTATCCAACCATCTTGCTCAGAGTCTACACCTGGGTTTCCTACCTGCTGGTTTTGCCCGTAAAATCTGTCCAGAGATTCTTTCCTGAGACATTCTAACCACATGTCCATAGTACCGGAGCTGTGATCTCTCAATTCAGCGATTCTTTCCTGAGACATTCTAACCACATGTTCATAGTATCGGAGCTGTGATCTCTCAATTCAGAGATTCTTTCCTGAGACATTCTAACCACATGTTCATAGTATCGGAGCTGTGATCTCTCAATTCAGAGATTCTTTCCTGAGACATTCTAACCACATGTTCATAGTATCGGAGCTGTGATCTCTCAATTCAGCGATTCTTTTCTGAGACATTCTAACCACATGTTCATAGTATCGGAGCTGTGATCTCTCAATTCAGAGATTCTTTCCTGAGACATTCTAACCACATGTCCATAGTACCGGAGCTGTGATCTCTCAATTCAGCGATTCTTTTCTGAGACATTCTAACCACATGTTCATAGTATCGGAGCTGTGATCTCTCAATTCAGAGATTCTTTCCTGAGACATTCTAACCACATGTCCATAGTACCGGAGCTGTGATCTCTCAATTCAGCGATTCTTTTCTGAGACATTCTAACCACATGTTCATAGTATCGGAGCTGTGATCTCTCAATTCAGCGATTCTTTTCTGAGACATTCTAACCACATGTTCATAGTATCGGAGCTGTGATCTCTCAATTCAGAGATTCTTTCCTGAGCCATTCAAACCACATGTCCATAGTATCGGAGCTGTGATCTCTCAATTCAGCGATTCTTTTCTGAGACATTCTAACCACATGTCCATAGTATCGGAGCTGTGATCTCTCAATTCAGCGATTCTTTCCTGAGACATTCTAACCACATGTCCATAGTATCGGAGCTGTGATCTCTCAATTCAGCGATTCTTTCCTGAGACATTCTAACCACATGTCCATAGTATCGGAGCTGTGATCTCTCAATTCAGAGATTCTTTCCTGAGACATTCTAACCACATGTCCATAGTATCGGAGCTGTGATCTCTCAATTCAGCGATTCTTTCCTGAGACATTCTAACCACATGTCCATAGTACCGAAGCTGTGATCTCTCAATTCAGCGATTCTTTCCTGAGACATTCTAACCACATGTCCATAGTATCGGAGCTGTGATCTCTCAATTCAGCGATTCTTTCCTGAGACATTCTAACCACATGTCCATAGTACCGGAGCTGTGATCTCTCAATTCAGCGATTCTTTCCTGAGACATTCTAACCACATGTTCATAGTATCGGAGCTGTGATCTCTCAATTCAGAGATTCTTTCCTGAGACATTCAAACCACATGTTCATAGTATCGGAGCTGTGATCTCTCAATTCAGAGATTCTTTCCTGAGACATTCTAACCACATGTCCATTGTATCGGAGCTGTGATCTCTCAATTCAGAGATTCTTTCCTGAGCCATTCAAACCACATGTCCATAGTATCGGAGCTGTGATCTCTCAATTCAGCGATTCTTTTCTGAGACATTCTAACCACATGTTCATAGTATCGGAGCTGTGATCTCTCAATTCAAAGATTCTTTCCTGAGCCATTCTAACCATATGTCCATAGTATCGGAGCTGTGATCTCTCAATTCAGAGATTCTTTCCTGAGACATTCTAACTACATGTCCACAGTATCGGAGCTGTGATCTCTCAATTCGGAGAAATAAAGTTTATTGATTTATGAAATATTTCTTCAAACGAAAACTTTAATGATAATTCCGTATTCTACTGCTTTCTTTAAGAGTTGATTGTTTCCAACTGGAGAAAGAAAACATTTGTAGAAGTTTGAGTAGCCTCAAATAAAACGATGTCATTTTATTGCGGGTAGTTGCTTTTGTGAAAGTTAATTCAAACAGCATTAGAGATTAAAACAAAATATATTTGAAGCTAGGTGAAGTCACGTGTCCTAATGGTTAGGGTGCTTGACGTATGATCGTAACGTCATCGGTTTGGTTCCTGGACAGGCTGCTGCGTTGTGTTCTTGAACAAAACACTTTATTTCACGTTGCTCCAGTACACTAAGTTAAGATTGAGTACCAGGAGTTACTGGACGAGTTAAACCTGCGATAGACTGGCGTTCTATACAGGAAGTATCTTGTACTCTTAGTCGCTTAACCCCAATGAAAGCGGGATAAGTATTAGCCTGATGGGCCTTCG
>OZ024753.1:12918670-12956170 GCA_964016885.1 Eledone cirrhosa | reverse complement strand
GACGGCATCAACCGTCGTGACGTCACTAGCTATTATGACGACATTAACCGTTGTGACGGCATCAACCGTCGTGACGTCACTAGCTATTATGACGACATTAACCGTTGTGACGGCATCAACCGTCGTGACGTCACTAGCTATTATGACGACATTAACCGTTGTGACGGCATCAACCGTCGTGACGTCACTAACTGCCGTGACGTCTCAAGCTGTCGCCATTCCACCAGCCGGCGCAATGCCACTAGCCGTTGTGGCGGCACTAGCTGTCGTGATGTCACAAACCGCCGAGACGACACTAGCTGCCGTGACGTTACTAGATGTGACCTCAATAGATGTCATTAGGTCACTAGCTCTCATCAGGTTACTAGCTGTCGTGACGACACAAGCTGCCGTGACGTTACTAGATGTCGTGACGTCAATAGATGTCGTGACGTTACTAGATGTCGTGACGCCACTAGCTCTCATCAGGTTACTAGCTGTCGTAACGACACAAGCCGTGACGTTACTAGATGTCGTGACGTCAATAGATGTCGTGACGTTACTAGATGTCGTGACGCCACTAGCTCTCATCAGGTTACTAGCTGTCGTGACGACACAAGCTGCCGTGACGTTACTAGATGTCGTGACGTCAATAGATGTCGTGACGTTACTAGATGTCGTGACGCCACTAGCTCTCATCAGGTTACTAGCTGTCGTGACGACACAAGCTGCCGTGACGTTACTAGATGTCGTGACGTCAATAGATGTCGTGACGTTACTAGATGTCGTGACGCCACTAGCTCTCATCAGGTTACTAGCTGTCGTAACGACACAAGCCGTGACGTTACTAGATGTCGTGACGTCAATAGATGTCGTGACGTTACTAGATGTCGTGACGCCACTAGCTCTCATCAGGTTACTAGCTGTCGTGACGACACAAGCTGCCGTGACGTTACTAGATGTCGTGACGTCAATAGATGTCGTGACGTTACTAGATGTCGTGACGCCACTAGCTCTCATCAGGTTACTAGCTGTCGTAACGACACAAGCCGTGACGTTACTAGATGTCGTGACGTCAATAGATGTCGTGACGTTACTAGATGTCGTGACGCCACTAGCTCTCATCAGGTTACTAGCTGTCGTGACGACACAAGCTGCCGTGACGTTACTAGATGTCGTGACGTCAATAGATGTCGTGACGTTACTAGATGTCGTGACGCCACTAGCTCTCATCAGGTTACTAGCTGTCGTGACGACACAAGCTGCCGTGACGTTACTAGATGTCGTGACGTCAATAGATGTCGTGACGTTACTAGATGTCGTGACGCCACTAGCTCTCATCAGGTTACTAGCTGTCGTGACGACACAAGCTGCCGTGACGTTACTAGATGTCGTGACGTCAATAGATGTCGTGACGTTACTAGATGTCGTGACGCCACTAGCTCTCATCAGGTTACTAGCTGTCGTAACGACACAAGCCGTGACGTTACTAGATGTCGTGACGTCAATAGATGTCGTGACGTTACTAGATGTCGTGACGCCACTAGCTGTCATTAGGTCACTAGCTGTCGTGACGTCACGAGCTCACCTGAGGTCACTATCTGCCGTGACGTCAGTAGTTATGAGAGGTTTAGACGTGATATGATAAGGATTAGAAAGGTTGTAATGTTTGCTCTAAATGATATTTTGGAGAGATTTTATATGTTTTCGGTGTATTTCTGTGGACCTTGATTACTTTTACTTTACTTGTGTGTGTGTGTATGCATGTGCGTATGTATGTATGTATGTATGTATGTATGTATGTATGTATGTATGTATGTATGTATGTATGTATGTATGTATGTATGTATGTCAGGTCACCAGTTGGTGCTACTGTTAACATGTATCCCAGTACAACCTGTCCCATGGTCGGGTCGTTGGCGACTAAACTGGCAACCCCACCAAGGTTTCTTGGTGAGGAGGGTGACTTTGGACATCCTGCAGGACTAAAAACAAAACCTCTCAAAGGGCAAAGGAGCTCTTGAGAGTCAATGGCCATCGAAAATCACCGGGAGAGATGACTCCTTAGCCTTTGTCAAGGCAGAATTCTAGGAGAAGGAAAACTCTGATATAACACCTGCAACTCTGATGGTATCCAATGATGTTGACTTGTTCTTCTTTTTGGTAAATATCATCTTGGTTAAGAGAGTGGGACTGGCTTTGTGCAGTGCCTTTGCTCACTATAATAGCTTCATGCACAGGCATTGCTTTGTATCTGGAGATCTCTCTGCACTTGTCCTCACATGGTACCATGGGTCCAGCACTGTGTGTCAATAATTGTCACAAGTGTAGTGTTTGTACCACAGTTTTCAAGTTGCTGGCTGGACTAAAAAGTCACACTCGTTCAGCATATCGGTAGGGGTTCTCCTACATGGATATAAAGTAGTGGCCGTACTCGGAAACGAGTTGGCAGCCACCATGTATGTATGTATGTATGTATGTATGTATGTATGTATGTATGTATGTATGTATGTATGTATGTATGTATGTATGTTATGTCAGGTCGCTTTCGAGTGCTACTGGTAACATGTAACCCAGTACAACCTGTCTCATGGTCGGGTCGTCGGCGACTAGGCCGGCAACCCCACCAAGCTTACTTGGCGAGGAGGGTGATTTTGGACACCCTGCAGGACAAAAAATAAACTTGACAAAGGGCGGAATAACTCATAAAAGTCAACGGCCATCCCAAAATGTGTAAATATGTATATACACATGTATATATGTAAATACACGTATACATATGTATGTATATGCGCGGGGGCATAGAAATAATCGAGTTGGATACCCGATTGCGCAGTTAAACCACTGGAAGTGAAGGACCCTTAGCATTTGTCAAGGCATTCTTCTAGGAGAAGGTAACTCAGGAAACTGGGATAACTCCGACATAAAACCTGCAGCTCAGTAGTTACCGATGATTTTGATATTTTCTTCTTTTCGGGTTATAGCTACTGTCGCTCAGAGAGTGGGATTGGCTCAGTGCACAGTCTTTCCTCACTTTAAAAACAATCTTCACGTACAGGCATTGCACGGTAGCATTAATTAATAACTATTAATAATGTTATATAGTGTAATCGCCATACTCAATAACGAGGGCGTTGCCAGACCTTTTAAGTTATTTGTCGTTTGCTTCCGTCCACACCTCCAGATAGGAGAAACTAGGAAGGGGTATTAGCAAGGTAATCAATCTCATTGAGAAATATCTTGAGCGAAAGCTATGTCTGAAAGGTCGGATAGAGCTGCCAAACACTTCATTTGAGGTAATAGGTAGCTTCGGAAAATTATATCGTTAATTCTTTATTAACCCTTACTTATTGTCATGAATCTTGGGTAATGACGGAAATAATACGATCGCGAATACAAGCGGTCGAAATAGGGTTGCTCCAAAGGGTATTTCGAGTAACGTTACTCGATAAACTGCGTAGCTCGGAGATCAGAGATTCACTCCAGATAGAGCCGCTACTTCTCCGAATTGAGAGACCAAAGCTCCAAAGTATGGGCATGTGGTCAGAATGTCTCAGGGAAGAATCGCTGGACAGATTTTACCGGCAAAAACCAACCAGCGGGAGACCCAGGGGTAGACCCCGAGCAAGATGGTTGGATAACCTCCATGAGCTTTGCTGGTCACGCTTGGGGATCCAGCCGGATCAGTTGGAGACGGTTGCTTCTGACAGGACTCGCTGGAAGGAGTGTTTGCGGACTCTGCTCCCACAACCCTCTCAAAAATAAGTGGGCGAAAAAGAAAAAGAAGAAGAAGAAGAAGAAGAAGAAGAAGAAGAACTATTTACAAACGTGTATGAAGATATGGTTATTGCAATATATTTTAAACACTATTGGCAGCATAGGTGAAGTGAAATAGTCTAAAGTCTAAAGTCATTTGGCCGGTGTTTATCCCGGTTTCATGGAGTGAAGCGACTGAGAGTACAATAGTCCCCCCTGGACAGGACGCCAGTCAATCGCAGTGTTAATCCCCCCCCCCCCCAGCTATTGCTGGTACTCATTTTCAGCTGAGTATACCGGAGCAGCATGAAATGAAGTGTTTTGTTCAAGACCACACCACACAACCCAGGTATCGAACCCACGACATTATGATCGTAAGTCCAACACCCATACCACTAGGCCACGTGCTTCCACGAAGTGCAATAGATGCAATACTAAATGGATTAGATGCAATGAGAAATTAGTATCTGCAGTTTATTGTTTATCCCGTATAATGAGTTCATTAAAAAAATTATTAGACGTTCTACGTTCTTAAAAATGGCAAAACTTTGGTAAATATTGAGAAGAGTAATCTCTCTTACACTCAGCACTATCGATTTAATTTTCAGGAGTGCTTTCCCTTGATACGGCTCATTCCATCAATACGTCGCTGGCAATATATAAAATACATTGCTTTTTGCAATATTTTATTACAAAATATGTGTAGAATGTAAAATAAGAAAATATATATAAAAAAAAAAATAAAACGGAAAAGCAAGGGAAAGGCAAGGGTTCTAGTGTCACAGAAGAATGAAAGGGGGTTGGGCTCTGGGTCTAGGGCACGGAGGTAATGGAGCCATGCCCCGCGGCGAAGACCGCAAAAGCATTATTATGAGATTTGGCAGTATCGGTAGAGCATCAGACACCATGTTTTGCAGCATAGTTATGGCCCTTTACGTTCTGAGTTCAAATCGCGCCGAGGTTAACTTTGCCTTTCATCCTTACGCGGTCGATGAAATAAAGAACCAGTAATGCACTGGGGTAATTTCTGGCCTTGTGCCAAAAAATTAGAAGCAGTTATGTGATTTTGTTCTTTAAATAGTGCCTCACAACCTGTATTCCTTTAAATATTTCTAGTTACGATATTAAACATAACATTTCCTGTATCTTGGTGAAGAATGTTTATTGAAGTTCGTAATAGAAGGGTCTATGGAAATAGCAATACACTAATCCCCCGTTTATCGTGGAGGATACGTTCCAGAACCAACCACGATAAATGAAATCCGTGATATAGAGAGACCACAAAGACAACCGTTATTTTCATAGTTTAAGCCTTAAATTACTTCTCCTACATGCTTTAAGTACATATAAACTCATTAAAACACACTTTTATATTTAAACACACACAAAAAAAACACAGCCAGTAACGATCGTATAGAAACTACCATCAACGATCGTACCACTAATTACTAATGACGAGCATTGCCAGCCACGGTAGCCACCTGGTAATACACTGCACATCTCCCGTCAATCTATGAAGGCTTTGTAGAGAATTAGAGAAAAACAATCAGTAAAACAGTAATGGAATGAAAAATAAAAACTTTTTTTATAGTTAAAGCTTAATATGTCCCTTCCTTACGATATACACTTCAATCACATCGAAGCTTACTTAATATGTTTAAATTTTAAACACTTTTTATTCAGACGTACGTACCCCGATAAGTAAATAGATATGTTCTTACGAAAAATCCGCGATATAGCGAGGATGACCGCGATAGGAAATTAGATACGTTACAAAGAAAAATCCGCGATGTAGCGAGGATTACCGCGATAGGAAATTAGATACGTTACAAAGAAAAATCCGCGATGTAGCGGGGATTACCGCGATAGGAAATTAGATACGTTACAAAGAAAAATCCGCGATGTAGCGAGGATTACCGCGATAGGAAATTAGATACGTTACAAAGAAAAATCCGCGATGTAGCGGGGATTACCGCGATAGGAAATTAGATACGTTACAAAGAAAAATCCGCGATGTAGCGGGGATTACCGCGATAGGAAATTAGATACGTTACAAAGAAAAATCCGCGATGTAGCGGGGATTACCGCGATAGGAAATTAGATACGTTACAAAGAAAAATCCGCGATGTAGCGGGGATTACCGCGATAGGAAATTAGATACGTTACAAAGAAAAATCCGCGATATAGCGAGGATTACCGCGATAGGAAATTAGATACGTTACAAAGAAAAATCCGCGATGTAGCGGGGATTACCGCGATAGGAAATTAGATACGTTACAAAGAAAAATCCGCGATGTAGCGGGGATTACCGCGATAGGAAATTAGATACGTTACAAAGAAAAATCCGCGATGTAGCGGGGATTACCGCGATAGGAAATTAGATACGTTACAAAGAAAAATCCGCGATGTAGCGGGGATTACCGCGATAGGAAATTAGATACGTTACAAAGAAAAATCCGCGATGTAGCGGGGGATTGCTGTAGTATGGTATGGTGCCGTTACTCCTGATGGAGGCGTGGGGGAAACATAATGGGATACGGCTTACTTAGGCATTACAAGCCCATCCCTCCCCAGAATTCCTCCAGAGAAGGAAAGAGAGAAAGTGAGGAAGAAATATAGAGGAAGAATCGACACCAGTAGTAGACTGGTACATTTTTTTTATCGACCTCTAAAGGATGAAAGGCAAAGTTGACTTCAGAGGAAGAATCGACCCCAGTAGTATGAAATCCCTAGACTCCAGCGATGGTATGTAAACACGGGACCCCAGCGATGGTATGAAATCCCTGGACCCCAGCGATGGTATGTAAACACGGGACCCCAGCGATGGTATGTAAACACGGTACCCCAGCGATGGTATGAAATCCCTGGAACCCAGTGATGGTATGAAATCCCTGGAACCCAGTGATGGTATGTAAACACGGGACCCCAGCGATGGTATGAAATCCCTAGACTCCAGCGATGGTATGAAATCCCTGGAACCCAGTGATGGTATGAAATCCCTGGAACCCAGTGATGGTATGTAAACACGGGACCCCAGCGATGGTATGAAATCCCTAGACTCCAGCGATGGTATGAAATCCCTGGAACCCAGTGATGGTATGAAATCCCTGGAACCCAGTGATGGTATGTAAACACGGGACCCCAGCGATGGTATGAAATCCCTAGACTCCAGCGATGGTATGAAATCCCTGGAACCCAGTGATGGTATGAAATCCCTGGAACCCAGTGATGGTACGAAATCCCTGGATCCCAGTGATGGTATGTAAACACGGGACCCCAGTGATGGTATGAAATCCCTATCCCCCAGCGATGGTATGTAAACACGGTACCCCAGCGATGGTATGAAATCCCTGGAACCCAGCGATGGTATGTAAACACGGGACCCCAGCGATGGTATGAAATCCCTGGAACCCAGTGATGGTATGTAAACACGGGACCCCAGTGATGGTATGTAAACACGGTACCCCAGCGATGGTATGAAATCCCTGGAACCCAGTGATGTTATGTAAACACGGGACCCCAGCGATGGTATGAAATCCCTGGACCCCAGTGATGGTATGAAATCCCTGGACCCCAGTGATGGTATGTAAACACGGGACCCCAGCGATGGTATGAAATCCCTAGACTCCAGCGATGGTATGAAATCCCTGGAACCCAGTGATGGTACGAAATCCCTGGATCCCAGCGATGGTATGTAAACACGGGACCCCAGTGATGGTATGAAATCCCTATCCCCCAGCGATGGTATGTAAACACGGTACCCCAGCGATGGTATGAAATCCCTGGAACCCAGTGATGGTATGAAATCCCTGGCCCCAGCGATGGTATGTAAACACGGTACCCCAGCGATGGTATGAAATCCCTGGATCCCAGCGATGTTATGTAAACACGGTACCCCAGCGATGGTATGAAATCTCTGGACCCCAGTGATGGTATGAAATCCCTATCCCCCAGCGATGGTATGTAAACACGGTACCCCAGCGATGGTATGAAATCCCTGGATCCCAGCGATGGTATGAAATCTCTGGACCCCAGTGATGGTATGAAATCCCTGGACCCCAGCGATGGTATGTAAACACGGGACCCCAGCGATGGTATGAAATCCCTGGATCCCAGCGATGGTATGTAAACACGGGACCCCAGCGATGGTATGAAATCCCTGGACCCCAGCGATGGTATGTAAACACGGGACCCCAGCGATGGTATGAAATCCCTGGATCCCAGCGATGGTATGTAAACACGGGACCCCAGCGATGGTATGAAATCCCTGGATCCCAGCGATGGTATGTAAACACGGGACCCCAGCGATGGTATGAAATCCCTGGATCCCAGCGATGGTATGTAAACACGGGACCCCAGCGATGGTATGTAAACACGGTACCCCAGCGATGGTATGAAATCTCTGGACCCCAGTGATGGTATGAAATCCCTGGACCCCAGCGATGGTATGTAAACACGGGACCCCAGTGATGGTATGAAATCCCTGGATCCCAGCGATGGTATGTAAACACGGGACCCCAGCGATGGTATGAAATCCCTGGACCCCAGCGATGGTATGTAAACACGGGACCCCAGCGATGGTATGAAATCCCTGGACCCCAGCGATGGTATGTAAACACGGGACCCCAGCAATGGTATGTAAACACGGGACCCCAGCGATGGTATGAAATCCCTGGCCCCAGCGATGGTATGTAAAGACCAAGCCCCAGCGATTTATGGGAAAAAAAAGGAAGACGCAGCATTTATATAACCATATATGTATCCCTGTGCGGATTTAGTGGCCGTTGTCTTTCTGTATTGTATGTTAGGTAACTATATATGGAATCATTAGAAGTGGTATTTGTGGTGAATATCGGTTTAGAGGTTTCTAAATTGTTCTGTGAAATGAAGAACATCGTTAGTAAACTAATATTTACCTCTAGCAATACATCAAAGCAAGTGAAACAATATATTGGACATGGAATCAATTCCGGCTGTGTTTCAATCTTGTTACTCAAGTATGATTTAGTAATATCTCTTGAAACAATATCATCAAATGGCCAAGTACGGTTCCGTAATAGAATTTCAATTTAGTAATCTAATCACTCATATATTTACATATATATAACTTTGGTATATATATATATATATATATATATATATATATATATATAACTTTGATCTCTCTCTCTCTCTCTCTCTCTCTCTCTCTCTCTCTCTCTCTCTCTCTCTCTATATATATATATATATATATATATATATATCCAATGCTAACAGTGAATGGTGCAAAACCAATGGTCTTGGTTAGTAATAACGTTTTGAACCTGAGTGAATTTATCGCCTGCTTTCATTCGTATCCGCAACCGAAGAGGGAATGGTTATCAAGATTGATCTATATGGATCTGCTGTTCAATGTTCACTCGACCATAACCAAGCTACCAGCATTCCTACCACAATTGATTGATTATATGCTTAATGAAATGAGATCGTTACTCTTTATATCCTGTTGTTGTTGTTGTTTGTTATAGCAGATAACCGTTAAATTAAATGTAAGCTTCCAGAGAAATGATTTAGAAATCTTCTCTGCCATACTAACATGTATTTAATTCATTCTAGTTATTTCCTTTAGTTTTCTCTGTTTTTATTTTTTTATTTTTGGTTGTTTGCGGATGGAACGATTCGGCGAAATATACCAAAATCTGCTTATAACAACAGCATCCATTGTTGTTTCAATGTTTTATCGTGTATATATATATAAATACTGAGAATGTTATTAAGTTAGACATGGCCTGGTCCAATATTGTCCGAAACCTATCAAAGTTCTATCTCTCTCTCTCTCTCTCTCTCTCTCTCTCTCTCTCTCTCTCTCTCTCTCTCTCTCTCTCTCTCTATCTATCTATCTATCTATCTATCTATTTTCCGAAGAGATTGTTTTGATAAATGCAGGAGCAAGCAGGAGAAAGCTCTCAACATTTGTAGTTTGTAGTTACGATGGAGATTCAGTATAATAATAACATTAATAAAGATGCTCATAAATCGTTTATTCATTATAATTATTTCAACGGTTCTCCCATGCAATCAAGATGTAATTCATGCATTTGTTGCTGTTATGAGAACGGTATCCTCAGATCAAATTCGTATAGTGAGCTAGCCTCCCCACAGCCCCGGCGGACAGGATGGAGAAGGTGTTTTCCCGGAGGATGGTAAGGGAGATGCGCTGGAAGAGCCATTCCAACTCGCGAGGCTGGCTCAGACCTGCGGCTGGCCAGCTCAGCGCCTATGGTGGTGAATAGGGAGGTAGCCCAGGACACCAGTAGTCTCACTGCCAAGGGCATGACCGCGAACCAGTCGGAGAGCGATCGGTACTTGGAGAGTTTGGCCTCCTCAGCCCGACGTGCAGCAGTACCTGGGTTAGACGGAGACTACACCAGATTGCGGCTGGAGAAAGTATCGCTGCAAGTGGCATCCCAGAAGGGGTTTGCCACCGCGGAACGGTAAGATGGTCATACCGTCTGGCCTTTTGCCATCCCCTAGGTCCAGCCCCACCGGCTCGAGCTGGGGGGGGGGGGGAGCCTGCAGTATCCAAGCCATGCTTAATGACCTCGTTGAGGGCAGCATGGTGTGGAAGGCGGCCGGCACTGTGGCGACAGGGAAGTTATCGTTGAAATTAACCAAAGTTAAAATAACCTCATAAAATAGAATATGACTGGAATATTTCAAAGTTATTGTTTATCGTGTATATTTTTGGCTGACGGGGAATAGAAACTTTCTCTCCTCAAATTAAATATTGTATAAAATTCTTATACAGTGATACATTTTTTATATTTAATCACTATAAATTATAAGTATGGAAGAGCATCAGTGCCAGAGTCGACGTAGTAAATAGACAGGCGTATATAACTATATATTATCTATACTGTGTTTTCTTGTTACTATATTTAATCATAAATAGTTAGTGTTTGTGTATCATAATTATATATATTCCATAATCTCAGTCATACTCTCAGACATATATGTACGCCCACAGACATATCTATTTCTTTAAAAAACAGATTATGTGTCCAGCCTCACCCTCGCCCTTTAAATCATTGTTTACAATATTTTGCTCTCCAGCACTCTAAACGTGAGTATTCGCTAGAAATACTATGATTAATATTCAACAAAATATACAAAAATTGACTTATTTTCGTTGGTTAAGCTGTTGTTATAGAAGCGTCACCTGAAATGTTGATAGGCTGACCAAGATACTCTCATGGAATGATCATATGAAGTTATTATTTCAAACAATGATGTTATCAATAAGAAGAGTTGAAATTAATGCATGCAATATTCACTGCCCTAGCATCACTGTTTCTCACTGATTGACCAACGGTAAAAAATACAGATATAAACATATATAGTCTATCAAAGTTCTTTCATCACATACATGTGACATTACTTTTAAAAATAAAAATGGCGTAGACATTACAATCAAACGGGAGGAAACATAATAGTACCGCTGATGATGTCACAGGTGTGTGATGAAAGAACTTTGATAGACTATATATATATATATATATGTTTAACCGTTGGTCAATCAACGATAAACATTGATTGCCAGATAAATTAACTATGGAGATATAAAAGATACAGAAGCGAAATCCAACCCAAACCAAACAATGAGCGTGTTTTATTATTATTGCTGGCAATATTATAACAATATAAACTTCCCCAAATATAACAATATGTCTCAACACACGATTTCATATCAAAGACCTTGCAAAACAAATTCATCATCGTCATATATATATATATATATGTGTGTGTATATATATATATATATATATGTAGGAGGTGAGTTTTATTGTAGTACAATAAAGCAATGCAGATATCGCATAAGAAGCACTCTACAGTTTGTAGGACTGGAGTATACATAATATATAAGAACAAAAGATGGTTAAAGGAGTTCCATGTATTTTATTATGCGCATTTCAAAAACAAACATCATCATGCAATAATATTGATGAAAACACAAATATTATTGCATGATGATGTTTGTTTTTGAAATGCGCATAATAAAATACATGGAACTCCTTTAACCATCTTTTGTTCTTATATATTATATATATATATATATATATATATATATATATATATATATATATATATATATATATATATATAATAACAGGAGGGTGGACTGGTGTAAATCCTTGAAAGGTTTATTATACTATGATCATTTCAATGACCGGGTTCAGTATGAATCCGGTGACATCATCAAGTATTCGAAATTTATTATAATAATTAACTCGGTACTCGCACTACCAACTACACAAACGAAGACGGGTGATTTGCATTACGTTGAGTACTGTTCATAATATTACATCAAGATTGACCATACGGAATGACCCGTTCTATCCAGTGGTGAACCAACTAACCTAAATATATATATATATATATATATATATATATATATATATATACAGTATATATATATATATATATATATGTATATTAGAATTGGTGCCCTGAAATAGCGATATATATATATGAATGTATATATAGTGTATTTTGCAATACACTGTATGCCTAATTAAAAGCATTTTGAAGACCTTGAGCTACTGTTTTAAAGTAGTGACTATGTCACTTACTTCTATTTTCAGCAAACAAGGGGAGATAAGCTGACAGAGCTCTGTTTCGTACTGTTGGTACTTATCAAAGCCTAGCACTCCTCCTGTTTGCTGAAAATTATGAATGTTGGACTCTTATAGAATTCCAGTAATAATCAGGAACTGATTATACAGAGCGGTTGCCGGTCCAGCAAAAATTGAAAATTAGAATTGGTGCTCTGAAATAGCGATATATATATGAATGTATATATATAGTGTATTTTGCAATACACTGTATGCTTAATTAAAAGCATTTTGAAGACCTTACAGTATTTTTTTAAAATAGTGACTATGTCACTTACTTCTATTTTCAGCAAACAGGAAGAGTGTTAGGCTTTGATAAGTACCAACAGTACGAAACAGAGCTCTGTCAGCTTATCTCCCCTTGAAAAGCGTATATAGTGTATATATAGAGTATATAGTGTATATATATATAGTATATAGTGTATATATAGAGTATATAGTGTATATATATAGTGTATATAGTGTATATATAGTGTATGTTGTCATGTCACTGGTATCAAGCTGTATCAGCATTTGCGTTTCTCTTCTACGATATAGGTGATGTGAGGAGAAGAGAGAGGAGAGTGATATGCAAGGGCGACTACTGGCTCTCCACAAAAGCACTTTATACGGGCTTTTTCCTAGGAGGGAAACTTTCTAGACACAAATTCCCTGGTCATTCGTGACCGAAGTGGGTCTTTACCCCGTTAAAGATTTCATACTCATTTTCCGCAAACGCAATCTTTGCCATGTCAGCAAAACCCTGATAGAGTTGAAGACAGCAGTGGAGAAACTATTCCAATATTTCTCCCTTCTAATATATACCTTGATGCATGAATTTAGAATATTCAAACTGTAACCTGATATTGCTGCTGCAAGCTGCTGTCAGGAGATTTCCGGTCTCTACCTGCTGTGATTGCAATATTAATTTGCATAACTGACAAATATTGTTAGCTTACTGAATTAGCCTAAAAGTCGATATGGTAGCACCAAACATCATACACTTTAATGATGTCCAATTATAATTATTAGACGAAATTGTATAACGTCTTGTTATTAAGAGGTAGAGGTTACAACCTTTTTGAGATTCCTCACAATTACTCCTAGACGGCGAATTGGCAGAGTCGTTATAACGCCGGATACAATGATTTGCGCTGTTCGTTTCCGCTCTCTGCTCGCTGAGTTCAAATCCCGCCGAAGTCGACTTTACCGTTCCTCCCTTCGAGGTCGATAAAAAGGACCAGTCTAATTAATACTGGGGTCGGTTCTTCCTCTATATCACTTTCTCAGTTGCTCTCCATCACTGTAGTTTTATACGATCAACTTTGTCTTCCATTCATTCGAGATCGATAATAAAAAGGACCAGTCTAATTAATACTGGGGTCGGTTCTTCCTCTATATCACTTTCTCAGTTGCTCTCCATCACTGTAGTTTTATACGATCAACTTTGTCTTCCATTCATTCGAGATCGATAATAAAAAGGACCAGTCTAATTAATACTGGGGTCGGTTCTTCCTCTATATCACTTTCTCAGTTGCTCTCCATCACTGTAGTTTGATACGATCAACTTTGTCTTCCATTCATTCGAGATCGATAATAAAAAGGACCAGTCTAATTAATACTGGGGTCGGTTCTTCCTCTATATCACTTTCTCAGTTGCTCTCCATCACTGTAGTTTGATACGATCAACTTTGTCTTCCATTCATTCGAGATCGATAATAAAAAGGACCAGTCAAATACTGGGGTCGATTCTTCCTCTAATATCTCTTTCTCACTTCCTTTCTCTCACTCTCCCTATCCTTCCCTGGAGGAAATCTGCTGTAGTCAGACCTGGTACGAAGACGGATGCCTAAGAAACTACGGCGTCCCTACTATTTCATCATGAGTTACAGTACTATGCATGAATAATTACACGTAGGTAAAATATTTAATGCTTCCTGCATTATATATATCAACTGTAACCCAACTAGTGCAAATGTAAGATATAAACATAGGGTTTAAACTTAAACTAAAAGACGTATTGATTTAGGTTATGTAAATACCAGGCCAAGTATAACAGCAGATAAAAAATGACTAACCGAGGCTTCAAGACTTTTTCTAAAACATATATCATTCGACAACACTGTGGGTATGAATAAATGAAGAACTAACTAACTAACTAACTAAACAAACAAATGAATAAATAAATGCCTGTCCATATTGAAGGCAAACTGACATTTAGTCAGCTACAGAAATAAAACACGCCGTAAAATATAAACCAAACTACTTTGATATAATTTCCCTCGAAAGATAATGATCATTTGTTTCTAGAAAATATCACGAATTAAAAAAAAAAGAAAAAATGCAAATGTAAAAAATGTAAAATAAAAAAAAAACCCGTAAAAAATGTTTAATAAAAACCGTAAAAAAATGTTTAAAAAAAATATAATAAAAGTAAAACAAAATGTGAGAATACATGTAAATAATGTAAAGAAGAAATGCAAAATATATAATGTATAAAAGAATGTAAAATACATGCAACGCCATGATATGAAAAGTAAAACATGCGAGGTTTGGAGCAGGAATAGTAAGAAAGAATACTTCTCACGCAATAATATTTTCCATAAAAGCATCTTTGAAGATGGTAGAGGGTGAAATGACATGTATTTTACTGAGTTATTGATTTCTTTTTATCTGCTGTGTAAAATAAAATAGTTGATCATTGGAAAACATTTACAAACTCCCCCCCCCCCCCCCCACACTCAATGGCGTGCTCACAAATATCTGCTGGTATATACAGATAGACAGATGTGTGTATATATATATATATATATATATATATATATATATATATATATATATATATATATAATGGATAAATTTGAACAGGAACAAAACAGAGAGGCAGTACAACTATATATATATATATATATATATATATACATATATATACGTACATATACATACATATATACATAAGTACAAAGACATAGATATGTAAACATACATGCGTATACACATACGTACATATATATGCATATATACGTACATAGACATACAAACGTACACATACACACACACACGCATAGACATAGGGATACATACATACATAGATTGACATACATATATAGACATATATACGTACACATATACATACACTCACACACGCACATAGTCATACATACGTACACACACACACACGCATAGACATAGACATATATACATACGTACACTTACAACCACACATATATACATACGGAATCACACATACGCACACCCACATACATGCATACACACATACACATTCACACGCTCTCTCACACACACAGACATACTTAGTACACACGCACACACATTCACTCACTCACTCACACACACCTATATATATATATGTATATACACACACACACATATATATATGCATACACTCACACACACATATACATATGTACACACACAAACACATATATTTATATATGTATACACACACACTTATATATATGTATATATACACACACACACACACATATATATATATATACACACATATATATATACAAACACGTGCTTTTCTCCCCAAAATGCTTTTTTCCTTTCTTTCCTCTTCTCACTTTCTATTTCAGCTTATATTTCCTCTACTATCTTCTGATGAAAGACTAGTATCCGAGACGTCAATACTCTTTCCCTACTATATCAAGCATGAAACTAATATATCTCTTCATTGAACTCTGTTGTTTGCTTCCGTATTTCAGTTTACTTTTCGCACTCTCTCTCTCCTCCTCTATCTCTCCCCCATTCTCTCTCTCTTACACACATTCACACAGACACGCATACATATACAATGAAATTCCGTTGTAGAGAAATTCATGGGAGTATAAAAAATTCGTTGTAACGAAAAATTCTTTATAACCAGATCGACCGAAACAAATAGAATGTTTGTTTGTTACTACCGCGGGGATTGAAAAAAAAATTCGTTATGCTGAAAAATTTGTCATAATGGTATTCGTTATAACGGAATTTTACCTGTATATATATATACCTGTAAAACTCCTCCCACGGACTGAGTGCTCTACCATTATGGATATTACCTTTCAGTGTCCCCCCCTCTCTCTCTCTCTCTCTCTCTCTCTCTCTCTCTCTCTCTCTCTCTCTCTCTCTCTCTATATATATATATATATATATATAAAGTTAAACAATGAAATAAATAATACGAAATAATTATCGATTTATCTATTAATCAATAGCAGTTTTGTAACTCCATATTATTAACCTCCGTAAAATACATCTATTCTGGGGTCAGTCCCTCTCTCTTTCTCTGTATAGGCACACACACATACACATACAAACAAACACATACACAAATACACATTTGCACACTCACACACAGACACACACTTACACACAAATACACACTTACACACACACACACGCATATATATACACACATACAAACACACACTCATATATATAAATATATATATATAAATATATATACACACAGGCATATATAAATCTCCCTCTCCATATATATATATACATATATATATATATATGTAAAGTTTGAAAACAATCGGTTGGGTGGTTCTCGAGTTTCAGGGAGCTGAGAGACAGACAGACATATAGACAGACATACTATGTTTTAGATATATAGATAAGACGCAGCTGGATTTGACTGGTTTAATACCATATCATCCAAATTTAATTTAGTTTGGTTTACCATATATATATATATATATATATATATATATATATATATATATATATATATATATATATATATATATATTTATATATATATATATATATATATATTTATATATATATATATATATATATATATATATATATATATATATGGTAAACCAAACTAAATTAAATTTGGATGATATGTTTGCACATGGTATTAAACCAGTCAAATCCAGCTGCATCTTATCTATATATCCAAAACAGAGAATGTCTGTCTGTTTGTCTGTCTGTCTGTCTCTTAGCTCCCTGAAACTCGAGAACCACCCAACTGATTGTTTTCAAACTTTACACATGTAATACTTATGATCCTGTGAGTGTTTTGGGCAAAGATTTCAAAAGTTCAATGCCCTAGGCACCGCATTAGGCGATTTAGCGATCTCTCTCTATAATTCTTAGTCTTTCTCTTTTTAGATATATACATATATATAACGTTGCGCCCTTATAATATCTATCTGTATGTCTGGCTGTCTGCATTACGACATTATGACGCGGTGTGTGTGTGTGTATGTGTGTGTGTATATATGAATATATAGTGTGTGTGTATATATATATATATAGTGTGTAACGTTTTTCGAAATATTTACTTCTGCGTTCACAGATTAATTTTTTAGTTTCAGAAGATCCCGTTAAGGGTGAAAGCAGCGATTCTTTGCTTAAACTTTAATCTGTTATTTTAATATATATATATACTATCCTTGATGTCTTCCAAAAGTAACGGTTGCATTTCGAAAGGGTACGTCAATATTTATTTATAAAACTGGTATATATTGTATTTTGTCTAATGAAAGCATACCATAATTTAACATGGTATCCTTGAAATATGTATAATAAAATAGATATGGTTTTATAAATATAGTTTCCATTTGTTAATATCATATATATATATATATATATATATATATATATATATATATATATATATATATATATATATATATATATATATATATATAATTATATATTCGTGTACAGATACTTTTGCATACACAACAACAAAATATAAACAAAAGTATTTATTTCGCGATAAAGTATTGATTTTCTTCGCACGGAAAAAACCCTGGTAATCTACGACAAATTTTTTCTATAAGCACAAAATGTAGACACCATTCCGAGGCCAAGGTATTCCGTACTTCTTGTACTGTTATATATATATATATATATATATATATATATATATATATATATATATATATTCGTGTACAAATATTTTTGCATACACAATAACAAAATATAAACAAACGTATTTATTTCACGAGGCTCGATAAAGATAAATATGTATCAAATATATAGGAACCCTAGAGCAAATCTCGTGCAACGCCGGGCCATACTGCTAGTTCAATATAAAGTAGAAATACGTTATATGATATAAAGTAGAATTATTTTATATAGCTGTAGTAAAGATATATGTTATATGATATGGAGTAGAAATATGTTATATAGCTGTAATAAAGATATACGCTGTATGATATGGAGTAGAAATATGTTATATAGCTGTATTAAAGATATACGCTATATGATATCCTGTAAATCTTATTCAAGTCTTCCTGAACTATCATACAAAATAATCAATAAAAATAAATTTGCTTGAGAATTCAATATTTTACAGTTTGATCCTATTTTAAAGGACAACTTTACATTAATCTTGTTTTCTCTCTCCCTCTCTCTTCCTCCCTCTCTCTCCATCCCTCTCTCTCTCCATCTCTCTCCCTCTCTCTTCCACCCTCTCTCTCCCTCCCTCTCTCCCTCTATCTCCCTCTCTCTCCTTCCTGCCAGATTGTTGAACGTATATACTTACCCTATGCATATTAACGGCTGAGTAGCCCAATTTGCATATCGAGTGGGTTAATCGGCCGGGTGCACCGAAAACGATAAACGGAAAAAATGAAACGAAATTTCATTTCCCACTCCTAGTACGGCTGTTACTTAAATATAAGTATGGAAAATGTTTAACCCTGACGGCAGAGCTCAAGCCGTTTCGTCAGGGTTAAACATTTTCCTATTACCCACTCTACTACCCTAAGTATTGAGTACTCTGGTGTGTTATGGTCCATCTGGTTCCTTACCACACCTCGTTCGTTATATATATATATATATATACGTATGTAAAAGGTAAACAGAAATAATAACCCAATCGGCACAGTATATGGAAGGAATATATTAGGTTAACGCTTCAAATAGCAGGAAGTGGCTCTTAACGTTTCGGACGCTAGTCCTTCATCAGAAGAAAGTATGAGAAATTAGATAGATTGACGAGACGGATGGGGTATATATATCCCAAAAGTCAGCTCAAAAGTGACACAGAGGTGACTGAGGTTGGCTGGACATGTTCACCGACATCCAGAGTTGACATTGCACTCAGTGCTCCTTTGGGAGCCCCTACATGGACACACTAGAAGAGGAAGACCAAGGTTAACGTATGTTGATGCCCTAAGGACAGACACTGGTCTGTTGGAGATGCAGGACATGGCAGCGATAATGAGGGACAGAGACTGCTGGAGAGAACTCGTCCATGGATCTCGGGAATTTTACCCGCCTTAGATATATATATATATATATATATATATATATAGAGAGAGAGAGAGAGAATGAGTTGGCGGCGAGTGGTGGATGGATATATCTAGAATATGTAATATTTATTTTAGAATAACATCTTTGTATGTTTATACATATAATAATTCCTTCATTCATTTTAAAAAATCAAACATTTTAATCCACTCCCAAACGAGATAAATTCTGGAAGATAGGCTTTATTATAATCTGTTCTTTATAGAAAATTGTCAATTTCCGAAAGATCAGGAAAACCAATTAATCCTAGAAATTAGAATTTAAATAGCCTATGTGTTTGGCAGTAGATTTAATTTAAATTTCTATTCCATTCTCTGAGACAATCATTGAAACCAAACATTGCTATTACTTATTCTATCCTATGAATTCAAAATAAATATTAATCTTATTGCTAGTGAAACAAAAGATAAAATATTTTGGAGTTATTTGCTATTAGTATTAATAATTTGTTTGCAGTTGTATAATCCGATCTAAACTAATACCACTTGCTTTTTGTAAACATATATTATAATTATTTCCCCTTTAGCATTTTACATGAACTTAATTATCTGCCTACCATTTCTCCTCCTCCAAATATCTCGTCTGGAGAAATGGAGATATATAAATGACTCGCAGTGGAAGCTTTAGAAAGTTAAATATCCAGTTTTCCATTCCTGGAGTTTACTTTATGTTAAATATCCAGCTTTCCGTCCCCGGAGTTTACCTTATGTTAAATATCCACCTTCCCATTCCTGGAGTTTACTTTATGTTAAATATCCACCTTTCCATTCCTGGAGTTTACTTTATGTTAAATATCCAGCTTTCCATCCCTGGAGTTTACTTTATGTTAAATATCCAGCTTTCCATCCCTGGAGTTTACTTTATGTTAAATATCCAGCTTTCCATCCCTGGAGTTTACTTTATGTTAAATATCCAGCTTTCCGTCCCCGGAGTTTACCTTATGTTAAATATCCAGCTTTCCGTCCCTGGAGTTTACTTTATGTTAAATATCCAGCTTTCCGTCCCCGGAGTTTACCTTATGTTAAATATCCAGCTTTCCGTCCCCGGAGTTTACCTTATGTTAAATATCCAGCTTTCCGTCCCCGGAGTTTACCTTATGTTAAATATCCAGCTTTCCATTCCTGGAGTTTACTTTATGTTAAATATCCACCTTTCAAATCCTGGAGTTTACTTTATGTTAAATATCCAGCTTTCCGTCCCCGGAGTTTACCTTATGTTAAATATCCAGCTTTCCGTTCCCGGAGTTTACCTTATGTTAAATATCCAGCTTTCCATACCTGGAGTTTACTTTATGTTAAATATCCACCTTTCTATTCCTGGAGTTTACTTTATGTTAAATATCCACCTTTCTATTCCTGGAGTTTACTTTATGTTAAATATCCAGCTTTCCGTCCCCGGAGTTTACCTTATGTTAAATATCCAGCTTTCCGTTCCCGGAGTTTACCTTATGTTAAATATCCAGCTTTCCGTTCCCGGAGTTTACCTTATGTTAAATATCCAGCTTTCCAATCCTGGAGTTTACTTTATGTTAAATATCCAGCTTTAGGTCCCCGGAGTTTACTTTATGTTAAATATCCACCTTTCCATCCCTGGAGTTTACTTTATGTTAAATATCCAGCTTTCCATCCCTGGAGTTTACTTTATGTTAAATATCCAGCTTTCCATCCCTGGAGTTTACTTTATGTTAAATATCCACCTTTCCATTCCTGGAGTTTACTTTATGTTAAATATCCACCTTTCCATTCCTGGAGTTTACCTTATGTTAAATATCCAGCTTTCCGTTCCCGGAGTTTACCTTATATTAAATATCCAGCTTTCCATCCCTGGAGTTACTTTATGTTAAATATCCAGCTTTCTATTCCTGGAGTTTACTTTATGTTAAATATCCACCTTTCGATTCCTGGAGTTTACCTTATGTTAAATATCCAGCTTTCCATCCCTGGAGTTACTTTATGTTAAATATCCACCTTTCAAATCCTGGAGTTTACCTTATGTTAAATATCCAGCTTTCCATCCCTGGAGTTACTTTATGTTAAATATCCAGCTTTCTATTCCTGGAGTTTACTTTATGTTAAATATCCACCTTTCAAATCCTGGAGTTTACTTTATGTTAAATATCCACCTTTCTATTCCTGGAGTTTACTTTATGTTAAATATCCACCTTTCCAATCCTGGAGTTTACTTTATGTTAAATATCCACCTTTCTATTCCTGGAGTTTACTTTATGTTAAATATCCACCTTTCCAATCCTGGAGTTTACTTTATGTTAAATATCCACCTTTCCATTCCTGGAGTTTACTTTATGTTAAATATCCACCTTTCCAATCCTGGAGTTTACTTTATGTTAAATATCCACCTTTCTATTCCTGGAGTTTACTTTATGTTAAATATCCACCTTTCCAATCCTGGAGTTTACTTTATGTTAAATATCCACCTTTCTATTCCTGGAGTTTACTTTATGTTAAATATCCACCTTTCCAATCCTGGAGTTTACTTTATGTTAAATATCCACCTTTCTATTCCTGGAGTTTACTTTATGTTAAATATCCACCTTTCCAATCCTGGAGTTTACTTTATGTTAAATATCCACCTTTCCATCCCTGGAGTTTACTTTATGTTAAATATCCACCTTCCCATTCCTGGAGTTTACTTTATGTTAAATATCCACCTTCCCATTCCTGGAGTTTACTTTATGTATTATTATTATTATTGTGGATTGACAGTGTTGGTAGAACGTGAGACATCATGCTTTACAGCATAGAGTTATGGCCCTTTACGTTCTGATTTTAAATCATGCCGAAGTTAGCTTTGCTTTTCATCCTAACGGGGTTAGATAAAGTACCAGTAACGCACCTGGGTCGATTTAATCTACTTTCCCCTCCCCAAAATTGCTGACCATGTGCCTAAAGTAGAAGCTATATATATATATATAGTAATAATAATAAATTTGAAGACTAAAATCCAAAGAGGGCTCGATAAGGATAAATATATATCAAATATATAAAAACCGTAGAGCAAATATTTTAATAAATATATATATATATATATATATATATCAGTTTTTCTGATGATTTGGTTAAGCATACATTGTATTTAAAATTGAGTGACACAACTTCAAGTGATTTGCAATTTTTAGACAACTTAATCAATGAAACAATTGTTAATACTGTAAATAAAACCCTTTTTGTGCTGTCGACCATGTTATTCTTCACTCTTTCACTATATATATATCTGTATATATATATTTATTTGTCTGTCTGTATGCCTGTCTGTCGATCTCTCCCTCTCTCTCTCTCTCTCGCTCTTTCTATCAATCAATATAAATATATATGTATATATATTATTATCACGGATGAAATGTTTAAGCAAATAGTGCTTTCGCCTTAAGAGGGGTCATCAGAAACTCTTAAGGTGAAAGCAGGAATTATTTGGTTAAATATTTAATCTGTGCCAAGTGCCAATAATAAATATTTGTTCTACGGGTTTATACCCGTCTTTTTCATTCTTACTGCTTCCTCTTTCTCTGTATCTTCTCTAACAGTCACTCTCTCTGTTAGCCTCTTCCTCAGCTTTCACTCACTCACTCTCTGCTACTCCCTCTCCTACTTCCTCCCGTTTGACCTGTGCGAAATTCTTTCCTCACGCACACTTGACCAGGCTGGTTGTTCCTTTTTTTCTCTCTCGTCTACGATTTCACAGAACTTATGTTCACCGAATCCACGGACTGGACTCCTTCTTCCTCCCGTTTGACCTGTGCGGAATTCCTTCCTTGCTCACATTTCGACTAGGTTTGATGGTCTTTATTCTCTTTCGTCCACGATTTCACAGAACTTATATTTATAGAATTCTGGGACTTGACTCCTTCTTCCTCACTTTTCGTTGCATTGCCATCTTTGATTGTTTACAGTCTCGCTTGTTCCCCTTATTTACGTGTCCCAACGCCTTTCTTTAGCCGTTGCTCGCACCAACCGGAGGTATATGGTCTTGAAAGCGATGAAATACCAATGAAGGTTGGAAGATCACTGATGAAGGACTAACTTTATTCATATATATATATATATATATATATATATATATATATATATATATATATATATATATATATAACGAAGGAAATGTGGTAAGGAACCAGGTGGACCATAACGCACCAAAGTATTCAATACTTAGGGTAGTAGAGTGGGTAATAGGAACCAGTAAGACCCGGACGGCTAAGCTCAAGCCGTTTCGACGGCTAATTCTCCGAATTAGCCGTCGAAACGGCTTGAGCTCAGCCGTCGGGGTCTTACTGGTTCCTATATATATATATATATATATATATATATATATATATATATATATATATTGCCAGAAATAATAACATAACACACTCACTGTTTGGTTGGTTTTCGCTTTTCGCTTCTGTGTCTTTTATATCGGTAATCTAATTTATTCGGTTCTCAATGTTGCCATTGACTGACCAACGGTCAAAAATAATACAGATACAATATAGACACAAACACATATATATAGTTTATCAAAGTTCTTTCGTTGCACATCTGCAACATCGTCAGTGGTGCTATTGTTTCCTCCCGTTGCATTGTATTTTCTACGCCATCTTTATTTAATCTGTTTATATATTTATTTATTTGTTTATTTTATTTTGTCTTCTTTGCGCATGCGTTTGCGTGTGTGTATAGTGTTTTGTTTGATGCGTGTTCGTGATTGGGTGACTTTGTATTGGTTCATGTATTCTATCTTTACTAGTCTGTGTTTATATGTGTTTGTTGTTATTGTGCTTGTGTATGTATTTATTTATTTATCTAGTTATTTATTTATACTTCTCTTAGGTCAGTGTTGTTTGTTTGGCTGTTGTTGTTGTTCCATTCATTCTTTCTGTTTAGCCTTGGCCTTCTAAGTTCTATTTCACTGGCCTCTCTAATTTGCCTATCTGCTGGGTCATTTCTATGTTTAGATATTATTCTAATTTCTATGTTGTCTATGTTACCGTCGTGTTGTTGTCTGGCATGTTCGTATAGTACTGAACCATTTTTTCGTCCTTTTATTTCCCCCTAGTGTTGGTCTATCCTTTCACCTATGCTACGAGCTGTCTCACCTATGTATGTTGTTGTCATGTTTCTGCAATTGCCCTCTGTACATCTGATGCTATAGATTACGTTTCTAGTTTTACAGTTTATCCGGGGGTATACCTTACATATGATACATTTCCTATTAGTACAGTGGGTTTTCTTAAAAGGGTAGGTTTTGCTGATCAAAGATTTTATGGTGGTTCCTGGCTTTTCTACCCCCTTAATCTTTAAGTGGGTCTTTCTCAGGGCCTTTCTACACTGGTTAGCTAATTTTCCTCCAGGGGTAGCGTCCACATACATGACACTTTGGTATCTCTGGTTGTCGTACCATGAGGTGGCTTTCCCTATCTTATGTCTAGCCCTATCTAATCTATTTCATGATTTGCTCCTGTATAATGGGCAAATTTCTTTCATGTCCAGTATATATATGTATGTATATATATACATATGTATGTATATATATATACATATACATATTTATATACATTTCCCTAGAACAACCTACAATCGATCTGATCGAAATGTCTTTGCGTACAACATCGAAAATATTGCAAATAAAATCCTACGTACCAGTCTGATTAATCTTTATAATATTAATATTCCTATATATATATATATATATATATATATATATATATATATATATATATATATATATATATATATTTATATATATATATATATATATGTATATATATATATATATATATATATATATATGTGAGTGTGTGTGTGTGTGTGTGTATATATGTATATAAATATTAATGTATATAAATATTAATATATATATATATATATATGTATATATATATATGTATATATATGTATGTATATATATATATAGATTTATATGTATATATATATATATATATGTATATGTATATATGTGTATATATATGTATGTATATATATATATATATATATATATATATATATGTATATATATATGTATGTATATATATGTATGTACATATGTATGTATATATATATGTATATATATATATAGATATGTATGTATATATATATATGTATATATATAGATATGTATATATACATATAGATATGTATTATATATATATGTATATATAAGTGTATATATATATATATATATATACATATATATGTATATATAAGTGTGTATATATATATATATACATATATCTGTATATATAAGTGTATATATATCTATATATATATACATATATATATATGCATATATAAGCGTATATATATATGTATATATAATTGTATGAATATATATATATATGTATATATATGTGTATATATATATGTATATATAAATGTATGTATATATATGTATATATAAATGTATATATATATATATATATATGTATATATAAATGTATATATATATATATGTATATATAAATGTATATATATATATATATGTATATATAAATGTATGTATATATATGTATATATAAATGTATATATATATATATATATATATATATATGAAATAAATATATATATATGTATATAAACTCCCACATTTATATATACATATGCATATAATTACACACACACACACTGATATATGTATATATTAGACAATACACCTTCGTACAAACAGATTAGCAACATGGCAAGAGTTTGAACGTAATCCTTCAGTTTGTAATATACAATCTTGTGCACAAAATTAAGACTTCAACCTGCTTAAAGAATTGTCAATCCTAAATAGACTTTTACTATTTTATTTTTCTCAGAACCATCATTTCAAGCTTTATTTATAATAATTGTTTCTACTTTAGGCACAAGGGCAACAATTACCCAGTGCATTACTGGTACTTTATTTTATCGACCCCGTGAGGATGAAAGGCAAAGTCACCCTCGGCGGGATTTGAACTCAGATCGTAAAGGGACGTAACTATGCTGGAAAGCATGGCGTCCGACCCTCTACCGATACTGCCAATTCAATTATAATTGTTTCTACTTTAGGCACAAGGGCAACAATTACCCAGTGCATTACTGGTACTTTATTTTATCGACCCCGTAAGGATCAAAGGCAAAGTCAACCTCGGCGGGATTTGAACTCAGATCGTAAAGGGACGTAACTATGCTGGAAAACATGGCGTCCGACTCTCTACAGATATTGCCAATTCAATAATAATTGTTTCTACTTTAGGCACAAGGCCAGCAATTACCCAGTGTATTACTGGTACTTTATTTTATCGACCCCGTAAGGATGAAAGGCAATGTTAACCTCGGCGGGATTTGAACTCAGAATGGCAAGGGCCGTAACTCTATGCGTCAAAGCATGGCGTCCGGCCCTCTACTGATACTGCCAATCCACCGCCAATTCAATAATAATAATGACAATGTTGTCAGGTAAGCAGTATACGGTACTGATGAAGAGTAATCACCTAGAAACATTAGTGTCTGCCGTTCTGTTTGACGGGGTCGTTCTACCCACGTGGATTTAAGAGCCTGTTTGCATAATTGCAAGTGAATCTAATATTAGCATTAATATTCGAAAGCCCCAGATTTACATTTCTTGTATTCAGCCATGTAGAGCGATAAACTATTTTATATATATATATATATATATATATATATATATATATATATATATATATATATATATATATATATATATATATATATATAATGGAAAAATTTGAACAGGGACAAAACAGAGAGGCAGTACAACAAATGTTTATTAATTTCACGCTCTGGAGAGAGGGGTGTTGGTGGGGGACGACGTTTCGGGCATAAGCCCTTCCTCAGGTGGGAAGGGTGTGGGAACAGAGTTCAAAGGGTGTGTAGGGGAGTGGTGGAGAGACATATAGCGAAAGGAAACGGTGCGAATGAAAAAATAAAAAAATAAAGATAAAAATAAAAATAAAGCATGATCAAAATACAAGGAATGAGATAAATTTAAAAATAAAGGCATGATCAAAATAAACTGAAATAAAAAGGGGGTTAAACAGGTGGTGGAAGGGTGTGGGGTGTGTAGGGGTGGTGGCGGGTGGAGTGGGGAGAGGGAGACGGGGTGTCCGAGCGGGGAGGGCTGAAGGTGGTGTGTGTGTGTAGGTGTGTGTGTATGTGAAAGTAAGGGTTGGGGGAAGAACGGGGTTGCATGTTCAGGAAGAGGTGTGTGTGGGGGGAAGTTTGTGGGTCGGAGTGTATGTGCATGTGTGGATAGAGGGGTGGGGGAGAGGAATCAGGAGGCTGAGGGTGTAGATATGTGGTGGAAAGCACGTGTGTGGGGTTTAAGCGTGTTGTGGGTGTAGGTGGCGTGTGGAGAAAAAACATTTTTTGGGGTGTGTGTGTGTGGGTGAGTTATATAGGTGATATATATCATAGATTGAGTTAGAAACTCAAAGTTGTATTTTACAATTAAATAGCTCAAGGAAGGGAATCTTGCCGAGCCGTCTCATATAATTGAATATATGAGAGGGATGACTCAGACTCAGACTCAGACTCAGAAGTTCCCGCGTCTTGCGACACATGAGGCAATCATAGTGTTCCATCGCGTTCGGTCAGCAGCCAGTTGCACAGCGTCTCACCATTGTCTGTTTGTCGCTCGCAGGTCCCTCTCAACTGTCTGGCGCCAGAGGGATGAACACAGATATAATTAAACATGTGCTCCAATTGCAAATGACCAAGTTAGCTAGGTTGAAAAAATACTCATTTAAAACAATATGGTTTGCCTGTCTCGATTTAAAGTAATAAACCAATAAAACTAACAAACCTATATCGGGCAACTGCCTTTGATACCCGGACAGATCTAAAATCTGTTTAGCTTTGCCTTTCATCCTTACGGGGTCGATAAAAAAAAAATAAAGTACCAGTCACGCAGTGGGGTCGATTTAATCGACTTTCCCCTCCCTTCAAATTGCTGGCCTTGTGCCTATAGTCGAAACTATTATTAGTAATACTAGTTATACATATGTACTATTGTTAGTAATACTATCCTTATGGGGTAGATAAAATAAAGTACCAGTAATACACTGGGTAATTGCTGGCCTTGTGCCAAAAGTAGAAACAATTATTAGTAATACTAGGGCGGTGGATTGGCAGTAATGGTAGAGGGTCGGTCGCCATGCTTTGAGGCATAGAGTTACGGCCCTTGCCATTCTGAGTTCAAATCCCGCCGAAGTTAACTTTGCCTTTCATCCTTACAGGATCGATAAAATAAAGTACCAGTAATGCACTGGGTAATTGCTGGCCTTGTGCCAAACGTAGAAACAATTATTAGTAATACTAGTTGTACATTTGTACTATTATTAGTAATACTAATTATACATTTGTAAATGGGGGTGGATTGGCAGTATCGGTAGAGGGTCGGACGCCATGTTTTCTAGCATAGAGTTACGGCCCTTGCCATTCTGAGTTCAAATCCCGCCGGGGTCAACTTTGCCTTTCATCCTTACGGGGTCGATAAAATAAAGTACCAGTAATACACTGGGATAATTGCTGGCCTTGTGCCAAAAGTAGAAACAATTATTAGTAATACTAGTTATACATTTGTACTATTATTAGCAATACTAGTTGTACATTTGTACTATTATTAGTAATACTAGTTGTACATTTGTACTATTATTAGCAATACTAGTTGTACATTTGTACTATTATTAGTAATACTAGTTGTACATTTGTACTATTATTAGTAATACTAGTTATACATTTGTACTATTATTAGCAATACTAGTTGTACATTTGTACTATTATTAGTAATACTAGTTGTACATTTGTACTATTATTAGCAATACTAGTTGTACATTTGTACTATTATTAGTAATACTAGTTGTACATTTGTACTATTATTAGTAATACTAGTTGTACATTTGTACTATTATTAGCAATACTAGTTGTACATTTGTACTATTATTAGTAATACTAGTTGTCCATTTGTTAAAAGGTGGGTGACTGTGGCCAGAATGGCCGGTGTGAGTGGCCCTGCCCTGACCATGCGCCTGTAGGCTGCTGGTCAATTTAAGGAAGAGAGGAGTGCCCTTCCCAGGGGCTCTCGAATCGTCAGGTGGTTCAAGATTGGTGGGGTACCTGACTCAACCCTGGGTGTTTACCCTCCCTATTGGGGAACTTCTGGTGTTTTTAATTTTCTTGTCTTTTGTTATTGTTTTCCTAATTTTTACTAGATTTTTTTTGTGTAAAACCCCCTCACTGTCCCCGTCTACAGTATTGTCCCCTTTATGTCGGCCCTTGTGGCCAATAGATGAAACCAGTATTAGTAGTAGCAGTAGTCGTCGTCGTAGTAGTAGTAGTAGTAGTAGCATTAGTAGTAGTGGTGGTGGTAGTAGTAGTGGTGGTAGTAGTGGTGGTGGTAGTAGTGGTGGTGGTAGTAGTGGTGGTAGTAATAGTAGCAGTGGTGGTAGTAATAGTAGAAGTGGTGGTGGTGGTGGGGGTGGGGGTAGTGGTAGTAGTGGTAGTAGTAGTAGTAGTAGTAGTGGTGTTGGTGTTGGTGTTGGTAGTAGTAGTAGTGGTAGTAGTAGTAGTAGTAGTGGTGGTAGAAGTAGTAGTAGTGGTGGTGGTAGTAATAGTAGTGGTGGAGGTGGTAGTAGTAGTAGTAGTAGTAAGACTTTATTAGTGTTTTTGACATTAAATTACAAAGGTAATACATATCGACGACGCGCAGGACGTGACGTCGGAGCCCTTACTTAGTCTAGTTGCCCTCAAGTTGAAAATTCTAGTAATAATGTAAAAGAAAATATCTCTTTCATTGATTACCAATGAATATGTAAAACCTGCCGGCATTTTTAGTAATGGCTATTTGATACAGAACATATATATGTGGTAGGCCATATAGTTGTATGTGACACAACGTTCGGCCGGAAGCCAATGTTTTCCCTCCAAATATATATTCTTGTAGATGAAATTATTTAACGATATATGTAACAACTTTGAGTAAATGAAATTGACATGTACTTATTGATTTAAGATCTTTGACACCAACTAATATATTTCTGAAATTTTCATTTTATTTGAAACTTTCACAACATATCCTTAAATGTAGAAGTGGATATCGCCTTAACTTTAAATTATCCTCGTAATAACAGAATTATGAAATACTTAGGAAATTTTCTTTCTGCTAAACGAAATATAATTGTTTATACTTTTGGCACAAGGTCAGCAATTATCCCAGTGTATTACCGGTACTTTATTTTATCGACCCCGTAAGGATGAAAGGCAAAGTTGACCTCAGCGGGAATTGAACTCAGATCATAAAGGGCCGTAATTCTGTGCTACAAAGCATGGCGTCCGACCCTCTACCGATACTGCCAAATATAATAAAGTATGCCGAAGAGTTGCTATTTCTTACCCCATTATATCCAATCTATATTTATTAATGTAGTCCAAGATACTCACTGTCTGAAATAGTCGACTTGGTAGTCACGGTTGTATTGTCTTTAGTCAAATGTATCCTGGAGAATAGGTGTTCTATTAACTCAATCGACGGACACGCCAGCTCATGAAATAAACGTGAAAGTGGCTGCTTATTTTGATGACACGTTTAGCCGTAACCACATTTTCAGGGAGATTCAGCGTGACAGCGGTCCACAAGGCTGGTCCTCGGTCCTTTGAATTACAGGCTGTTTCCATCTATCTAAATTCACTCAGAAATCAAGGAAAGTGGTAACGATAGTGGATATTAGTGTCTCTTGCAAGTTGAACGCCGATGATGCATCCCACAGGAAAGACAGAGCTGGTTGAATTCTATGAAACCAGGGGATGGGAAGCATTATATTTCCTTGTAGTGATATGTGTTTGAGCAGGCATGTCAAACTGAGGGTCCCTTGAGGGCCACATGGGTCAAATATGTCCAGTCTGAGGGCCACACACGACAACTAATTGCGCATATTACAACTATTTTTTATATTTTATATTACGAAGATAAAACATGATCGCGCTGTAAAAACCTTTGTGTGGGCCTGCATACTTGTAAAAGCCGCATGTTTGACATGACACTGATTTCCCGTTTTTCTTATGTGATATTATACACTGCTCTGTAAGAGGATCGAGAGCTCAAACGGCCTACCGCATACGGACGCTTTAAGCATGCCACACCAATTATATATATATATATATATATATATATATATAGGAAAATGTATGACCCTGACGGCAGAGCTCAAGCCGTTTCGACGGCTATTTCTGGACACGGCTATTTCAGTCCAGAAATAGCCGTCGAAACGGCTTGAGCTCTGCGTCGGGGTCATACATTTTCCTATTACCCACTCTACTACCCTAAGTATTGAGTACTCTGGTGCGTTATGGTCCATCTGGTTCCTTACCACAACTCCTTCGTTATATACATATATAGAGAGTTTTTTTTCTGAATGTTTTTGACTGTTATTTCACGTAAACAGACATTCGTCTCATTCTGACGTCACCAGCCCTCTCTCTACATGTGCGTTTTTCTTCATAATTACGCATGATCTTGAACTAGCCTGCTTTTAAATTCCCCTTTTGGCATATTATAAACAGTGGTAATTTGGTTATCGTGTCTATGAGTTCTGCTGATGATCGACTCCAACCGTGACCATCCCCACTGAAAGTTTCGTGAAATAGTATTTTAAGACTATACAGAGCATTTGTAGTTTTTCCAAATGGAAGGATGAGTATTTTAAACTTTATTTTATTCTGAGTTAGGGCTCTATTGATTTTTCCCTGGATTTCACAAAATTCTGTGGATTAATCTATATCCTGATTCTTTTTGAATTGAGTTTGAATTATTTTCCCACATCTTACGTTAACTATTTTTCCATTTTGACGTTATAGTCACTTACTACAATAATTTCTATACTTTCATTTATATATATATATACATCTGTGTAGTATTGCATAATATATTATCTTATTTTCAACCATGCTTTGATAACTCTCTGGTATTTAATTCTACACTTTTAAGAACCCCCCCCCCCCCCCCCCCCCAAAAAAAAAAAGCGATACCTATAACTGAACTAGAGCGTGTGTTCAATAAAGAACCTTGCTAAATCGAAATCCACACAGTAATATTAAATTTATCAACCTATACACTTGTACATTACACACATATGCTATGAAATTGAAATACATCCAGCGTAGGGAAGAAAAGTCATTTCATTATTTTAGGCAATGCTAATTGTTTTATAAGACATGTGAATATTAAAGTTATATAACAAATTTATTTTACTTTAAGCCATATTTTATATAATTTATGAGGATCTGAGTATAAAATTATAAACTTCGGATGGGGTCAATACATTAAAGCAGCATATGTTAATTTCCTTAGGGAAGATATTTGAATTTTTCGTTTCCATCTTAAAGGAATCTGACGTTAGAATCTGCGATAAACGGTATCGTATTATTGAAATATGTCTCCAAGCTTTAATTAATGCTTAAAATTATAAATAACTTCATGTAAAACTTTTCATTCTGCCTTCAAGAATTGAATATTTTGTTTCTTAAAAAATTTCCATTTCCAATAATTATATTCAAATAATACACCGTATCTTCACCAATGTTTAACAAGTTAAATATCATAGTATTAAACAGTAAATAAATATAACTCTCTGATAATTTAAGGAGAAAGGTTAACATGTGAAATTTTAAGAACCAAATGCCTTATAAAACATTATAAACGTTTTTAAATAAGTGATTATGGAATCAAAATATTGAAGGGTCATAAGGGCGCCGCATTGGCATAAGGCGTGTCTACAACATTTTCTGTTTAAACCTGGCTGAGCCCCTCTCCTTTCCAGGTCTGAATACAGGTGATTTCCTCAAGAGAAGGAGAGAGAGAGAGAGAGTGTGTGTGAGAGAGAGAATGGGACTGAGCAAGAAATATAGGGGAGGAAGAATCTATCCCACTACGAAACTGTTACGGTAGTTTTTATAAACCCTGAATGGATAAAAGGTAAAGTTGACTTCGGCGGGATTCGAACTCTGAGAGCGGAGAGCCGAATCGAATTCCGCAAAACATTCTATCCGACGTTCTAACGACTCTGCCAATTCGCCACCATTACAATCTATTTACAATAAAGCAAAATATTTGAAATCTATGTATATATTACTAAAAGTCTGTGATTCTTGGCTTGCTTGTTTGCTTGCTTGTCTGTAATGTAATACAGCCAAAAGGGCGCATAATGGGAAAATACTTTGAAAAGGAGTTGACTCTGAAATGGGAATACAAATGGAATAAAACAAGTTTCGCGTAAATCGAAGCACGGGTTTCCGAGATACGGGGTTTTCTGGGTACCTTCATAAACAGAGATAGAAAGAAGGCTAGAGAGAAAGAGATAATGGTTGTGAGAGAGTGGATTTAAAGAGAGACATAGAGAGATCGAGAGGAGACAGAGAAGGAGAATGGAAGAGAGAGAGAGAGAGAGAGAGAGCTAGTGGTGTTGTTGTGTATATATATATATGAGTGTGTGTAAATATATATATATATATATATATATATATATATATATATATATATATATATATATATATATATATATATATATATGTGTGTGTCTATGACCAGTGTATATAGATCACAGACACCCACACATATATATATATGTCTCACTCGCTTTACGCGTTTTAATTGTCCTAATAACTTATTTTAGTTATTATTGCGCCAACGTGAGGTATATGATTTTTATGCAATGAAATACCTATGACCGTTGGTAAATCACTGATGAGGGACTCATTTTATAACATGTTATCCATGTGCAACCATGCAGTATTCTTCTCCCCATTTTTTCATATATACATACATACACACTCGTATACATATGGGCCTGCCAGTTTCATTTCACATTATATAGATGTCTGTGTATATTTTAATTATTTAAAAATTATTTTTAAGTGAACATGATTTTAAAAAAAATATTTTGAAGTAAACGTGACCCAACGGGTGACGGGTGGTCTGGTATAATACTAAAAGTCTGTGATTGTATCTTGTCTGTAATGTAATACAGCCATAACGGCGCATGATGAGAAAATACTTTGAAAGGAAGTTGAGCCTGAAATGGGAATACAAATGGAATAAAACAAGTTTCGCATAAATCAAGGCACGGGTTCCTGAGATTTGGGGCTTTTCCGGGTACCTTCATAAATAGAGAGAGAGAGAGAGAGAGAGAGAGAGAGAGAGAGAGAGAGAGAGAGAGAGAGAGATAGTGGTTGTGAAAGAGTAGATTGAAGTGATCGTGTCCGAACGGGTCACTGATGGTCTAGTATAATATTACACGTCACTGCGTGGTCATATATATTGTATTTCTTCAAATACAATAATTGTTTCTACTTTAGGCACAAGGCCAGAAATTACCCAGTGCATTACTGGTACTTTATTTTATCGACCCCGTAAGGATGAAAGGCAAAGTTAACCTCGGCGAGATTTGAACTCAGATCATAAAGGGACGTAACTATGCTAGAAAGCATGGCGTCCAACCCTCTACCGATACTGCCAATCGAATACAATAATGTCACTTCATTCTGTAAAATTCCTCAAATAATTCATAAAGAGTTAATTTCTCTTAAATAGGGGTACTCTGTAATTTGTATCTTGGTTTACCATCTCAGAACAGTGCTTGCCATTTTCTATAGAACTTAAATAAATAAAATGTAACATTCAGGTCATTCTTTTAAAGAATGACACACCTAAACAAATATGTTTAGTTCATCTCTCCATCATATTATTTATTATTTGTTGATATATTTTAGTATTTTTTCTAGTTTATTAACTGCTTGCTTTCAGACTTTCTCGTTGTATAATAAAGTTATTTGAAGATATAAATTTAGAGCCGCGTGTCATGAAGTCATTATGACATATTCATACGAGAAAGAACATACTAAAAGCTTTGATAAGAATAGTTATGATGATGGCGGTGATGGTGTTGTTGGTGATGATGGTGGTGATGCTGATGGCGATGGTGATGATGATGATGATGGTGATAATGGTGATGATGGTGATGATGGTAATGATGGTGATGATGGTGATGATGGTGATGGCGATGGTGATAATAATGATGGTGATGATGATGATTGATAATGGTGATAGTGATGATGATGATGATGGCGATAATGATGATGGTGGTGGTGATGATGATGAAAATGCTGATGATGATGATGATGATGATGATGATGATGATGATGATGATGACGAGAATGAAGATGGCGGCTATGAAGAAGAATTTACAACCAATTTTACAGAAACTATAAAAAAAAAAAGAAGATATTTTAAAGCTAGCAGTAAATTTAGACGTATACAATTTCCCTTTCAAAATACATTTATGCAAATGATATTATTTGGAGAAATAATTGTGCTATATTCCTGGTTTCATTCTACAATTATTTCAATACCCTCTCTTCTTTTGATGGTTGTTTATTTTAGAACGAATCACGTAAAATATCCACTGCGATTATCACTGACATACGCTTGTTCTCCTAAAGCAAACATATTTTTATTACTTTTACTGACTTTAAATATGTCATCTGAGAAGAGAAATGTAGAGAATTAGTGTATTAATAGGAATGTATGTATGTATGTATGTATGTATGTATGTATGTATGTATGTATGTATGTATGTATGTATGAAGATTGGATCATTTTAAATGTTTATTTGATTTTTACGAAGATATCACTCTGTCGCAGATCAGGTTCAAGTGTTTGTTTCGTTTTCTTTATATATATATATATATATATAGTAATAATAAATGTGAAGACTAAAATCCGCAGAGGGATTGATAAGGATTATATAAATATATATATATATATAAACCCGTAGAGCAAGTATTTATTATAAGAACAGATTAAAGTTTAAGCAAAGAATCGCTGCTTTCACCCTTAACGGCGGTTTTTAAATAAACAAAAATGAGATGTCCTACACGAGTGAAAGTATAAGGAAAAGAAATCGAAAATGCAACTGGAGTCTTTTTAAGAATATTTATTCATTTCCTTTACCGGTTTCACAGTTCTTATGCTTTTCAAAAGTAGGATTGAGATGGAGGGTTTTTATCGACCCTGTATGGATGAAAGGCAAAGTAAACATTGGCAGGATTTGAACTCAGACCGTAAAGGGCCGTAACTCTATACTGTAAAGATAGAGTTTAATAATGATTTCTAGTATAGGAATAAGGCCAGTAATGTTTTTTGGGGGGATTGGAAAGTCGATTAAATCGACCCCAGTACGTTACTGGTGCTTTATTTTATCGACCCCGGAAGGATGAAAAGCAAAGTTAACATCGGGGGGATTTGAACTCAGATCATAAAGGGCCGTAACTCTATGCTGCAAAGCATGGTATCCGACGCTCTACCGATACTGCCAATCCATAGAAATACTTAAAATAAAACATAAAAACATAAAAATACATAAAAAAATGTTTCTTAAGGAAAATTACTACCAAACTTCGAGAAGGATTTGAAGTCAGATCGTAAAGGGCCGTAACTCTATGCTACAAATATAGTGTTTAATAATAACGTGCACTGATATATATATATATATATATATATATATATATATCAGCACTTGATAGCAACGCAGTTCCAGTCACCCGGATATTGTTGTTACGCTATAAATAGTCCTCCTCCACCCCTTATCTGCTTTACGGCGATGAAATGAAAGTAATTTACCATCAATTCAGATTATAAATGTGATAGGAAGAAACCACAAACACATTAACTTCAATGTAATTTAATCTAAAAGAGGTAAAATGGAGGTGGAGATTACAAAATTTTCAATCTACCCAAAATTACAATTTTTTTTTTCATTGCTGTTTGAATTTCTTACGAAATGTTTTCCAGTTGACCGCTCTAACTATGGTAGCAT
>OZ024753.1:12898670-12916170 GCA_964016885.1 Eledone cirrhosa | reverse complement strand
AGTACTGGAATAAATAGCAATAAATACACACACATACACGCATACATACACACACACACTAACACACATAGACATTCACACAAACACACAAATACACATGCCTCACACACATAGACACACAGACACACATAGACACATCAACACACATCACACAGGTGTACACACACACACACGTACACTCAAAAAGATACATACACACACATACACTAACACACACCCACCCACACACACAAACACAAACATACATACATGCACACATACACACATATGATTTTATAAATTTAAAACGGAAACTCTTTAAGCATGCGCGTGTTTGACCAAAAATTTCGAAAACATAACTAAAAGAGATGAGGAAATATATTTAGAAACGTGCCAATCTCCTCCGTTCCACACCATGACGATCTCAGCTAGATCACAATGTATGACAATACAAGGTTCCCTTCGCAGCTAACGAGTGAATCTGGTAAAAGTATAAAAGAATCACACCCCAGCCCCACATATATATAACAAATTATTGGAAATATATACTTACACGCACACACACACACACACACACACACACACACACACACACACACACACACACACACACACACACACACACACACACACACACACACACACACACACACACATACACACACACACACACACACACACACACACACTACACATATATATATATATATATATTCAATCACATATATTTTTATTTTCAATCACATATATTTTTATTTGTTTGACCCGAATTACTTGGTCGTTTTTTTTGGCTTGCGGATGATTGTTTAACCATCGTCTCAGTGTGTTTGGCCTTTAGCGTATGTTGTAGCTCTGGTTCATCTGAATCATTGAGCGCTTGCCACACATATCGGAGGTTGTTTTTCGTTAATTCTTAAGCCGAAATACGATTCTCGGTAATTTATATTTATATATATATGTATATATATATATATATATATATATATATATATATATATATAAGGAAAACAGATGAAATCGAAAATGCAACTGCAGTCCTTTTTTTTTTAAAATATATATTTATTTGGTTCCTTTACCGGTTTACAGTTCTTCTGCTTCTCAAAAGTAGAATTGAGATGGAGAGTTTGTGGTTTTTCTCACAAAAAACACACAAACCCTCTATCTCAATTCTACTTATCTACAATTCTATTTTCAATTTCATCTTTTTTCCTTATACTTTCACTCGTGTAGGGCACCTCGTTTTTATTTCATTTTGTAAAAAAACCTCACTTTCTAATATCTAATATATATATATATATATATACATATTTATTAAAATAGCAGATAATGTTTAAGCAAAGGATCGCTAATTTCACCCTTAACGGGATCTTCTGAAACTATATATATATATATATATATAATACAAGGACGGTTTGTTAAGACCAGCAATTATCCAGGACATTACTGGTACTTTATTTTATCGACCCCGTAAGGATCAAAGGCAAAGTTAACCTCGACGGGATTTGAACACAGACCGTAAAGGGACGTAACTATGCTAGAAAGCATGGCGTCCGACCCTCTACCGATACTGCCAATTCACCGCCCTTTTCTATATATAATAGTAAGACATACATCACGCGGCTATCAAATATATAACCATATTAACAGATTTTCACCGTTATTTTATTTGGAGCTATTACAATTTCTTAACGATATTTCCTTGATCTATATTTGGGTATTTTAGAAGATTTTTATTTTCTACTCTGGGTATTTCATAACTATCAATTAAATATGTATCTAACATTTACTAAAATGGAAAAAATTAAAGATTGCAAAATATGACGAAGCAACACGTTGAAAATTCAATTTAACTAATTTTATTTTTTATGTTGGCCTATCCATTATATTAATGTCTTTTTAAATGTTTAAAATATTTTCCTCATGAAAAATATTATATATATATATAATGTATATATATATATATATATATATATATATATATAATGTATATATATATATATATATATATATATATATATATATATATATATGTATATATATATATAATGTATATATATATATATATATGTATATATATATATAATGTATATATATATATAATGTATATATATATATATATATATATATATATATATATATATATATATATATATGTATATATATATATAATGTATATATATATATAATGTATATATATATATAATGTATATATATGTATATATATATAATGTATATATATATATATATATAATGTATATAAAATGTATATATATATATATATAATGTATATATATGTATATATATATATATAATGTATATATATATATATATATATATATAATGTATATATATATATATATATATACATAATGTATATATATATATATATATATACATAATGTATATATATATATATATATAATGTATATATATATATATATATATATATATATATTTATATATATAATGTATATATATATATATATATATATATATATATATATTTATATATATAATGTATATATATATATATATATATATATATATATATATAATGTATATATATATTTATATATATATATATATATATATATATATATAATGTATATATATATATATATAAAGAATGTATATATATATATATATATATATATATATATATAATGTATATATATATATATATAAAGAATGTATATATATATATATATATATATATATATATAAATAATGTATATATACATATATAATGAATGTATATATATATATAAAGAATGTATATATATATATATAAAGAATGTATATATATATATATATATATATTTATATATATATATATATATATATATATATATATATATATATATATATATAATTGCCATGATAGAATTATGTCTCAACAAAAAACTTTTGACCAATCCTTGTGACAATCACTTTTACCATATATGGAATTAGCCCCTGAGAAGCTCGGCTATTCATGTACCAGGATAAAAATGTTCATTTAGTCCAGAATTAGCCGTCGATACGGCTTGAGGTCAGCCGTCGGGGTCCTACTCGTTCCTATATATATATATATATATATATATATATATATATATATATATATATATATATATATAATGTATATATATAGAAGATACAAAGCTTGATATATATATATATACACACACACACATATATATATATAATATGTATATACATTCATAAACATATGGAGTTTACAGAAGTGCATGCATTTATATAATACGTGTATATATGCATGTAGCTGTCTCTCTCTCTCTCTCTCTCTCTCTCTCTCTCTATATATATATATATATATATATATATATATATATATTGTATATATTCTGTGTGTGCATGTATGTATATAGAAAATTAACCTACTGTTAAAACATAAACACGAATTATAATGTCCCATTACTATTAAAAAATTCACATATGAAAAGAAACTCTCTCACCATTACTCTATCAGTCTCTCTTCCTTTCTCTGTCTCTGTCACTCACTGTATAGTTCACACACCCTCTTCTGCTGTTTCTCTGTATATATATATATATATATATATATATATATAATTGTGATAGATGCATATACTAGTTTGTTTGTTTTTGTTTTAGCGTGTATCTGTTTGTATGTCTGTGCGTGCGGGCGTGTGAAAAAGTGAGTGAGAGGGAGAGTAGGAGAGAGAGAAATAGGGAGAGAGGGAAAGAGAAGGAGAGGGACAGGGAGAGAGAGAGAGAGAGAAAGAGAGAGAGAGAGAGGGGAGAAAGGGAGTGAAGAAGAGAAAAAGAGAGAGAGGGATTGGGAGATAGATAGATAGATAGAGAGACAAAGGGAGTGAGAGAGAGAAAGATAGATAGATAGATAGATAGATAGATAGATAGATAGATAGATAGATAGAAAGAGAGAGAGAGAGAGAGAGAGAGAGAGAGAGAGAGAGAGAGAGAGAGAAAGAGATAGAGAGAGATTTAGTGGTGAAAATGAAGAGAAAAAGAAACCAGTAATTTTCGATAAATCTTCGAAGTAAATATGTTTTTACAAAAAGAAAAAAGAAAAAAAATCGGTTTTGAACAGATTTTGCTATTCACCTGATTTTAATTACCTGAATACATAATTCTTCGACAAACCTGATTACAAATTACACCTCGCTATGATGTCATTAATAATTATCACTTATCCAAGATTGCTAGTAATTTTCCTTAAGGAACGTTTTTTTAATGTATTTTTATATTTTTATTATATGTTTCAATATATGTATTTCTATGGATTGCCAGTATCGGTAGAGCGTCGGACACCATGCTTTGCAGCATAGAGTTACGGCCCTTTATGATCTGAATTTAAATCCCGCCGAGGTTAGCTTTGTCTTTCATCCTTACAGGGTCGATAAAATAAAGTACTAGTAACGTACTGATGTCGATTTAATCGACTTTTCCCCTCCCCCAAATTGCTGGCCTTGTGACTTTTAATATATATATATATATATATATATATATATATATATATATATATATATATATATATATATATTATGAAGAGAGAAGAAACATTTAGATATAATTAGTAATAAAATGTATCATACCTAAACTGCCCCTAAATTCCTCGACTACGTAGTTTCGTGGCATAAACAAAAACAATATATCAAAGATATAGAGTCCCTGCGAGGTCTGCCGACTTTTCAAGAGGATACCTCATTTTACTAGTCTCAAGAACGCGTCTACACGACGTGAGAAAGAATCCCAAAAGGCGGAGGGGGAGATAGTCACGCGATATAACGGTCGAGAAACAGAGCTAAGCCTCTTATAACCACGAAGAAAATACCACGGAGGCCGAGGGGGTATTCATATCGAGGCCGTAGAAGAGGTAGTGAAGAAGGCGAGAAGTATGAGTAATGGAAGCTTTCCAGTTGTCCCCACACTTCAAAGATTGCTCGACCAGAGGGAGTTATTAATATATTTAGAAACATACAGATACATGCGGACACACACATATATACATGAATGCATCCGCACCCAACTGTGAGTTAAGGGTGCCAACTTCACCGATGTTGCTCAATGAATGACTGGGACAGACCAATTCAGTTTGAACCAGACTGAACCAGTATCAGAGTTAAAAATACATTATGAAGAGAGAAGAAACATTTAGATATAATTAGTAATAAAATGTATCATACCTAAACTGCCCCTAAATTCCTCGACTACGTAGTTTCGTGGCATAAACAAAAACAATATATCAAAGATATAGAGTCCCTGCGAGGTCTGCCGACTTATCAAGAGGATACCTCATTTTACTAGTCTCAAGAACGCGTCTACACGACGTGAGAAAGAATCCCAAAAGGCGGAGGGGGAGATAGTCACGCGATATAACGGTCGAGAAACAGAGCTAAGCCTCTTATAACCACGAAGAAAATACCACGGAGGGGGTATTCATATCGAGGCCGTAGAAGAGGTAGTGAAGAAGGCGAGAAGTATGAGTAATGGAAGCTTTCCAGTTGTCCCCACACTTCAAAGATTGCTCGACCAGAGGGAGTTATTAATATATTTAGAAACACACAGATACATGCGGACACACACATATATACATGAATGCATCCGCACCCAACTGTGAGTTAAGGGTGCCAACTTCACCGATGTTGCTCAATGAATGACTGGGACAGACCAATTCAGTTTGAACCAGACTGAACCAGTATCAGAGTTAAAAATACATTATGAAGAGAGAAGAAACATTTAGATATAATTAGTAATAAAATGTATCATACCTAAACTGCCCCTAAATTCCTCGACTACGTAGTTTCGTGGCATAAACAAAAACAATATATCAAAGATATAGAGTCCCTGCGAGGTCTGCCGACTTATCAAGAGGATACCTCATTTTACTAGTCTCAAGAACGCGTCTACACGACGTGAGAAAGAATCCCAAAAGGCGGAGGGGGAGATAGTCACGCGATATAACGGTCGAGAAACAGAGCTAAGCCTCTTATAACCACGAAGAAAATACCACGGAGGCGGAGGGGGTATTCATATCGAGGCCGTAGAAGAGGTAGTGAAGAAGGCGAGAAGTATGAGTAATGGAAGCTTTCCAGTTGTCCCCACACTTCAAAGATTGCTCGACCAGAGGGAGTTATTAATATATTTAGAAACACACAGATACATGCGGACACACACATATATACATGAATGCATCCGCACCCAACTGTGAGTTAAGGGTGCCAACTTCACCGATGTTGCTCAATGAATGACTGGGACAGACCAATTCAGTTGTGTTTCTAAATATATATATATATATATATATATATATATATATATATATATATATATATATATATATATATATATATATATATATATATATATATATATATATATATATATATATATATATATATTTTGTATAACGCTATGCTTGAAGCGAAATGTTGCGGTGGATTGGCAGTATCGGTAGAGGGTCGGACGCCATGCTTTCTAGCATAGTTACGTCCCTTTACGATCCGAGTTCAAAACCCGCCGAGTTTGACTTTGCCTTTCATCCTTACCGGGTCGATAAAATAAAGTACCAGTAATGCACTGGGTAATTGCTGGCCTTGTGCCAAAAGTAGAAACAGTTATTTCTATTCTATTATAGTTTCCATGTTTATTTATCGTTTCGTCGAAACGTCTTGAGCTCTGCCGTCGGGGTCATACTTTTTCCTATATATATATATATATATATACGATATTAAACAAATGGAAACTATATTTATAGAACCATATTTATTTCATTATATATATTTCAATGAAATAAATATGGTTTTATAAATATAGTTTCCATTTGTTTAATATCGTAAATCTACTCCAAAACTTGTTGAGTGCTTTTATATCAGTTATAAAACATTTACTCGTTGTAACCCAACAATTTTAAATAAAACTTTTGCATATATATATATATATATATATATATATATATATATATATAAGGGTCTGTCTTGGTTTTCTGTTCCCTATATATAATAACATTAGCAGCAATAACGCTTTATATTATATTTTAAGGAGTGTTAATGCAGTTCATTATTCATGAATATAGATATTATATTATATTGCACACCCATTATATTATAATTAATGTATACATTTTATCTGCCTTAATGTATTCACCTCTAGTTATATCGCTATAACTATATTTCTTTTTAAAGCTTATATATGAAAACATTTCCTAATCCTGTTACTAAATATCTTATTATCCATGCCATCCACTCTGTGGATCTAGATTGCTTCTAGATTGCTTCTAGATTGTACCGAGTTTCGCTTGTCATAGATACGTCAATGGAAACTTAATTCAATATGAACAAGCTTTGACGATAATGTAAATATTAAAATATATAGAGGTAGCGCAGTATGAAGGAGATATATTGGCTTCAGAATGATGTCCAAAAATGTTGCCAACTGCAAATAATCTATCTTTGTTGAATAGATTATTTTAATATTTGAATTTATCTATGTGTGCAAAGTTGGGAACTACTTGGATCACTTGGAGACGGCTGTATCTGACAGGGCACGCTGGAAGGAGTGTTTGAGGACTCTGCCACCAATGACCTTCTCGGGAATAAGTGGACGAAAGCGAGGAAGAAGAAGAAGAACGAGAAGAAGAAGAATAAGAAGAACGAGAAGAAGAAGAAGAAGAAGAAGAAGAAGAAGAAGAAGAAGAAGAAGAAGAAGAAGAAGAAGATGAAGAAGAAGAATGTATCTGTAGTATGTAACAAGAAGAACGACAACAACAACAACAAGAACATCGACTGATGAAGTTCATTTGCATACTGAGAAAAAGCTGGCGGCCTCGAATTATTAGGTAGATGTAATAATCTGACATAGTGTGATTGAGACGCGGTGGTATAGGAATGAGCTTCATCAGCCGCTGTTCATAGATTCCAGTATATGTTATTCAACTAATGCTTATCTTATTACAATTTAATAAAAAAAAAAAAAAGGGAAACATGTTGAGCATATCAAAACATTATTACACATTCAGAAGTAATATAAACGATTATAGAATGACCTGGGATTAGGTATATTACATTTTCTAACTGAGCAACGGAAAATGTAACACACACACACACACACACACACACACACACACACACACACACACACACACACACACACACACACATATATATATATATATATATATATATATATATGATGGTATGGTTCTTCTCTTGACACTAAACTCCGCCAGTTGCAGACTGCGCATCAACATGAGATATTTTTCTTCACAAAGTTCGATCGCCAACAACAGAGTTCAAAGAGCAAAGATCAAGTCCAGTCCATAAGTTGATATTGTCAAGCCATTGTTTTGGCTGCCGGCCTCTGTTTCTCCTACCAGCCAACCTTCCTTCCAGGAATATACAATACCCTTCGATCACCAACATCGGAGTTTAAAGAACAAAGACCAAATCCAGTCCATAAGTTGGCATTATCAAGCCATCGTTTTGGCTGCCAGCCTCTGTTTATCTTACCAGCCAACCTTCCTTCCAGGCATAACCTACTCACACCACGAGTTGATCTTTTTATATGACCGTATAGTTTGAGTACTCTTGACTTGACAATTGATGTAATTGGTCTAAGTCTGGTAATGTTGAACAGGTCACTGATACAGATACGGCAGATACGGTCACTGAGCCGCTTGCCAGTCATAAGTCTCATGATGTGGTTCTGGAATGTAGGGAGCTTCTGAAGTGACCTTGTCGTCCAATTAACACAGTCAACACTATATAACACAACTATGGTATAGTCCCGTAACTCCGTTTCTTGGGCAGTTATGTTTAAGCCTGGCAGAGTTCATCTCCCTCCAGGTGTGAATTCAGCAGATTTCTTCCAGAGAAGGATAGACAGTGAGAGTGAAAGAGAAGTGAGAATGAGATGTAAAGGAAGAATCGATCCTAGTACTAGACTGGTACTTTGTGTAGAGACCTCGAAAGAATGAAAGGCAGAGTTGGGCTCGGCAGGATTTGAACTGAGAGGGCAGAGAGTCAAAAGGAATAGCACAAGGCATTCTATCTGACGTTCTATCGACACTGCCAATTCCGTTTACCACTCAGCGGAGGCTTACTTTAAAATATTAAAAATGTTTAATTTCCAGTTGCTCTGAATTAAAAAGAAATGAAGAATTCATTAATAGAACTGTAGGGGAACCCGCTAGTTATAGGTTAACGATGATGCATGGTTTAGTGGTTAGAGCGTTGGGCTTACAATCATCAGGTTGTAAGTTCGAGTCTCTACATCTGTCTCTATATTTCTATCTGTACCAACAGGCAAGCTCAGTAAACCAATCTTTACATACTTCCGCCAGTTGGATTATTATCAAAAAACATTAACATATTGGCAGGTGAAAAAAGACCTTGTACATGTCAAGAAAATAACGTCTAAAACAGCATGAAAGATTCTAAAATATGAAATGGAAAAAATATCAACATTAACTCCACACGAATCTAGAAAAAGGAAAAGTAGCTTAAATTTCTTTAAATAATGCCATTAATAACGTCTACTCCATTAGCTTGGTTGTTTAATTACTAAAGTTGTCTCATAAAGTATGTAAGATATAACAAAAAAAAACAAAATAAAAATTATTATGATAACTTAAAGTTGAGAAAATATAGTTCTGAATGCGATAATTAACTACGTGAACCATTTGAGAAGAATGGAGAGATAGTTAAGAGTAAAAGTATTTAAGTTATTGTGAAATTATTTTTATTAAGTGTATTTTAATAACAGACGCATGCGTATACACGTAAAACTTATTGGCAGTTACGTATACATATGTGAATTCATATTAGCGTATATATATATATATATATATATATATATATATAATATAATATATAATAAACAATACAATATAATTACCTCATTACTAGAGGTAATGAGGTAATTGTCGCCAGACAAGGCAATGCAAGTATTGCCTTGTCTGACGAACGAATGAGGACGTTTCTTGTATTCGTCTTATTCGGGAAACCTCTGGTAATGAGGTAATTATATTGTACTGTTTATTATACATTAAATTTAGCTCTGTAACTTACATAGAGCACTCTTCACTTCACTCCTATGACTTTTTCAATTTGCAACGGAAACTTCAATACTTATATATATATATATATATATATATATATATATATATATATATATATATATATATATATATATATATATATATATATAAGGTTAACATATACATAAAGTTATAGATATATACATGTTGCAACTGGTCACTTGTAAGCTCTATGAAGAATTAATAAATTAAAAAATCAGAGCATTATATCATAAATCATGTCTTTAGAATCAATAAGCATGTGGAATAGTGTCGTGGACAGCGAAGCGGCTACGTTCGGTTATTTGTCGGAGATTTCCCCATAAGAGCATTTATTCTTATAGCTTGTTCTGATTGATTTTTTATATGGTTAATTATGCTAATTAGAAGAAGAAATAGTATATATTTTATTATCTGATTATTCTAAAGACATGATTTATGATATATATATATATATATATATATATATATATATATATATATATCGCTCTCTCTGTATATATATATTATATTCACATTGTGATGCACACATTTATACATATTTAGAGGAATATGGTTTTTATTTTCATGTATTCGCCTATTAAGTGCTCCTCCTAGAATTCGCATGAACGGGAGTGTTACAAGTTCATACAAAAGTCTCAATGAGACAAGAAACTTCAAAATCAATATATAAATGTGGAATGGTGTCGCGTACGACAACTTTACTCTACTGCAATATTACAATATTATACATGGTAGATTCGTAGATTCATAATGAATACTTCTTCCACATGTGAAGACTCGAGTATACCCAATAAATGCGTCATGAGTAATATACTGCAGTAAGATAATTTAGCTGTCCACGACACTATTCCACATGCTTATTGATTTTACTTGCGTTTCGTTTCATTTCTCATTCAGATTTTTGTAGATGTTTTGTATTCCTCTCGTTGCTGTGGCTTCTATGACGACTTCTTAATAGGCAATATATAAGCAAAAAAACCAAAAAAAAACCCATCATACTCATATAAAAATGTACGAATTTGAATATATTTGCTTAATAGCCGTTACAAAGTTCTAATGCACCGACATTGTACAAACATGAATATATTTTCACACACGAAAGTATTCATAAAAAGTTGTAAGTACATATAACCTTTACGTTGGATTAAATTTCTAGTATATAGCACAAGTTATCGGTTTCCAACTTAAAAACATTATGGATAATAGTTGTTTCTTATCCTCACCTTCCTCCTCCTCATTATTATTATTATAGTTTCATTTAACTTGCTTTATGTTCACGAGTTATCACCAAGTCACAACCAATGACCTCAAGAGACAACAAGGTCCGCCATGTTCAAGAAAGAACATACATACACACACATGTATCTTTAGATGTTTAGACTTGTGATGTACTTATATTGACAGAATCTTCCTTAGTATATGGGCAGTTCTCATTAGTACTATCTTTTGTATTTCTCCTATACCGCTGGTTTCCTGGGATTTGCGATAAGTAAGCATTAGACCCCTTAGGTATCATTCATAGAGCGCCTACAACCACTGGTATTGTTTTAGTTCTCAACTTCCACATTTTTCCAATTTCTATCTCCAGGTCCTTATACTTGCTAAATTTTTCAAATGTTTTTATAGATACATTCCTGTCTATTGGAACATACATATCATTTAGCAGGCATACCCTCTTTTTAAAGTCCTTCAATATTATATCAGGTCTATTTGCATCTATTTTTCGGTCTGTTTGGATGCTAAAGTTCCACAAGATTGAGATGTGATCTTGTTCAAGTATGGGAGGTGGTTGATGCTCCCACCAATTCTTTTGATGGGGCAAGTCAAAATGCTTACACATTATCCAATGTAGGTATTGTGCAGCTCTGTCATGCCTGTTTAGGTATTCGGTTGGAGCTATAGGACTGCACATTGAAATTATATGATCAATCTGGTTGTTTTTTTTTTTTCTTTTAATGTTATACTTTGTGTCAACCCTTGTGGTTAATAAAGAAAGCATTATTAATATTATTGGCTGTCAGTCAGTAAATACGTGTGTTTGGAGTTCCACAAAAGTAGGATATTTTCTGTTTATTTTCATTTATAATAATTGTTGTATTCTTTGAAAAGGGTCGTAAGACTTCCGTCTTTGCACTCTGAAGGGGTAACTGTGTAATATTTTTTGGGCCTTTTGGCCAAAATATTTTAATCTTTTTGTTTAAAAAAAAAACATGGCTGAGTCACGCCCCCCCCCCCCCCCCCCCTGAAAAAAATTTAAAGTCTGCTGTCGTGTGACAGCGACCTAAATGTTGAGAGGAGGGAAGCGGCAAACATTGATTTAGCAACACCACCACAAACAGCATGAGCAGCTGCAGCGGCAACACCACTAGTGAGAACAATAGCCTTAAAAAACAACAACAACGACAATACCAACGACAGCAGTAACAGCGACAACCAAAAGACAGACAACAGAAATGATGACAACAAAAACAACAACGAAATTAACACCACTAACCAGAACATAAACAGCGGCAGCTCCAACAGCAACATACCAACTGCACCGAGAACAACAACAACGGTGGAACCAAAGATATAACCAACTGCAACAGTGATTACAGCAACAGCACCAACAAGAACAACGACAACAACAAGAACACTTTCGCTGCGGCAGCAGCTAAGAAATGGTCATGCTTCAACATGGACTTGACAGACAAGGAGACAAAGTTGGCCCAGGCATGGAAGCTCATCAAACAAGAGCAAACCTGGGCCAACTTAACTGTCCCGGCAGAGGCCATAGAAGCGGTGGAGAAGTGAACTCCGGTCTTCAAATGCATCTCAGCTGAGACGAAAAGAACCACAAACTCTCCCCAAGGAGACGTCGAGGCTGCGCTGAGGTACATCAGAGGAGATACAGAGTACGTAGCGAGGGGTCGACAACATGGCACCATCTCGGTGCTGTTTAAGTCGGAGGTCCTCACTTTGAAGCACTCGACGGCTCCTTGCAAAACCATCAAGTTTATTATGTACCCCTCCCACATGGGAAAAAGAACGATTAGAGTCCGCGTTCCCAGGATTCCACCTGGACTAGATGTGTGGTGGCTCTTGGGATGGGTGATTGTGGAGGAGTCAGATGCCGTCCCAATAGAGGTAACCAGGACCGGAAGAGAGGACTGGTCCGGGGTTGAGTCTTCTGCCCTCATCTGTCAAAAGTCTCCGCTGCTGCCGACGCCGGGGCCTCATCGCGAAATAACAACACCAACAACAAAATCTGCAGCAGCAACACCAGCAGAACCAACAACAACTGCAAAGACCGCCAAGACCACCCAGGGGCCACTCCAAAGAAGCTCTCCTGCTCCCTCCCTCTCGAAAACACACACACACCCATACACGTACTGCCACTTACATCTGACACAAGCACAGAAACCTCTTCATCACTGAGCGAAGATAAGGTGGAACACCACCCCCACCCCCCAAAAAAAAGAAAACACAAGAAGAAATCCCACACACCAACACAAACAGCAAACAAAAAAGACACATTCACACCAAGTACAGACACACATACGACAACACCCACCCCCACAAGAACACAACCGTCAACACAAACACCATCTCCACCAACAACACAACCACTAATACAAACAACTAAAAGAAAACACACACAGCAACAACTTACAACCACAACAGCACCTGACTTCGTGTTAGTGAGGAAATCGAACACAAAACTACTGAACCTCATGACACGAAGTAAGGAAATAGAGAAAGAGGGGAGGCGTTTAACACCTGCACCTTTAAGGTGCCACAAACACTTTTGCTGATGCGATTGGCACTAAGCAATTATAAAACAATTAGGGAGAGCTTCCCCAACGGCATGAGAACACCCAGTGTAAAAGCTTCAAGTAAGCTTTTAAAGGGGTTCCCAAAAGAAACCCCACCAACTATGGAGGTCGAACCACCCGACCTTCACAAGAGCCCGGGAGGTAAGTAAAGCTTTCCTCTCTCTTTTAGCCCGCCAACATGGCCATATTAATAGTAGGATGTTTAAATGTTCGAGGTCTGGGATCGTCCTAGAAGCAGGGTCACCTGCTCAACGACCTCAGATCTCTAGAAATGGATAAAATCGCCGCCGGCGAGACCAGGATTTCCGACACGCGTGCTCTAGCCCTCATTTTCGACGACTATCAGATCTTTGCATCTGTTAGTCAGCCGGGAATGGGAGGTGGGGTGGAAGTGCTGTTTAGGAAAGGCCTGGTTCTCGAGGTAAGGTCGATCTTCCGGCACCGGGACGGTAAGTTGGTGGTTCTGGACGTGAACAATAGCGAAGGTGGTGCCTTTAGACTGGTGGCCGTCTACCGGGGCAGGATGGCCGGATTTCTTTACACGCCTGGAAGCCTTTCTGGGTACGTGTCGCCCTTTAATGTTAACAGGGGACTGGAACGGCATCTTAGACGCACGCTAGGACTGTGTGGGAGTATCTGATAGGAGGGGGGTGGGGGTGCAAAAGCCTCAAGTACTTGATCAGCCAGTTCAAATTGTCTGACAGGTACCGACTCAATTTCCCTAATGCGCCAGTGTGGACCTGGACAAATCGTTTAGGGACATCTAGATCGTACTTAGATAGGTGTCTAACTAGATTAGTTAGATAAGTTTCTTCTTGATCAAGTTCTCTTATCACATTCCCCCGATCAAGATTATGTCTGAACTTCTCAGCAGCTTTCCTCTGGTGAACGTGGCTTTGGCGCATTTATCTAGTCCAAACTCCATTTTAATATCATCAAGGAACTGTTCACAGTGGATAATAACCCTTGCAATTGCTCATCATTTTTTTGCAAATAGTTTCAGGTCATCCATGTAGAACAAGTGATTAATGGTTTTGTCATAGACTTTATATCGATGTTTTGTTTCATTGAGCATTTTAATGGTATAAGTGCGATGTAGAATAAAAGCAGTGGTAAAGCGTCACCATGAAAAATTTCACAATTAATATTAACTTCTCCAGCTTCCAGGGATTTTTTTCACTAATAAAATGGAGTGTTGTTTTCCATGCTTTCATACTGAATGACAGGAACCTCCTGACAACGGGATATATTTTGAAAATCTCTAAACACTTTTCAATCCAACTGTGTGGCAAACTATCGAATGCTTTTTTGTACAATTGATAGATTTTTGTGTCTAATATTACAGTATCATTTTGTTAATCAAAAGCTAGTTCTTACAGCCATATGAGCCCCATTTACACCCTTTCTGCTCATTGGGAAATAGATAATTTGTTATCAAGTGATCATATATATATTCAATTAGGACTGATGTTAAGATTTTATACATTGCGGTCAAGCAAGTTATCGGTCTGTAATTTTTTGGATTATTTGTCTCATCATTCTTCGGAAGTAGGAATGTAATGCTGTTAACTAGCCATGATGGTATCTTTTCTGGCTCCTTAACCATATCATTGTAAATTTGGGCTAACAGCTCATGAGACTCTGTGAAGGCATTTATCCAAAAGTTTGGTATTTTGTCTTTCCCTGGGGATTTCAATTTGCGTGATTTTCTAAGAGCTAAACGCAGATGTTCAACTGTTATATTTTCCCATATTTGTTCTTCAAGGTGAGCTATATCTTGCATTTGTCTGTCTATCCATGAGGCATGTATATTATGAACTTTTTCTTCGGCCCAGATCTTTTCCCAGAATTCTTGCACTTCCTCCTTGGGTGGTATTGATTTAGCAGTTATTGTTGCCTTGCTAATTTTTCTGTAGAAGTTTTTTGGTTGTTTTTGAACATATTATTGTCCTCTTTGCCTTTTGCTTGATTGTTTCTATCAGCATGTCTATGTCGTTTGTTGATTTTATATTGTATTTTGTTTTCAATTTTCTCAGTTTAGTTTGTTTAACATGTTCACCTACTTTGTAGTTTGCTAACATTTCTGTCAGATCGGAGAAGGTTTATTTGGCTATTGATGTTCTCTTGCCAAGTAGGTTTTTTTGTGGGCATTCCTTTGTTTTTTCATTTTCACTCCACATAAGTGAGTGGTGACTTTAGCCGATGCATAATAGAGATGATTTAAATCAGTAATATTTATTTTATTATTTGTGATGATAATGTTTTTGAGAGCTATGTTAGTGTTGTGTATTATCCTTCGGTTTTGTTTGGAGTTCTGGATCTTAGGGAGAGTGTCTCGTTCCCCCTTGTCAGATTCTTTCATTTTCATCCATTCGATCATAATTTTATTCTTCAAGTTGGCGAGTTCAGTCACATTCATTTCTTTATCATGCCCCGCGTAGGAAATGTCTTACCTTTGCACTCTATCAGTTTACAGTTGTTATCCATCTTAAATCCTATCTTTGGTAGTTTTTTCTGGTTCATTCAGAGTTCATGAGGGAACCATATGAGTCAGTTGCCTTTTATTTCACTTATCCTATGTTTGCAATCAGTTTTTCAGAGCACATCTTCATTTGACATATTGTTGTGTTAGAATCTGAGGCAGACTATTTCAGTCATCTATCGATGAAAGCTTCAAGCTTATCCATGTCCGATTATATTTCTCAGAATCATTCCGATTCAAAGATTTGACACTGCTGCTATAGTGTCCAGAATTCCAGATGGTTCATAGAATTGCAAATAAAAACAAAATAAACATTCATAAATGAAGACTCATAGATGAAGCAATTCTGAAATGCAGTAGATCTTAGCAAGATTATATCAAGTATAAAACCCATCTGCATATGTTCCAATAACATTGCCTCTATCACTGCCGGGGAGAAGCGGCTAAGCTATTTGCATGGTTATACATACCAATCAAGTTATAGCAGAACATTCAAGGCAGTAGCAAAGAAGAAAATAAAGCATGCAATTGTGTTACCATTCTAAAGTTTAAAGTCTGACTCGAGACTCCCGTGGCTTGAAGCGACTGAGAGTACACGACTCCTTTCTGGACAAGTCACCAGTCCATCGCAAGGTTAAATCCCCAGCTATTGCTGGTACTCATGTTTTTCAGCTGGGTATACTGGAACAACGTGAAATGAAATGTTTTGCTCATGAACCAGGAATCGAACGTACGGCATTATGACCGCAGGTCCAACACCCTTACCTCTAGGCCACGCGCCTTCACAAAAATGATGATAGTAAGAATTAATTAAAATTGTCTTGATCTGATCCAAAGACGAAGCCAATAGATCATAGAATTGACAGGCTACAAATGGCAATAATAAGTGGAAGAGGAGGTGAGACAGGAGGTTCTGACAGTAATGTGTACCAAAGTTGCCTTCGTGTAAAAGTAATAAAGTAAAACCTGAGGTTTGTTCTCATTAACATCATTTTCAAATCGTCCCCTTAAATATTCAAATAGCCCCTCTGTAGGGTGTGCGCCCCACGTTGGGAATCACTGGTCTAAAGGCTTTGATTAAATACAGAAATTGATAACAGATATAGTAAATGAAACTTGTTGGATTGAAACAAAAGTGAGATTTTGAAGCCAACGTCTTAAATACACAGC
>OZ024753.1:12881170-12883670 GCA_964016885.1 Eledone cirrhosa | reverse complement strand
CTTCCAGAGAAGGATAGAGGGAGTGAGAGAATGGAAGTGAGAAAAAGATATAGCTGAAGAACCAACCCCAGTTCATGACTGGTACTTTATTATCCACCTTGAATGGATGAAAGGCAAAGTTATCCTCGGCCGTCCGACGTTCTAACAACTCCGCCGATTCGCCTTCTAATAAACGCAGGAATAATAACTCAACATGAAAAAGGACACATTTCAGTCGAACGAAGTAAATATACATTTCAGAAATTGTCAATATCTGTGTTAATTATATTAAAACGCCTGTGTCTGTCATATTACCAAGAGGTTTGATTAGTGAAAACTTTAGACCATCGGTTAAAATGTCATGCATTATTTAATTACAACTCTGTCCCTCTGAATTCAAACAATTCAACGGTTATTTAAAAGAATATCACTCATGTCTGAATAGAAGGGGGTTATTAACATGCAAGTGTGAGCATAGCATTGAAACCTTGAACCCTTTAACATTTCAACTGGCCGTAACATTCAAACCTTGAACCCTTAAACATTTCAACTGGCCATAACATTCAAACCTTTAACCCTTTAACATTTCAACTGGCCATAACATTCAAACCTTGAACCCTTAAACATTTCAACTGGCCCATAACATTCAAACCTTGAACCCTTAAACATTTCAACTGGCCATAACATTCAAACCTTGAACCCTTTAAAATTTCAACTGGCCATAACATTCAAACCTTGAACCCTTAAACATTTCAACTGGCCATAGCATTCAAACCTTGAACCCTTAAACATTTCAACTGGCCATAACTTTCAAACCTTTAACCCTTTAACATTTCAACTGGCTGTAACATTCAAACCTTGAATCCTTAAACATTTCAACTGGCCATAACATTCAAACCTTGAACCCTTTAACATTTCAACTGGCTGTAACATTCAAACCTTGAACCCTTAAACATTTCAACTGGCCATAACATTCAAACCTTGAACCCTTAAACATTTCAACTGGCCATAACATTCAAACCTTGAACCCTTAAACATTTCAACTGGCCATAACATTCAAACCTTGAACCCTTAAACATTTCAACTGGCCATAACATTCAAACCTTGAACCCTTTAAAATTTCAACTGGCCATAACATTCAAACCTTTAACCCTTTAAAATTTCAACTGGCCATAACATTCAAACCTTGAACCCTTAAACATTTCAACTGGCCATAACATTCAAACCTTGAACCCTTTAAAATTTCAACTGGCCATAACATTCAAACCTTTAACCCTTTAAAATTTCAACTGGCCATAACATTCAAACCTTTAACCCTTTAAAATTTCAACTGGCCATAACATTCAAACCTTTAACCCTTAAACATTTCAACTGGCCATAACATTCAAACCTTGAACCCTTAAACATTACAACTGGCCATAACATTCAAACCTTGAACCCTTAAACATTACAACTGGCCATAACATTCAAACCTTGAACCCTTAAACATTTCAACTGGCTGTAACATTTAATCGTTTAACCCTTTAACATTTCAACCGGCCATAACATTCAAACATTTAACCCTTTAACATTTCAACCGGCCATAACATTCAAACATTTAACCCTTTAACATTTCAACCGGCCATAACATTCAAACCTTTAACCCTTTAAAATTTCAACCGGCCATATCGATCCAGAATTCTCTCACCACTTTCTGTTCAAACCAATCGTAACTGGCCGATAATACCGACGTTAACGTATTGTTCTCAAATTAAATATCAAAATCTCCTAGATTTGATATTATGTGAGATAATTATGTAAGGTAAAACCTTTTCTGTGAAAATACAATAGTAAATATAGAGTAATGTAAATGCTAAAGGGTTAAACTGTTTGAGCCGAGACCACTTGCCTGGATGTCTTTCTTAGTACGGCCTCGATCATCTATTATCTGAACTTTTTACCAGACGAGCCAGTACACTTACTTCTCAGTGATATTATTCTGTCCTCCACATACGTCCATCAGGAAGAAATCATCTTCTCTTTTAGCGTGATGTTGAAGATATAGCACATCCGATCACGACATCTCTCAATGTTTGATACTTAGAAGACGTGTCAATAGACGAGCTGCTATCTGTTACAACCTCCGCTCTAAAGACGTGGATGTCAGGTACGGCACAGGTAATATAGTCTCAATTAGGTGTAGAATCCCGAATGAAGGCGTCTTAGTCCAGGCATGGGCGACCTTTTTTGAGAAGCGGGCCGCATGAGATATGGCTCATCATCAGGCGGGCCGCAAACGCTAATTTACATTCGTGCCCACATTAAAAAGAAGGGCGGTAACTCAGGTTGTTTTGATTTGTTTCTTCAGAATTCGTACACGTTGTTTTCCTCGATTATAGAACGATAAATTACGACTGAAAAGTTGTGGTAAAAAAATCAGAAAGATTTCACTTATGTGACTTAGTCCTTGGTTCACACAGCTTCCCGCTTCTTCTCCTGTCAATACATGAATCTAATCTCAACAAGCTCAAATCACTTCTGA
>OZ024753.1:12845565-12858065 GCA_964016885.1 Eledone cirrhosa | reverse complement strand
CATAGTTACGTCCCTTTACGATCTGAGTTCAAATCCCGCCGAGGTTGACTTTACCTTTCATCCTTACGGGGTCGATAAAATAAAGTACCAGTAATGAACTGGTTAATTTGCTGGCCTTGTGCCTAACGTAGAAACCATTATTTCTAAAGAAATACGTATGTTTATAAATAAACATTTAGAAAGACGTAGCTATGCAAAAACACTGGCAGCTATTGTCACTTGGTAATGACCAGCAGAAGCAAGGAGGACAATTGTCGATGCATTTCGAACTGAACGGGTCCTCATCAGGACCATCCCTTCCGCTCTTGCAACTATTGGACTTTGAAAACAGACGAGAATATATAGTTTTCTCGTCTGTGTAAATGAGGTGATTATACAGCTTTATATTGATATGAGATTAATCACCAAATGAGATTCTCTCTCTCTCTGTATAAGTAAATATATATATATATATATATATATATATATATATATCAGCGACTAAACCGGCAATCCCATCAAGCTAGCCTGCTGAGGAGGGTGATATTTGGACACTCTACGGGATGAAATACAAGATACGGCGAAGGGCGGTGGAACTTAGCAGAGTGAACGGCCATCCAATTAGTAGTTGTTTTTTTTTTTCACCTGGGAGTGAGCCCCCCCCCCTTCCCCCAGTTGTTGACACAACATCTTTCTAAGAGAGGAAAACTCTGAAAAATAAACCCCGTGGCTTCGGCAGCGTCCGATGATGTTGACCACTTCTCCTTGTTGGGTAGTGTTTTCGGTGCTCAGAGAGTAGAATCAGTCGAGTGCAAGACCTTTCCCCACTTAAAAAACATTCAAAGTACAGGCATTGCTTGTTCAGGATATGCTACACTTTCGTTGGCTGGGTGTAGCTTAAAGGTGCACCAAACTCTATAATCTGACAAGCAATTGCAATACTCTTACCAGAGTTTGCAGCCATCATATATATTTATATATATGTATATATATATATATAAAGAGTGAAGAATTATGTACTGTTGACCATGTTATTCTTCACTCTTTCAATATTATTACTCCAAGATATGGCGGTGGATCGGACGCCATGCTTTGATGCATAGAGTTACGGCCCTTGCTATTGTGAGTTCAAATCCCGCCGAGGTTAACTTTGCCTTTCATCCTTACGGGGTCGATAAAATAAAGTAACAGTAATGTACTGGGATAATTTCTGGCCTTGTGCCAATAGTAGAAACAAATATTATTACTCCACGATAAACTTAGATAGGAATTCAAGAGAACTCACAAACTCGCCACCTATGGAAACCTCTTGTTGAGTCAAACAACACCGTACGCTAAAACTATCCACAATACGGAGTATTCACAATCTCTAACTGGATTACCTATAACGATATTTTGTTATCCCTTATATATATATATATAGTTTTGCGAGATCTTTCTTTTTTTGGCAGATGTGCAACGAAAGATTTATGATAAACTATATATGTGTGTTTGTGTCTATATTGTATCTGTATTATTTTTGACCGTCGGTCAGTCAATGGCAACATTGAGGACCGAGTATGTTAGATTACCGATATAAAAGACACAGAAGCGAGAAGCGAAAACCAACCAAAAAGTGAGTGTGTTCTGTTATTAATTCTGGCAATATTACACAAATATGACCCTCCCCAAGTATAACAATATATATATATATATATATATATATATATATATATATATATATAATCCTAATGCTCATTTCGAGAAAATATCTGAAGTATAAGCATTTTTAGGAATGTCTTGGGGAAAACAATTTCATATCTTTGTATATTCTGTATATAGGTGTGTGTATACGTCTGTATATGTTTTTATATGCATCTCATCCAAAAGCCAAAAAATAATCTTTAGTCGGCTTGTACTACTAAGAGTTTAATTTATTATTGAATTTCTACTGCCAAGCTAAATGCAATAAGTGTGTGTCATTGTTGAAGAGATGAGGGTTATTTGATGTTTAATATTTATGACTGGATCGAATATTTCATTCATATTTCATCTACATGTCAACATCGCTCTCAATGGAATAAATCGAATATTCCAAAACCTCATAACAGAGAACATTACTTACTAATAGTATAAATATAACAAACATTAAATATGACGATATTTTATATTTACAACAATAACAGATATTATGATTTATATCGTTGGCTGGAGGCCATTCATTTAGTCTGAACTATGTAGATACTAGTGCTTCGAATTGAGACTGATTTCCTGATATGAAACGCAATGTAGGCGCCAGGAGTTTGAGAATAAATACAAAGCAATATAGCCCTAAGTTTGTTCGTTCGTTTATGATATGTATTTCCTATCAGCGTATTTCGTTCTCTTATCACAAGGCATTCTACCTTGCGTTAATGAATTCTGCTTTATTCTATCGGCCATACTGATATTTGATATATATATATATATATATATATATATATTGAAAAAAATGAAAACGAAATTTCATTTCTCACTCTTAGTATGGCACTTACAGCCGTTAATTTTCATAAGGAAAGTATATACTTTCGAACGTTCAACTATCTGGCAGATGGGTAAACGGTGCTGATGATAGCTAACAAGCTTGAAACTAGTACATCGTTCCTGTGTCAGTGTTGAACAAAAAGGTGACGTGGTTGCCTTAACACCGTATGGCATAAATTCAGGCTGTTCGCTTTGTTGACAAACAAACGAACAAAGCGGCCGGCGTTATAATAAACGTCGGCTAAACTGATGCGTGCATATATGTATGTGTACCTGTATGCATATGTGTATATATATGTATATATATATATATATATATATATATATATATATATATATATATATATATGCATGCTACTGTACGTCTGTATACATATATGTATGTACTTATACATACATACTTACATATATATATATTAATATATAGGAAAACAGTCAGGACCCAGGCGGCTGAGCTCCGGCCATTTTGACAGTTAGTTCCGAGCTGTTCGGATCTAGCTGTCGTAACGACCGGATCTCACCCTTCGTAGTCCTGACTGTTTTCCTATTATCCGCACTACTATCCTAAGTATTGAATACTATGGTCTGTTTGGGTCCACCTGATATCCTATCACACCATCTTTGTTATGTATATGTTTTTATCTGCATCTATATATATATCTATATATATCATATATATATATATCTATATATATCTATATATATTTATTTATAAAATTTATAGATTTACATATACATAAACTAGACAGATCCATAGATACCTATATTTGTTTTTGGCAACCATTCACGGTGTGGCTCAATGACGAATTAATTAATTAAATAATCAACAATCAGAGCAATATATAAGAAAGTAAGTCCATAGAATCATTTGATAAAATATATACAGTATTTCTTCTCCCAATCAGCATAATTAACCACACAAAAAATCAATTAAACGAGGCTATAAGTTTAAAATGTACCTATGAAGAAACAATTGATAAATAAATGATAGCTATTTTATCCACGATCAACAGCCACCGAAGATTTACCCAGTATTTCTAATAGCCCGTAGAAATTGATTGGTCATATAGCCAACTATATGTCTATATGTGTGGTTAATTATGCTGATTGGGAGAAGAAATAGTGTATATATTTTATCAAATAATTCTATGGACTTACTTTCTTATATATATATATATATATATATATATATATATATATATATATATGCATGCATGTGTATGAGAGAGAAAGAGAGAGGAAACGAAGATTTGATAAATGTAAAAAAAAAAATACAGATAAGCTTAATCGAACTAGTTATAGGATATTTGGTTGTTCGATTACTGAATATTTAGATTTATATTTGATGTGCACGTGGTTAAGTTTCACTTAAGTTATAAACTTAACCCAACTTTCGGGCAGAATAATCGTGACTCATTACGACAAAGCTCCCTCTTTATCTTGTTTACACACTCCAGGGAGAGAGAGAAAGAGAGAGACAAAGAAAATTAAACATGAGGCTATGTGATTACCAATAAATTTTATTTATAAAACGTCGGTGAAAACATGGGAAGACACAAACGCAAGGACAATTACTAATGATTTATAAATTGAAAGAGAGAGAGAGAGAGAGAGAGATACATATATGTTTGAATATATATAAAATAAATATATAAATACACATAGAGATTGTGATTGAGTGAAAACCAATCATACTCAATACAGCTTCATCCATATTTAACATTTACAATGTAACAATATAACTGTTCAGATTTCTGTTATTTGTATTCAGATCGGTCAAACAAATTCTTCAGTTCATTTAAAGACTTGTTCTACCGATTCTTCTAATTCGTGCCGTTGGAACAATGTTAAAGTGTTTAAAATGTAGATGTGTTATTTCTAATTTAGAGATAGTTTTCAATTTAATGTAAGGTAAGAGACTGACCAAGGTGTAGAGTGTGTCACTCGCTCTCCTTCCCCCGTTATTTATTGTTTTGCCATATTAAACCATTCTTAATGACTTCTAAATGTGATATAGAATCAAGGGGTTAATTACATTAATTTTTTATCCACAACTGCCTGTATTACCAATCAAAATATTCATATTTATATATTCTAATATTATTCCACTCTGCTAGGAATCCCCACTTGGTTTAATATATTTTGAATATAATTGTTTCTACTTTTGGCACAAGGCCAGCAAATATCCCAGTGTATACTGCTACTTTATTTTATCGACCACGTAAGGATGAAAGGTGGGTTAACCACGGCGGGATTTGAACTCAGATCATAAAGGGCCGTATAATGTGATCAATCTGATTTCAAAATAAAACGCAAATCAGTAATTCAACAATTGAGTGAGTAACATTAATAGAGTGAATATGGGCGACGAATCAAATGAATTTGTTTGAGCAGGTTTTCAGATAACTTTCAGGCGTTCTGCATTATGTTTAAATATAGCTGGCGGGGGGGGGGGGATCTACATTTCCTGTCAAACGTCCGTTGTCAATATGATAATAAACTAGTTCTATGGACCTGGCCTTGTCATGGCGGCAAGGAGATCTATGTGTTCCATAAATCTGAGAGGTTGTTACTATCTGGACCGTCTGGAGTTCTGCTCCTGGTGGGACCACCTCAGGCGGGCCGGCCTCGCTTCAGGTTCCATAACATTAGTGATCCACGGTGTGTCAGGTCGGCACCAATATGGCAGCCCCACCATCCGACTATTCTGCGGAAGGCCAACAACCTGTCTAGAAGTCACGAAACCAACCAGTTGGATATGCAGAATTTATACAGCGTCGGATGAGATGAGTTGTATGGTTTGTCCGAGTTATTTCAGTTCCAATTCCGCTGCGACTAAATGAGCAGAACCGTTAATGATAAGGACTTGGCAGTATTTAATCCGACACTATGTGCTTGAGACATAGTCTGGCAACAGTCTTATTTTCCGTTTATCATTTCGATGTACATAGATAACCTGTTAAACAAAACCTATGCAATGGCGGAAGCATTGATAGCCTGGGCCTATTGGGAGGTGGGGATTCTTGCTTTCTGATTATAAATCTGGCAGTGGCAAATCTTAAACTGCATTCTATTTTACCAACACCAGCAGGCCTCTCATTTGCAATCATTTCGCCTTGAAAATGCCACCTCCGCCTTTCCATCCCACCTATTTCAAATGATGAATGCGCTCCTTTCCTCTTAAAAGCTAATTATCTATCTATGTACTACTAAAACTGTGATTGCTTGTTTGCTTGTCTGTAATGTAAAACAGCCAAGACGACGCACAATAGGAAAATACTTTGAAAGGAAGTTGACCCTGATATCAGAATACAATTGGAATACAAGTTTCGCGTCAATCGGAGCACGGATTACAGGGATATGGGCTTTTTCCGCTACCTTCATAAATAGCGAGATAGAAAGACAGAGAGAAAGTAATAGTGGTTGTGACTGAGTAAATTGAAAGGCATTTTACCTTATATTCAAGTATCATCAAAAATTATTTTTACGTGTGACAAGAATTTTTAAAAAATATTTTTTTAAAGTGAACGTGACCCAACGTGCCACGGGGGGTCCTGCTATATCAAGCGTTAACCTAATTTATCCCTTCCATATACTGTACCGATTGTTTTTTGTTATTTCTATTTACTTTTCACACACACACACACAACACACACACACACGCACACACACACAACACAGATTTACCACACAAACATCACGAATTACTACGCTGACAATTTAATTAGATATTTAGAAAGGTTATATTGTGCCTGTTCATATAGGGTTTGCAGTCTCTCTAATGTATTGTATACAGTGAAGTAGCTGAGTATTTAATACTATACGCATAACTGACTATTTTAGCCAGTTGTTTAATATGATATATTGATTACGATCGATAATTCTAATCACTAGGTATGTATTGAAGCGCATCAGTAAAGAATATAAGAATGCAAACACAGACATGTTCAATTTGATTTATTTTCATTAGAATAATTCTGTTTACCAATATCATTGCAGTGTTATTTACTATAACGTATCTCGCTGGTGTATAAATTGTAAAGTCATCGACCATATCAACCCAGTATTACGGACCCTTTGTCTGAAACAATAGATAGACATGTTAATTTAATTCACCTGTCAGTTTATACGAAGATAAATGTAAAGTTTTGAATAGAGAAATATATTAATATTATACTAGTGTATATTAACGCAGAACGGTCATAGAAAAATAACATACAGCAATGGCAATTTGGAATATTGTATGGAAAGATGTATATTACCAGTAAATATTGTAATAACATATGTAATGCATTCAGTATTCAAAAGTTAATAAAATGAAACTGTAGTTACTAAAAGTATTCATTATTCAACGACTAATCTTACATTATGTATTCTGGTAACGACAAGGGAGATTGGAGTATAGTTACTAAATATCATCACGCCATTTTGACTGGGTCTTTGAAAATAATAAATATGTAACGAACTTGATGTGTATGAAAGAGGAGATAGTCGTCTAACAAAAGTAAAATAAACTCCATTCTCTGTGACACAAGAACACACTTGAACAATATCACTATAGGTTACTTAACACTTAAGATATATTAGACTTTAATACACGTCATATCGACAAAATCCAAGACATCATTCACTTAAAGAGTGGCATGGAGCTCGTCAAATCGGACCGAGGAAACAATGTTTCCATTTGTCTTTCCAATTGCCAATGATATCTGTGGGTCGCATATCTTCTTCGTCTTCTTCTTCTTTTTCTTTTTCTTTTTCTTTTTTTCTTTTTCTTTTTTTCTTTTTCTTTTTCTTTTTCTTTTTCTTCTTCTTTTTCTTTTTCTAAAAATAACGTGTTTTTCTTTGTTTAAATATAGCTTCTATCATTTTTACAAACGTTGTTTATAATTTTTCTTAATGTATGATTGCCCACAGATGAAAATAAATATTAGTTCAATTTGGTGAAATTCAGATAAGGTGTGGTTTATGTGTATTTTTTTTTGTTTCAATTTCTACTGGTTTATAGCATTTTCTTTATTTCTGCAGTAATATTTCTTTGAAGATTACCAAGCTTTGGTTTTACTTCTACACACCCATTGTTTTCGTAGTCTAGATAGATGTAACCTTTTAAGTCGAATTTAGATATAAATATGTATGTCCTTCGTTTAATCTCTACTCCAGTTTTCATCGACATTTATTTGAACATTCATTTGATTCCTGTTTGTTGTTGAATGATGCGTGTCAGTACTGATAACTACTGTAAGAATATTTTTTCTCCAAGTTATTCCCATGCTTTCCACTTGGTGCTTTCTCGTTTCTTTTTCAATTATCTGGTCTACATTTATTTCTATTGTTGCGTTTTTCTTTAAACCATATCATGTTTGTTGCAGCCTCAATATTTTATAAACCCAACTCCGTTTCCACTGAAATATAACACATGTTGCTATAATATATATGATGTTAGCGTATGCTGAATAGCTCTACTACATCATTGACGTAGACATTTTATAATCAATCTTACAAGCAAAAGACAAAATTATTTTACATGTTTATTTTTTTTTATTTTTAAGAATTTCCCCCGCAGATGACCCCATCCCTTTCACTGTCATATAATATTATTTCACACTGGATAAAACAATTTTGTTTGCATTCCTTAAGAGAATATAATAACTGGTGATCAATCAACGCCGGGGGATATTTTGTCATGAGTGTGTGCCTTCGACCAAATAGAATGGCGTGTGTCACATGACCGGTTGAAACAAAGGAAACTGAGTGTATTGATCTTTCCATTGATTATTGTATTTAACAGGGGAGATAAACCTGCAATAGACTGGCGTCCTATCCAGGGTTACTGTTGTACTCTCAGTTGCTTAACGTCAAAGAAACCCGGGATTCGCACGGGACTGGTGAGCCTTAACCTTAGAACAGATTATACCTAACTACCCAACCATGAATATAATACGACAGTGTTGAGGCTGAGCGTTTTGATGATAGACCTAATGCATTGTAAGTTCTTCTTGTGACGTTAAACTCCGCCAGTTGCCGACTGCGCATCAACGTGAGATATTGTTCTCCACAAAGTTCGATCACCAACAGCAGAGTTTAAAGATTCGATCCACAGAGGAGGCCACCTCCGGACCCTCGAAGAGTGAACAGGAGGGCACACCAGCAGCCCCTGACTGATGTGACAGCTATAACTAGGGCATCACACCAGCATCCTCGGACTAGTTTGATTTATACGAATAGAAGAAACACCCAGACAAAATAAATGACATTTAATATCTGCACATACAACACACATACCATCAATGACCGTAATACCAACTCTCTCTAGACAATGATGTATTGTAAGTTATTTGGGCCCAAACAAACATTACAATACATAATTGTCTCCGAAAATGTATTATAATATTTCAACATATTTATCGAGGTTTCTCTCATAATTGCCGGAATAATAAATGCATCTTTGATTACTGCTCTCGTTTCCTGAGCGCAGATTCCGTATCAATTAAGCGTTTAACAGTTTAACATGCAGAACATTAAATATAGTAATATTAACTTAACTATATACAAGCAGCCTAGAAATACAATGTATATTCTATAAAAGCCATTTAATTTTACACATATGTATACTTTATACTTAGTAAATATCCAGCAAATATTTACATCTTATTATAATATATGTCAGCTACATTCCCATCTGGTTGTAAATTGACGTGATCGATGTAAATTAATATGCAACAGTACGATCGTAATATATTTATTTATACAGAAAATTTAAATTTCTATTTATATAAATAAGCATTTGTGTATTGTTTCGGGTATTAGAACCGAGTTAACATTGTGATGAGTACTAGTGCCTTGCGATTTATTACTCAGCAGAAATGAAATTTGTAAACACAATAATTCTAATATAATTAAGTGACATTGTATACTTTGCTACATGGTTTCTAGCGTCCCTCAAGAATGATGCAATTAAGTTAGGAATGATGTGAGATCCACATGTAGTACTATGTTGGACAGGAGGATAAATGCCGGGAGGTAAGCGGCAAGATACTTATAAATATTTATTTATACGTATCTTATTACTTATATCCTGGCAAATCACGTTGTTGCAACCACAATATCTAGCGATGGGTCGCTCATATAGAGGAAGGTGATATCCAGAACAGCAGTTTTAAACCTGAGCATTAAAATTAAATAATTGTTTCTACTTTAGGCACAAGCCCAGCAATTACACAGTACATTACTGATACTTTATTTTATCGACCCCGTAAGGATGAAAGGTAAAGTTAACCTCGGCGGGATTTGAACTCAGAATGTAAAGGGACGTAACTATGCTAGAAATCAATGCGTCCAACCCTCTACCGATACTGCCAATTCAAAGCCCTAAAATTAAATAATATCTAGCGATGTGTCGCACATATAAAGGAAGGTGATATACAGAACGGCAGTTTTAAACCTGAGCATTCAAATTAAATAATATCTGGCGATGTGTCGCTCATATAGAGGAAGGTGATATACAGAACGGCAGTTTTAAACCTGAGCATTCAAATTAAATAATATCTGGCGATGTGTCGCACATATAAAGGAAGGTGATATACAGAACAGCAGTTTTACACCTGAGCATTAAAATTAAATCATATCTAACGATGTGTCGCTCATATAGAGGAAGGTGATATACAGAACGGCAGTTTTAAACCTGAGCATTCAAATTAAATAATATCTGGCGATGTGTCGCACATATAAAGGAAGGTGATATACAGAACGGCAGTTTTACACTTCTTTTTCTTCTTTTTCTTTTTTTTCTTTTTTTCTTCTTCTTGTATATAATTTTCTCCTTATTCCTGAGATGGTCGTGGGGGCAGAGTCCTGAAACACTTCTTCCTGCGGGTCTTGTCAGAAGCCACCGTCTCCAACTGACCCAGCTGGATCCCAAACCATGACTAGCCAAGCTCATGGATGTTATCCAACACTCTTGCTCCGAGACTGCTATGGGCCTCCTACCTGTTGGTTTCACCTGTAAAATCTCTCTAGCAAATTTTCTGAGACATTCTAACCACATGTCCATAGTATCGGAGCTGTGATTTCTCTATTTGGCGAAGTAGCGGTTCTAACTGGAGTGACTCTCCAGTGATTCTTTCCTGAGACATTCTAACCACATGTCCATAGTATCGGAGCTGTGATTTCTCTATTTGGCGAAGTAGCGGTTCTAACTGGAGTGACTCTCCAGTGATTCTTTCCTGAGACATTCTAACCACATGTCCATAGTATCGGAGCTGTGATTTCTCTATTTGGCGAAGTAGCGGTTCTAACTGGAGTGACTCTCCAGTGATTCTTTCCTGAGACATTCTAACCACATGTCCATAGTATCGGAGCTGTGATTTCTCTATTTGGCGAAGTAGCGGTTCTAACTGGAGTGACTCTCCAGTGATTCTTTCCTGAGACATTCTAACCACATGTCCATAGTATCGGAGCTGTGATTTCTCTATTTGGCGAAGTAGCGGTTCTAACTGGAGTGACTCTCCAGTGATTCTTTCCTGAGACATTCTAACCACATGTCCATAGTATCGGAGCTGTGATTTCTCTATTTGGCGAAGTAGCGGTTCTAACTGGAGTGACTCTCCAGTGATTCTTTCCTGAGACATTCTAACCACATGTCCATAGTATCGGAGCTGTGATTTCTCTATTTGGCGAAGTAGCGGTTCTAACTGGAGTGACTCTCCAGTGATTCTTTCCTGAGACATTCTAACCACATGTCCATAGTATCGGAGCTGTGATTTCTCTATTTGGCGAAGTAGCGGTTCTAACTGGAGTGACTCTCCAGTGATTCTTTCCTGAGACATTCTAACCACATGTCCATAGTATCGGAGCTGTGATTTCTCTATTTGGCGAAGTAGCGGTTCTAACTGGAGTGACTCTCCAGTGATTCTTTCCTGAGACATTCTAACCACATGTCCATAGTATCGGAGCTGTGATTTCTCTATTTGGCGAAGTAGCGGTTCTAACTGGAGTGACTCTCCAGTGATTCTTTCCTGAGACATTCTAACCACATGTCCATAGTATCGGAGCTGTGATTTCTCTATTTGGCGAAGTAGCGGTTCTAACTGGAGTGACTCTCCAGTGATTCTTTCCTGAGACATTCTAACCACATGTCCATAGTATCGGAGCTGTGATTTCTCTATTTGGCGAAGTAGCGGTTCTAACTGGAGTGACTCTCCAGTGATTCTTTCCTGAGACATTCTAACCACATGTCCATAGTATCGGAGCTGTGATTTCTCTATTTGGCGAAGTAGCGGTTCTAACTGGAGTGACTCTCCAGTGATTCTTTCCTGAGACATTCTAACCACATGTCCATAGTATCGGAGCTGTGATTTCTCTATTTGGCGAAGTAGCGGTTCTAACTGGAGTGACTCTCCAGTGATTCTTTCCTGAGACATTCTAACCACATGTCCATAGTATCGGAGCTGTGATTTCTCTATTTGACGAAGTAGCGGTTCTAACTGGAGTGACTCTCTGATCTCCGAACTACGCACTTCAAAGAACCTTCGGAGGAATTCCATTTCAGCCGCTTTTTTTCGCAATCGTATTCTTTCGTTCATTACCCAAGATTCATAAGGGTTAGCACGAAATTCGAATTGAAGACAGGGAGTTCGACTTCTACGTCAATCTCCCCTTTCATTACTGAATGCCGTTTTATACATGAGCATTAACATTAAATCAGTTGAAATCCAAATATTATGATTCTCAATTGCAGCTGATTTCGTGCAAAGATTTTCTATTCAATGTTAAATAACAGTAGGTGTCGTCATGAGAGCGAGGAAAACTGAACAAAATTCCTTATTTCATATAACCTACTACAGACTATTATTTATAATTCTTCTAAAAACGCAACATTATTTTACTACCAGGTAAGGACATTCCGTCTCTATTAATGGAGAGTTTGCAAGGTCAAACCAACACGTCTTCCCTCTGCATTTGTTATGAATGATAGATACACCAATCTATTATTTGAATTTAATGTTGGTGTGGCTTGA
>OZ024753.1:12820565-12835565 GCA_964016885.1 Eledone cirrhosa | reverse complement strand
CACACACACACACACACACCACACACCACACACCACACACCACACACCACACACACCACACACACCACACACACCACACACACCACACACACCACACACACCACACACACACTTCGGCACAACATATTTCAAATCAAATATAGTGATTAAAAAACAAGAATTGCTAAAAAGGATACCAACTAATATTTCTACGACTACAACCAAATTATCCCCAGTCTCGCTTTTCTCTGCAGTTTTCATCATATTTATAGATTAGCTTTGTCTATAAATGAAGATATCAATGCTGAATTATTTAAATAGATGCCTCTGGGATTAAAAATTAATGTAATGTGAAATACTGTTCGACTAAATATAAATGCGTTCTGATTTAATGAAATATTGTGAAATTGAATAAGTATAACTGTACACGTATATAGATCTGTAGACTAGGTTTATACAAATGGCGCCCGCATATATACATTATATCATAGATACACAGCATATACACACAGATGCTCACTCTTCATTGTGTACCCCTGTGAGTGTGTACCCTTGTATGTGAGTGTGTGTATGTATATATATATATATATACACACATGAATACGTATCTGTATATATATCTAGATGACCAAAGTGTATATATATATATATATATATAAATGTATACGTATATGTATATCTGTATATATATATTCATATATATATATGTATATATATACGTATATATAGATATATATATATATATATATACATGTATACATGTATATGTATGTGTATATATTTATATATACATGTATATGTATATATATAGAGAGAGAGATAGATAGATAAATATACACGGGTGTGTATGATTGTGTATAGAAGATTATATTAATAAGAGGAATTCCAACTTTGTCTGATTTACTCGTTTTATTTACAATCCTTTAAAATTGATAATGGTATTATAATGAAATAGTATGATAGAATATTAAATGTTAAGTGTTAATTGAACAAGTACTTTCATGCTTTCGCAATCTTCAGGTTCATAATGTGTGGTGACAGTCAAGTTTGCAATTTTCAACAGTCTTTGATAACTGTTGGTATAATTTCAGCTAAATTCTTAATTTCAGAGTTTATGTGTTCAGTTATAAGTTTTCCGTCTGTAGATTGTTTTTCTATTTCCTTTAAAATAGAGGATTGTGTGTAAATCATCGTGATAAGTGTTGATAATTTCGATGATATCTCCTTTAGAATTCTTTCTGATTCTGTTGATTTCATTTGTTGCTTTCCAGAAATGTTGGCATATACACAATAGGAATATATATATATATATATATATATAGAAAGATAAATATACACGGGTGTGTATATTGAAAATTGCAAACTTGACTGTCACCACACATTATGAACCTGAAGATTCCGAAAGCATGAAAGTACTTGTTCAATTAACACTTAACATTTAATATTCTATCATACTATTTCATTATAATACCATTATCAATTTTAAAAGATTGTAAATAAAACGAGTAAATCAGACAAAGTTGGAATTCCTCTTATTAATATATATATATATATATATATATATATATATACGTATATATCTATATATATGCATATATGTATGTATATATATATACGTGTTTATTTATTCATATATATATATATATGTGTGTGTGTGTATATATATATATATATATATACCTATATATGAATGTTCAATAGAATATGCAGTAGTACTGGAGCTATTGTTCCTGAGATCAGTTTGTGTATTTGTGAATTAGAATTTGTTCTAGTATCTCCCTTTAGACTTCACCACTGAGTGATTCTTTCATTAAAACAGTAAAATAGTACAGAAAAATAATTGTTTCTACTTTAGGCACAAGGCCAGCAATTATCCCAGTGTATTACTGGTACTTTATTTTATCGACCCCGTAAGGATGAAAGGCAAAGTCAACCTCGGCGGGATTTGAACTCAGATCGTAAAGGGACGTAACTATGCTGGAAAGCATGGCGTCCGACCCTCTACCGATACTGCCAATCCACCGTACAGAAAAATAATGAACGTTGCTCAGATTTTCATCTTGATTATTTATTTTCTATTCTGAATTCATATTTTCGAACATAAACCTCATCCCATATACATTTATCATTTAATTCATTTCACTTGAATGAAGCAATGAATTGATAAGAAAAAGACTGATTCTTAAAATAATCATTAATATTTTTTTTATTACAATATAATTGTATTTCCTATAATAATGAAAGTAATAGATTTCTGCAAGTTCTAATAATACTCTTTTCTTTTCTGGAAATACGAACCTGTGTGAATAATATATGTGATAAAAACAATGTACAGTGTGGTCCGAAAATCTTGTCAACCCCTACCAAAATGTAATGAGAAACAATTTATGTTCCCATCGCAGTGTCGTCTTCTTCGGAGGAGCTGGTTTGCCGAATCTTGCAGTGAAGTCATGTCGCACATCCTCCATCCTCTTGCCAGAATGCAAACGATCATGTGTCCATACATTTGCAAGCAGCCTCTCTTCCAAACTGGAGGAGCTCTGAAATAGAAAATGATAATATTATTATTATTATATATTATAATTAATGATATTCTGAATTCAAATCCCGACGAGGTTAACTTTGTCTTTCATCCTTACGGGGTCGATAAAATAAAGTACCAGTGATACACTGGGATAATTGCTGGCCTTGTGCCAAAAAGTACAAACAATTATTAAAACAAAAAGTAATGAAAAGTAAGACAATATGTGACAAGGGTGACAGACTTTCGGGCCACTCTGTACATATCATGTGTACATGTATTTGTTTGTGTATCTGTGTGAGTTTTCTTATATGTGTGTGTGTGTTTGTGTGGAAGACCTGCTTCCACTGTGACTCGTCGCAGACTTTTGAAGTACATAACTTCTCAAATAGCCGAAGTACAGGCCTTAAACTTTAATCTCAAAAGTCTACTGCTGCCGCCCAATTTGCTTTTTTCGTTGTTCATGTTTACTTCGAGTAAGAAATTATTTTAGTTTATTCATAATTTTACGTAATTACAATCACTTTCTGCCTTGTGTCATATAACTGCACCGGGCGGGGTGTTGTGCTCTTCAGCAAAATATTGTATTTCGTGTTGCTCATTCTGCCAGGAGTTTCATCCGGTTGACGTCATGAGCAATGGAAACCTTGTTGCCTTGGTCCAATCTGACAATCTCATTATTTTCTTTTCGCTCTGTTAATCTGCTTTTAATCCGAGATGGCTTAGTGTCATCCAGCGTTTAGCAGATCAATTGGCCAGCAATCATTTAGCAATACCCGGAGAATGAAATAAAGAAGAAAATTAGAATTAAACAATCTTGACAAAGGGCAATAACCCAGAAACAACGTCACCATGAGAACAAAAGGATGGTGATGGACATCTAAATAATTATTACATTGAGGCCGTTTGCTTGCAAATGAATGGAATATTATTATTATTCGATATAAGGGACAATATGAGGGCGTTGATTGGCAGTATCGGCAGAGGGTCGGACGCCATGCTTTGCAGCTTAGAGTTACAGCCCTTTAATATCTGAGTTCAAATCCCGCCGAGGTTAACTTTGCCTTTCATCTTTACGGGGTCGATAAAATAAAGTACCAGTAACGCACTGGAGTAGATTTAATCGACCCCCCCCCCCAAAAAAAAAAAATTACTGGCCTTGTGCCTATATAAGAAACCATGATTATTCGATGCAAATGCACTAACCATTTGCAACACTAACTTCCCGAAGCCTACCAATGGCCATGTTGGACAGCTCTAGGATGGATACACTGGGGTACATGGTGGGCACGGTTACGGCTCGAGAAATGAAGAAGGATTGAGGCTCTTGAATTTTGTAATGTAAATGCACTAACCATTTTCAAGACTACGGGGTCGATAAAATAAAGTACCAGTAATGCACTGGATAATTGCTGGCCTTGTGCCAAAAAGTAGAAACAGTTATTATTCTATAGGACGCCATGCTTTGCTGTATAGAGTTACGGCTCTTTATGTTCTGAGTTCAAATCCAGCCGAGGTTAACTTTGCTTTTGATCATTACGGGGTTGATAAAATAAATTACCAGTGATACATTGGGGTAATTGCAAGCCTTGTGCCAACAAGTAGAAAAAAATATTCGATATAAAACTCACGAATAGTTTTGATATATAGAAGAAAACTTGTGTTTATTTATCTTGAAAACAAATTATATTTGATGATGGCCTACATTCAAAGCGTGCAGATCGATAGAGATAACACACCTGATAATGTCATAACTACCTCAACATCAGATTAAGGGTGTCACATACATATTAATGTCGTTATAGTCACCAGCATTCAATTACTTAACCTCAGATTCTGAAATGCAAAAAGTAATATTTTCCAGTATAGTTTGTTTTAAATATTCCTTTTTCTCCTCCAAGCCGACCTAACTACATTATATCCGCCATTTCTACATAATTGCATATTGCTCCTGCCGGTAGTTCTTTCATGTAACCCTTTATTTAACACATCCAAAACATGTGTTATACTAGATGCACTGTCCATGATGAATAATCCAATATTTCTTTTAGTCCTTGTAATATGTTTTTCCTGTATTCCATGTTATCATTTTATCCGTACTTGTTTTCTCTCAGCTCTCAGCATTTTCTGACATGTATTTGAAGAAACTCTTTTCTTTCTTTACAACACAATGTCCTACACTAAGCGAAAGTTTTCCACCATCACTTTGTTCGAAATACATTCCAACAATAATACTGTTTTTGTGAAATATATCCTTCATTATCAAAAACTTTCCTATCAATAATGATTACAGGAACGGTATGAGATGATCGAGAAAAGATGTTAGGTGATATATGATATTACAATGTTTCCAGTGAGATTTTGATATTATTTCACTCATCTTATGAACTCATTTTCTAGTAAGGTTTTCATTCTTTGTCTTTTATGACAAGATGTCACCTTCTGAAATTCCTAATTATTTTTATACAGTTTACGTATATTGCCGAATAATGTTTGTATTGTCATAGATAAACATAGCTTACAGACACTTCCCCCATTGCACGCTTTTAATTAATTAAAAAAAACCCTAAAAGTAATTTCCGTTCTGAAATTGCATACATATAGACAGTTAATTAAAACGTTTTCTCACTCGCGGTATTCAAAACGTGAGAATTTCCTATGCCTGATTCAGATTCTCTCTCCCTCCATCTTTCTCTGCCTTCCCTCTATCTCTCTTTCTGTCTCTCTATCTCCGTCGCTCTCTTGTTCCAACCGTAAGGCTTTGCTCTCCATCCTACGCCTCCTGGAACAGGTCGCATGCACATCGCCAGTTTTTGCATCATCGAATGTAGATTGCAATCTATTTTTGAACTGCCCCCCTCTACCTAAAGCCCGTTTTCTCTCCACATTTCTATTTCCCTGTGATATTCTGTGTATAGGTATGTATGTATGTATATATGTGTGTATGTATATAGGAAGGCGTATTGCTTAGTTAGAGTGACGGGCTTACAATCCTGAGGTTGTGGGTTCGATTCTCCTACCGGTATATGCGTTGTGTTCTTGAGTAAGACACTTTATTTCACGTTGCTCCAGTTTACTCAGCTGTAGAAATGAGTTGTGACGTCACTGGTGCCAAGTTGTAATAGCATTTGCCTTTCTCCTGGACAACATCAGCGGCATGGAGAGGGGAGACTGGTGTCCATGGGCGACTGCTGATATTCCTCAAACAACCTTGCCCGGACTTGTGTCTAGGCGCAATTCCCATGGCCATTTGATCCTTCTATGAGGATGTCTTGGTCAGGCTATGAACTTCTCTGTTGATCCGTGTAATGTAAGCAGTGTCTGTGGTTGAATATTGAAACTTTCTTAATGAATTCATTAAGAATTATATATGGTATGCATGGGAGACTGCTGGTCTTCCACAAAAAAAACCTTGCCCGGACTTGTACCTCGGAGGTGAAGTTTTTAGATGCAAATCCAATGGTGATAACCCCTTGGTCAATCGTGACTGAAGGGGTTCCTTACCCTATATATGTATGCATGCATTTACGTACCATGTAATCTGAATGCGCTGGAACGGTTCCACATGCGCAGCCTGCGGTCAATCATGAACAATAAATGCCAGGACAAGGTCTCCAACCTCGACGTTCTTGACTTGGCTGAGACAACCAGTGTCAAAGCTATGATACTGAAGAGCCGACTTCGATGGGTGGGACATCCGGATGGACGGTCACAGGCTTCCGAAGCAACTATGTATGGGGAACTCTGTTCGGGGAAACGAAAGCAGGGCAGGCCTCTCAAGAGGTTCAAAGACTGCGTGAAGTCCAGCATCAACAACACTGGAATCGCCACAAAACAACTCGAGTCCCATGCTCAGGACAGGACTGAATCGCGAGCCCTTATCAGACGCGCCAAAGACGCTTTTGAAGAGAAGAGACGGGCAGAGGTCACTGAGGCCCGTGAAAGGAGTAGAAAGGCATCAACAGCTACCTCAAGTGACTCCGGTCCCTTCCCCTGCCCCCACTGTCCCCGGACCTGCAAGTCAAGGATCGGCCTCCACAGCCACCTTCGTGCCCACGGCAGACGCGAACTAAAATAAAGAAGATGTCAACATCGTTTACGATGGACAACCAAGAGTCTGAATGCGAGTGTAGTATATAGGAAGGCTTAGTGGATTTATCATTGGATCCATTGTTATGTAAAGCTACACATAGAAGAATAAGAAACGGTGAATGTGTTACCAATAAAAGATGTATATGACGTTCCGTTTAGTTATATTGACTATCCTCGCATAAGATGTTAATGGCATTTGTCAAATTATTGCATGATTCAATTTTTTCAGACATGATTTATACACAAATGTCACAACTTGTTAGATTCAATATTTCGTATTTTTATCCTGGACAAACAATAAGAATTTCGTACTGATAATTACTTTTGTGTGAGTAGCATAGACAATATCTTCGATTTTCCTTTCGTTTATCAATTTAATGGCAAAGTTCTTACTTTCTTCACATTGTCTCTATGGAAGTTATAATATAATTCTATTTTGCATGCATGAATTAGACAAACTCTGCTCAGAGATTTGGCAAACAAAGGAATGTATACAGAATAATTCTTTATAGATGACTAATTTCATGCAGCACTGAAATAACTCTGAATTGATTTACGTTCCCCATATCGTGGGAATATACTATATCCATTATATTAGATGAATATAAATTTCACTCTTTCATCCAATTTTTATTTGAAATGGCGAAGTTATTTTCTATGTTCGAGAAAGCCAAAAGACGATGTAATACGTTTGAAGTATTTAAACATTTATTAAGGAGTGGGGTGATAGTGGAAAATTAATATTAACCTGAAATAAATCTAGCTTAGATTATAAACTGCACTTAAATACTTCTCGATATTCAAAATCTCATTCAAAATATAATTATTCATGTATAGATATGTATTCATTTTTTCATTAAATTCTCTTTGTTCTAAATCAGGAGCACTAAATAAAGTCTGAAATGTGTGAATAAAATCAAAAATAGGTATCTTGACTAACAGAAAATATATATTTGAATATAATTATATTAACAGAAAAATATTAATTCGATACACAAACACACCCGACAACCATGCGAAGCCCGTATATAAATATATACATACATACACACACACTAATATATATATATAACGAATGAAATGAGGTAAGGAACCAGAGTACTCAATACTTAGTGTAGTAGAGCGGGTAATAGGAAAATGTTTAACCCTGGCGGCAGAGCTCAAGCCTTTTTGACGGCTATTTCTGGTCTAGAAATAGCGGTCGAAACGGCTTGAGCTCTGCCGTCGGGGTTAAACCTTTTATATATATATATATATGAAAGAGAGAGAGTTGTACTTGGGGAGGGTCATATTGCCAGAAATAATAACAGAACACACTCACTGTTTGGTTGGTTTTCACTTCTGTATCTTTTATATCTCCATATTTAATTTTTCTAGGAACCAATGTTTATGATTGATTGACCAACGGTTAAAAATACAGATATAAATATATACATATATAGTCTATCAAAGTTCTTTCGTCACACATTCACACATCTGTGACATCATCAGTGGTACTATTATGTTTCCTCTCATTGTATTGTATTGGACAATCAATGATAAACATTGATTGCCAGATAAATTAACTTTGGAGATCTAAGATACACAAGCGAAAACCAACCCAAACCAAACAGTGAGTGTGTTCTGTTACTATTTCTGGCAATATTATAACAATATGGCCCTCCCCAAGTATAACAATATTTGTTTCGACACACGATTTCATATCTACAGCCTTGCAAACAAATTTATTTACGGTGCCACGTAAGCAGAAAAAGTGCAATTTGGGAGTCTGCAGCAGTCCGTCTTGCCAAGAAATAATGTCGTAATGTTCAACGTGACTACAAACTGCATAAATCAGATATCAATAGGAAAAAGGGAAATAAATCATCCAGCCATCTCAAGCATGTGACAAAAAAGGCAGTGCTTGAATTTGAGCCGCGCATAGCATCCACCACTGACAGTAAGGTGATCAGGAAGTATGTTCACTCAAAGCAGAGGCCTCACTCTTCAGTTGGTCGTCTTCGCAATCCCCACCCAAGCCAGGTTACTGATGACCCCAAGGAATGCGCAGAACTAATTGCTGAATGCTATGCAGACATTTTCACTGTTGAAGACCAGTGTGTACCATCTCTGCCACCTCTGACATCGGATTATATTATAACTATGGAATTTACACATGCAGTGCTGCGACATCACCTTAAAAATAAACGCAACCATGCCTCTCCTGGTCTTGATTGTGTTCCGTACCTGCTTCTCAAACGTGATGGGTACTTCCTTCTACACCATCACGCTTATTCCAATGCTGTCTTAACAACGGTGTTACTCCAGAACAGTGAACAACTGCCAGTGTCATTCCTCACCTGTCAACTATCATCCAGTCAGTCTTACTAGCTGCTTGCCAAACTGATGGAATCCTGTGTCAGAGAAACGCTTTGGAACTTCTGGAACTCTCACAGTCTTATCCGGCACTCGCAATTTGGATTTATTCGTAACTCCAGCTGCTGTGATCTTGAAGACATCACCCGGATCACTGATGGCGGGTCATGGGTGGATGTTGTTTACCTTGACTTTGCTAAAGCTTTCAATTCTATGCCACATAAAAGACTTATGGAAAACTCTCTGCAATGGGTGTGAAAGATGATCTTTTTAACTGGTTGAAGTCCTTCAGTCTCAGTCGAAGAGAGGTAGTCACGGTTCTAGGACAGCATTCCTCACCATCTGAGATGTCATCTGGTGTACCACAGGGAACTGTCCTTGGTTCTGATTTGTTTGTGGTATATATTAATGAGATAGATGTCAACTTAAAGAATGCCACAGTACTGAAATATGTAGATCACCTCAAGCTGTAACTTGAGATAACAATGACAGATCCTGAACATTATAGATCTTGCCTGCAATCTGACCTGGATACAATGAAACAATGCATCTTGGACTGGCAACTCAAACTGGCTGTGGACAAGTGTACCACCATGCATTTTGGGAGTAAAACCCCAGCGTCCACATACTCCCCCCACGACACTAATATCAAGAAGTCTTCTTTTGAACGTGAACTGGGCATTACTGCCAGCAGCGATTTCCAGCACGTCTCTGAAATTGTCAAGAAGGCCGAGGGTGTCTTAGCATCATTCAGCAAGACCTTTGTCAGCCGCTCTCTAGCTATCTAATTAAAGCTGTATATAGCTATGGTGCGGCTACACTTGGAATTTGCTTCACCAGTATGGAACCCCTATCTTGCTCAGAACATTGACCGCCTAGAAACTGTTCAGAGACATGCAACCAAGCGAATACCCTCCATCAGACATCTACAATATTCCGAACGCCTTGCTTCCCTGGGCATGGATATATTGAAGCTCGGATGTCTGGCAACTGACTTGGTAAACAACCAGAAAATTATTAACCATCTTGCCAACAACAATCCTGAGTGTCTTTTTGATTTCCATGTGTCTAACGCACCTGAGCATGCCTACAAAGTCAGAAAACATCACAGCTGCCATGACTTTCGGAAACATTTGTTCACGCTCAGAGTTGCTGAAGCATGGAACAAACTACCTGCATCAGTTGTTCGCTGTCGAGACACTGCATCCTTTAAAATCTCCATGATTCCCGAGATTCGCCAACACTACACCTATATATTTATATATTATACTAGCAGTAAAGCCCGGCGTTGCTCGGGGTCGCTCAGTAGCTGTGTTAAAGTTACAATGTTAAGTTTCTTTTTTGGCTTAAAAACTGTAGTGTCTACTGTGCAGACTTGCATGTGGTGTTTTTGATTAATATTCCCTCAACCAACAATATGCCTTATGAAGTTAAGAAAACATAACGATAACCCGAATGTTATAACAAAAGAGGATGCTGGGGATAGAAACTGCACTGGTTATTTATTAACAAAGATCGAAAATGTAAACACTGCAACGCAGAGAAAAACATTAGCGTAACCAAATTATCAGTTATGTCTGTCTGCACGCCTATATCACCTCTCTGCACGACTGTCTGTCTGCACGCCTATATCACCTCTCTGCACGACTGTCTGTCTGCACGCCTATATCACCTCTCTGCACGACTGTCTGTCTGCACGCCTATATCACCTCTCTGCACGACTGTCTGTCTGCACGCCTATATCACCTCTCTGCACGACTGTCTGTCTGCACGCCTATATCACCTCTCTGCACGACTGTCTGTCTGCACGCCTAACGACGAAATATTTGCTTGTTTTACGTAGTCTTTAAATAGACTTGTTTTCAAGTAAAAATATTGTTTTAAAATGCTTTTAAATGGAAATGAAGCAACACGGAAGCTTAGTGTTCGAACTGATGAATTTTGCAGGTCAATATTTTGCTGGCTCGACAACTGTTCGTAAAGCCAGCATAATTTTTTACGTAAGACGCTCAATGTAAACAGAACAAAGGGAAATAACTGATAACTTACGCTCAAAAATCGATACATTATATTCGATTTCGTCAGATAGGGCGGGTCAATTTGAAATTATTTTTTTTCCGATGTCTTCGCTAGGGCTCAATGTACAAGTATAGCAATTTCGGTGCAATTCCGTGAGAGATTCTAAGAGGAGATGTGTGCCAAAAATCGATAGACAGACAGACAACCACAGTTTTATATATATAGATATATATATATATTTTTTTTATTTATTTATATATATATTTATATATATGTATGTATATATATATATATATATATATATATATATATATATATGCAACGAATCGAATATTATTATTAACATTCGAAAAACTCAGATTACATTTATTGTATTCAGGCATGTAGAGCGAAATTTCTTTTTCATTTTGATTTTTGCAAAGCCGGCCATTTATCGCTCGTATACAGGAAACTGACTGGCTAGTCTGCTGATATGCAAATCTGACTGATCAGTGGATATGCTAATATGCAGATCTGACTGATCAGCCAGTTTGCTAATATGCAAATCAGGCCGACCAGACACTGTGTATTTTTGAAAATAGCATGCATTTTCACTAGCTCTGACAGTTTGGCAGGTGAATAGTGAGCTGTACATATGAAGGGTGATACCCAGAAACATTAGTGTCTCCAGTTCTGTTCGCATGCCAACATAAAAGCAAGAATGAAGTGTTCATTCTACTGACATGGCTATAAAATTGAGGCTTGTTTGTATAATTGCAAACGAATCGAATGTTATTATTAATATTCGAAAAACTCAGATTACATTTATTATATTTATATATATATATATATTTTTTATTCCGTGTGCTTACCACAACATTTTGATTAAGATATCTACAAACCAGTCTCTCCTATTTCTCCAACTCCTGCATATCTTTCTCTCTCTCTCCCTCTCCCCTATTTTTCTCTCTTCCTTTTCTACTCTATCTTCTCCAATAACCTCACTTAAGAGTATTTACATTGTACATTTTAACCATTCTGCTCTGATCATACAGTGGTCACAGTATTTGATATTTGAGTTCTGCAAATAGTTGATAATTTGCACATAGCATAACTAGGCTGTACTACCACCGTGGAAACATTTGTAAGCACACGGAATAAATTACCTTTTTTATTATGTCTACCTGTTATTATTCATTCTTTATCTACACTCCGGAATACAGAAGGATCAGGAACTAAGTTTCTTCAACAATTCTTCCATAACTCGTTGAGTAATCTCTCACCGTACGTCAACCATAGTCAGTGTAGTAATTAACCATTTCTACATTTAGGATAATCCTATATATTGTTTATATATTTACATATATATAAACGGAAAAAATGAAACGAAATTTCATTTCCCACTCTTAGTACGGCTGTTACTTAAATATAAGTATGTACACGTACATACATATATGTATACCGACGTACAGTAGTATGTATATATATATACATACATGCACACATATATATAGGTACGTATGGATTCACCGAACATTTATTATAATGCTCGGTGTGTTTGTAAACAAACATCGTTGCTCGTTTGTTCAACACTGACACAGGTGCACCCGGCCGATTAACCCACTCGATATGCAAATTGGGCTACTCAACCGTTAATATGCATAAGGTAAGTATATACGTTCAACAATCTGGCAGGAAGGTATACGTTGCTGACGATAGCTAATAAGCTTGAAACTAGTACAGCGTTCCTGTGTCATTGTTGAACAAACGAGCAACGATGGCTGCTAGACACTACGGCTTAATACGGGATGTAGTACCATAACATATTCTTAATACGGCCCACAAGTACCATAACATATTCAACAGGCACACGGTGAAACTTTCCTACTCAACCACCCGCTCCGTAGTCCAGCGCATAGCTGGCATAAATAGGAATAGGGTCAGAGCCTCTAATACCACCGTAAACCCCGGAGCCACCCAACAGAACCAGCACGCGGGACGCACCGGAACCCGGACAGGCCCAACTAGCACACCAGAAACCAACGACCCTGTGCTGATTGCGGAGGCTACCCAGCCAACCCCGAGTGATGGTAACCACGCGATACATGTGGTGGGGTTTAAGAAGTCATGTAATTGCAGAGACCCATCACTATGCCTCCTTAGTAATGAATGCATGACGAAAAACGTAGTCTACAGGTGAAAGGTCACAGCCCCTAACTTGGAACACCACTACACAGACTCCCCAGCGACGAGATTCAAAGATCGGTGGTATAACCATCGCGATTCCTTTAACAGAATAAATAAGAGGAAATGTACGGCCCTTTCAGAATTGATCTGGAAGCTCAAGCTTGAAAAGGCCCCGCACTCTCTAGTCTGCTACGTGGTTAGAAAGGTTCCCCCAGACAGACGGGGGTCTGGTATTTGCAACCTCTGTCTTAGTGACACATTCGAGATACTTCATGGCGGAACCAAGCTATTAAACAGAAGGGCCGACTTATTTGGTGCCTGCATACACCTAAGGACGGGAACTTTCCTCAAGCTATATTGATAAACCCCGGTTAAGGCCTCCCACAACGACCCCCCCCATGTAGGTCCCCTACGCCCCGTACCAATGACCAATGGACAACAACGACCACCCATAGTTTGTGGTCCCTATGGTGTATGGTCCACCGGATCCTCTACTGGTTAGAAGTCATCAAAACCACGTTTTATTGAACCTGACTTTCTATATATATGTATATATATATTATATGTATATATATATATATTTTATGTGTATATGTGTGTATTATATATATATATATATATATATATTATATATATATATATGCATGTTATATATATATGTGTATGTATATTTTATATATATATATATGTATATATATATTATATAGATATATGTTATATATAGATATATGTTATATATAGATATATGTTATATATATATATATTTTATATATATATATATATTTTATATATATTTTATATATATATATATATTTTATATATATATATATATATTTTATATATATATATATATATTTTATATATATATATATATATTTTATATATATATATATATATTTTATATATATATATATATTTTATATATATATATATATTTTATATATATATATATATTTTATGTATATATATATTTTATATATATATATATATTTTATGTATATATATATTTTATGTATATATATATATATTTTATGTATATATATATATATTTTATGTATATATATATTTTGTATATATATATATATGTATACTTGTGCGTACATATATATATACACACATGTATAGATTTGTGTGTGTAGATGTGTGAGTGTATGTACAAGTCAACCAACATAAGCCTATTATTTTTAAATTTTCTAAACTATCTAAGTATTTGACTCATTATTTTAAATATTACCACCCCACATTAATTCCTCAATTTGTATGTGTGGATGTGTGTGTGTGTCTGTGGAGGTGGGTGTGAGTGTTGTAAATTTTCTACTCTAACCATAATTTTCAGTAGCACCATTCCACACAAATTCCTCAATTTAAGAATGACCTCTAGTATCTAGTATTAAGCATAATTGAATATATATCTGACCAGGAATGCTTTTTGTGAAAATCAGTCGTATGGAACTGTCATCTTGCCTGACGGTTTGAACTTTACAACACCACCTGCCTCTTTGAGGTCAAATACCAACCCTACTACCATCTACAAACTGACCAATGAGGATTAAGACTATTGCTGCTGACAACATTAAATTATTCCTAACAAGCTCATATGTCACAAGGCTCTGATACCATCAACACTATACACACAGAGCTGGCATATCTAAGAACTGACTAATTGCCTGATGAGGTCATAGCCATTCAATGGCTATCATCGAAATATATATAGCCGTAAATAAAGGATTATGAGTTCATGCAATTGACGTATGTTTCGTCACTATATTTATATATATATATTTATATATTTTATATATATATATTTTTATATATATATATATTTATATATATTTATATATATATATATATATATATATTTTTATATA
>OZ024753.1:12805565-12810565 GCA_964016885.1 Eledone cirrhosa | reverse complement strand
AAGACTCTCTTACAAATATTATATGTTAATATGAATGATAATTTGATATAGTAAATGGAAAAAAAGAAAGTAAAATTACTGCAAATCATTGTTTAGAGGCGCCTTTGAAAACCATAGATATTAGACTCAATACTTCACCAGACAGATATATGAAAGCAAAGGGCAAAACAGTTTGTTGTAAGAAAAACCAGAGTAAACAACATTTGGCCGTAGCCTTGGGTGGTGGTGGGTGGAGAAAAGATGTGATCTCAAGACATTCAGAATTAGCCACATCTAGAGAGAAGTAAAGAGGAAGAATGAGTGAAATTCATGGTTTGCTAATAAATCCTGGGACTAGTCTGATGAATGAACTCGCGTGTTGACTAGATACAACTTCCAGTTTTACGAGGAACATATATCCATTCTTCTCTTGCAAAGAATTGAATTGCAACATTAACACTTCCGAGGTCTTCCGTACGGTACTCCATTGTTACTACTTTTATTTCTGATGTATATTCGTAATGCACAACATCACGTTAATCAACGTAACATTTACCTTAACTGTGCGGCGGGTCAACAAAACTTATAAATGGGTGACAGGCGCGATTTAAACCAACATAAACTGCAGAGTTATCAGATGCAGTAAAAGTGATCAAACCCCATTAACCTTCACGCCGGGTTGTAAGGGAAACGTTCAAACATTAGGTAGATGTGACTGTTCAACAATTCTATTGCAGTCTGTATACAACATCTAAAAACTGGTGATGGGCCTGCGACCTGTACTGGGAGGTGAAGAATAGACGCACACATTTTGCGTTTCTCGGTACCCCAAATTAATTCAGAACTAAACAAATATTAACAATTGATAAATGGAATGTTACAAACCAAACGTCGGACTATAGAAAATAGTTTGTAAACTGTAACTTCTCCAGTCTGACTTCTATTTGTCACACTACACCGACATGTAAGTTCTGATAGATTTCAAAGTTCTATTAAGTTAAGTTCAAATGTTTCATTTGAAATTATTTCATAGTACGTTAAATGACAGGAAACAAGATAAGAAATATATGAACCTTAATAGTTTTAAACGGTCAGTGTTGGGAGAAATTTCAGCATTAAATAAATATTCATTTCCACATAGATAAAAGAATTTAAAGCTAAACCTATTTCACAAAGAGGTGAGTTCACGACCCACTTTCAATTAAGAGCAGTTAATATTTTATTGATCTATGTAATGTTGTGGTACATTCATGGATATTAAATTCTCCTTTCCATATTCGTTGGAAATCAAAAGAGCTAAAGTCTTATGAAATAATGTATCACTTATCACGTTAATGTGAGTAACTAATTCTTATTATCAGATTCACGGTAGATCGGGTTATTGACTCTTACGCAAGACATACAATGACAATGTGATAGATTATTAAGTACATGAAATTACTCTATATTTGACACATTGATATAAAGTTTATTGATCAATGTTTGCATAGATGCTTATTGAACCTCTTCATATATAAATCATTCTTCTCTAATGACAAATGTGTTTGAAGAATTAAACAAATATCAAATTTAACGAAAAACAAAAACCTACTTCTACTTTTTTATTTTGATCAATGTAATCTTCTCTTTATGGAGGGCTATAACTTAGGAAAATATACATAATTGTCGAGAAAAATGTGAACAATTTTCTAGCGATCTACTCAGTTAAAATGTATGTGCGTGGGTGTATGTAACCTCAGACCTTCTTGATTCTATTTCGATTACATTTCTTGCATGTACCACTTTGTGTGTTCCAGTAATTCAATAGCAAAATATCACATGATCCACATGACAGGTGCCATGTGTCCGAACAAGGAAGAGTCCAACTCCCAATGTCATCGCCCCCATCTCTCTCGCCCTCCTCATCTCTCTGTGTAGTGAGCAAAATGGCATCCCACGTACTGGCCGTCCCACTTCCCCGGCGGACAGAATGGAGAAGGCGTTTCCCTGGAGGATGGTAAGGGAGATGCGCTGAAAGATCCATTCTATATCGCGAAACTCACACATGCGGCTAGCCAGCTCAGCGCCTATGGTGGTCAGTAGGGGGGTAGCCCTAGGGCCAAAGACACCAGAAGTCTCCATTGCTAAGGGAACGACCGCAAACCTGTCGGAGAGCGACCGGTACTTGGAGAGTTTGTTGGCAAGAAATGAAAATAGAACTTTCTAATCTGTTGCAATCAGTGGCTGACATTAGGATCAATTAAGAAGCCGCGTAGCATGCAAACGTTCACTGGCTGTATAACTACTTAACCGTAATGGGTCAGCTGTTTCTATACAGTGTTTAGTTGAAATATACAATGATTTTCTGAGATAAATAAATGTATTACAAAATACAGGGTGTTTCAAAAATTTGATATCATTTTATATATAAATATTCCAGAAAATACAAAACCTAGGACAACGAGCAGGTCTAGTGTTAAGAGACATTAGATTTATTCCTCAAAATTTGTTATCATTATAATATTAATCCATAATAAATATTTTAATGTGAGAACCTTGGAAACAAGCCATTAAGATCAAATTTGTTTAACACCCTATATATTAGCCTTTTGGCTGTGTAGAAATAAGCGAACCTGTGTAGAAAATCGTATAGTTTTATAATATATCACTTGATATGGTGTGAGTGAGTGTGGATGGTCTAGTGGAAAATGCAGACACATTAATTAAATTAGAGTTTTCAGTGTGAGCAGTTTAGAATATTGGTGCGTCAGCTTGCCAAACTGTAATTTGAAATTCAGGAAAGTAAGCATAGAATAATCAGGCACCGATTTGATACCTACATCTATTTAATTGAATTAACTAAATATAAACCTAATTGTAACCTCCCTTTTTAATTAACTTTATTTAATTTCACATAGATAAAGCTGCTGTAGGTATATCGAACTAAGATACACGATGATCAATGGGAAGTTTATTTGATTTTGTATACATACAAATATCAACTGGTGTATATCCCTCCTCCCTATTTTAATTTAAGTTATGTATATATACCAAGAACACAAATTTAACTTCATTGAACTTAGACATAAGGTGAGCAATGATTAATTTATGCCAATTAAGTTCCATTCCTCTAGTGATCTCACACTTGATTCCCTCCCAACATTGAATTGGTGTAGCTCATACAAATATTTTTACTACTCATAATTGTTAACACTCTAAATAAATTCTTTATATCGCAAAACAGAGAAAACAGTCTCGGATTTAAAACTGATTGTAACAAATGTGAATTGTTTTATACACAATTTTTAAATCATCGATGTCCTAACAAATCATCACCTTGCTTAATTTTCTGTTATAAAAATATATCCTATATAAGATAAGTTGTTGGAAGTGTATGTCAGTTCTTGGTATTCTTCAGTTGAATATTTCAAGTGAGGTATCAAAGATATATACATGGATTATAATCCCTAAGTTGTTCATACTTCCAGAATGTATTCATTCCTATCCAATAAGCAAATAAAATAATAAAAATTATGATAATGATAACAATAATAAAGGTTGGAGGCATGATATAATAGGAAATTTATGCAAACTAAATAATTTACCACGTTCTCAGACGTCGGCGATAGAAAATTATCAAGTGAAGGTGCTATGGGATTACAGGATACAGACAGACACGAAATTAGAACACAATAGGGCTGACCGGGTGGTTTTTGACAAGGAAAAAAGATTGTGCTTGATTGTAGATGTAGCCTGCCCATTGGAACGATAGTGTAAATAAAGGAGAAGAGGAAAATTAACCGATACCAGGATTTAAAGTGGGAGTTAAAAAGAATTTGGGACTGTCATGAGATTAAGGCCGTCCCGATTGTCATAGGAGCACTAGGTACTATCTAAAAGAGCTTTCAAGGATGGTTAAAATTCCAACCCCCTTTTCATGGAACACATCAAAAGTCATGTTTACTGGGAACAAGAACCACCCTCCGTTACGTCCTGAATATCTGAGGTTGCGGCTTGATGTTCATTTGAACAAACTTTCCAGTTAAATAAGATCAATGTGTAGGACTACAATAATAATAATAATGATGATTTCTACTATAGGCACAAGGCCAGCAATTTTGGGGCAGGGGAAATTCGATTAAATCAAGCCCAGTGCATGACTGGTGCTTTATTTTATCGACCCCCCCCCCCCCGTAAGGATGAAAGGCACAAGCTAACATCGGCAGGATTTGAACTCAGACCGTAAAGGACCTTACCTCTATGCTGCAAAGCATAGTGTCCGATACACTACCGAGACTGCCAAATAATAATAATAATAATAATAATAAAAACAATAATAATAAAAATAATAATAATATTAATAAATGTTTCTACTTTTGGCACAAGGCCACAATTACCCAGTGCATTACTGGTACTTTATTTTATAATAATTATTATTTTATTATAATAATAATAATAATAATAACAACAACAACAACAACAAGTAGTAGTAGTAGTAGTAGTAGTAGTAGTAGTAGTAGCTCGTACCCTGTAATAGAGTTTTATTTTTTCCTTTCGAAAATCTGAAAACTTCTAGAAGTGAAAGCGAAATCGAAATCGTTCTATAAAGGAAATTAATTATTGATATTAATTACATTGATTTAATGTTCAACACATTCATTATAACTGAACATCGATTTATATTCTCTGGGGAAGAATTCTAATTTTCATTGCTCGTGTAATTTCTTTAATAAGTTATTGATTTCTTCACACATGTTAATCTGTCGATCCTGATGTTATATATAATTCCATAGAGGAATAAACTGGTAGCAGTGGTGTCTATATTACATGTTAACATGTCCGCAGTATGTCTTATATATTCATGCAGTATATGTTTTAGATTTGCAACTGTATATTTGGTGGTGTTCAAACACGTGAAGGAAACGTTACAGCTCTTTTATATCTACACGTCTTCCTCAAAAACAGTTTCGTATTTTACTTTTAACCCGCACGGTTATCTGTTCATCCACAATATGACACATCCCACACTTGATCTCGAACAC
>OZ024753.1:12795565-12800565 GCA_964016885.1 Eledone cirrhosa | reverse complement strand
ATACATATATATATATATATATATATATATATATATATACATATATATATATATATATATATATATATACACATAACATATATATATATACATATATATAAGTTGTAGTTCCTGTCTGTTTGTTTGTTCACGAACTCCTCCTATGGTTTTGGAGATATACCCACATAACCATATATATTCTGAAACTACATTGCCCAGGATACGTGGATAGATATATTTTAATCAAAGGGTTCCCCGAGGCACAAACCCCCGCTGAACATGATTTTCCTTCTAATTATATAAACCATAGGTAAATGACAATATATGATGCACATTCACAAAGGTTTTGAATTGATATTTTGAAAAAAATTAATTACAAGAAACAAATAAGAATAAGATGTAATAATGTAATTTTGATTTGATATATTACAAAAAATAATGTTTTCCAATTTTTCATGCATTACATTTTACATTGAGTAATATTGAAATGCAGAGTTTTTCTCCATAAATTATATCACTGATTTAAAATCAATCATTTTCTTACAAAAAAAAAAAAAAGAATATGTGAAACGCGGCAAGGCGCGGATAATTCGGCTAGTATATATATATATATATATTAGAAAGTGAGGTTTTTTTTACAAAATGAAAAATAACCGAGGTGTCCTACACGAGTGGATGTATAAAGAAAAGGGGATGAAATCGAAAATGCAACTGAAGTCTTATTTTTTTTTAAAATATATATATTTATTTGGTTCCTTTACCGGTTTCGCAGTTCTTCTGCTGTGAGTTGAGATGGAGGGTCTGTGGTTTTTCTCACAGATGTAAGAAAAACCACAGCCCCTCCATCTCAACTCACCTTTTGGAAAGCAGAAGAACTGCGAAACCGGTAAAGGAACCAAATAAATATATATATTTAAAAAAAAAATAAGACTTAAGTTGCATTTTCGATTTCATCCCCTTTTCTTTATATATATATATATAAAATCATCATCGACATCATCATCATCATCATCATTTTACGTCCGCTATTCCCTGTTTGCAAGGGTGGGACGGGTCTTTTTCAGCGCAGCATCTCTCCATTCCCCACGGTCCTTCGTCATCTCCTCTTTGAGGCTCAGTGATGTGAGGTCAGCTCTCACCACCTCCGCCCATGAAGTTCGTGGTCTTCCTCTTCTGCATCTTCCTTCTACTGGGATTTATTGGCACTTCTTTACGCAGCGGTCATCCTTCATGCGCATCACATCTTCATACCAACGCAGTCTACTCTCTCGCACACTACAGCCTATCCCTTTTAAACACAGTTTCTCTCTCAACTCCTCAATGCTCAGTCGTTCACGCACATCGATATTGCACATCCAACGGAGCATGCTTGCTTCATTTCTCTCCACCCGTCGCAAATCCTCCACAGTTGCTGCCCATGTCTCACTACCATGCAGCATCGCGCATCTCTCACAGGCATCATATAACCAGCCTTTCGTTCGTAAGGGAGAAAACCTTCTTTGTCAACAGAGGAAATAGCTCCCCTAACTTCTTCCAACCCGTCCTCATTCTAGACACTATGGTCTCGGAGCCCCCACCTCCCTTGCTAATCTTATCACTTAGGTATCGGAGGCTATCAACCACCACTCTCTACCTAAATCACACGATATATAACAACTTCAGAATGCACAAGGTAGGTCTCTGTTCACCAAAGAATTACTGGTGCGAACTTGAGTATTCCAACGGCACCATATATCTATTGCTAATAATAACTACCGGTGGGCAAATTTTGGTAGAAGGAGCAACATAATATAGAGTGTCTTGCCCAAGCACATAACGTATAACTCGGTCCAGGTGATGCGTTATATCGAACTCACGACTGTACACACACGCGCATAGACACAGACGCATACGCAAACGCGAACGCGCACAGGCAGACACACACATCCATGTATATATATATATATATGTAAATATATATACACACACATGCGTGTATATATATATAATATATATATATATATATATATATATATATATACACTCATGCATGTATAAATATATATATATATAAACTCATGAATGTATAAATATATATATACATACACTCATGCATGTATAAATATATATATACATACACTCATGGTTGTATAAATATATATATATATATATACACTCACGCATGTATATATATATATATATATATATATATATATATATATATACGCTCATGCATGTATATATATATATATATATATATATATATACATACACACATGCATATATATATATATATATATATGGCGGTTGGAATGTTGAAGTGTACACCAGAAATGTCTTGCGAAACAGAGGCCCATTTATTCCACAACGAGATATGATTGAATGCCATAGAGTAAAATATATTTCAACCACAGTAACACACGCTTCATCATTGAGGCTTTCTTTGTCAGGAGATAAATTATAAATAGTGAGGATGAAAAAAAAGTCGTTTCTTTTTTACACTTAAGTGAATAAAATCAGTCTCAATGGAATTTGATGCAGCACATATTATAAATAGAATCTTGAACACTTGATTACAAAATTAACTGCAATTCATTCGAAATGAAATATATTACATTATCGTTTCCTCAGACAATTTCTAGGTCCATTAATGTTAATTCTGGCAGATGTTTATTTTTATTTTATTTCTATTGTTGATTATCCTGTCGTTATTTCAATGGGTGAGTTGACCACTGCATTGTCATTAAAATAAATGTCAGTTTTAACTCAATTTGTATCAAAATTCGATAATATATATTTTCCATTACGGCAGCTCCTATAAGTCGACAAAATAATTGATCGTTGAATCATTGATTTGTTGTTAAATTGAGATACTTTAATGCATCAGACTGGTTAGCAAACCTGCTGAATAGTGCCACTATAACAATAATTTATTTAAGATTGATTGCGATGTAATTCGCTGATGTGGAGATAACAGTGATATTCAGGATTGTATTGCTGGTTTGTGTGTGAGGAATGATTGACTGGTACTAGTTTAATCTCGATTGTTGCCTTTAATAACACGTGGACATGCCTACAAAGTCAGAAAACAGTACAGCTCCCATGATTTTCGGAAACATTTCCTCACTCTCAGAGTTGCTGAAGCATGGAACAAACTAACTGCATCAGTTGTTAGCTGCCGAGACACTGCATCTTTTAAAACCGCAATGTTTCTTGAAATTCGCCAACACTACACCTAATATTCCCCCTCCATACCCCCATGTATATCATGACTCATACACTGTTCATGTTCCTGACATTTGTACATTTTTCTATGTACTATACATGCACCTTTGATGTGTTGTAGTGTACCTGTAACAAAAACTATATGAGTGGATGATATTTGTGTCATTAGGAAATGGGCGACATGGTCGTTTGATAAATTATACGACAAGCAAGATGATAATAGTTTTCCATAATTGCTTTACTGATACTAATGGATTAACATGACATGGACTTGTAAGACACATAATCTTTTAACACACAATGTCTCGAGTCTGACGAGAGGTTTTTTTTTACATAAGACCAAACCCATTGTTTGTTTACACTCTCGTGTCCCCTTTATTTACGTGTCGCAGCGACTTTTTTAGCAGTTGCTCGCACCAACCGGAGGTATATGGTCTTTAAAGCGATGAAATACCAATGATGGTTGGAAGATCACTGATGAAGGACTAACTTTATTCATATATATATATATATATATATATATATATATATATATATATATATATATATATATATATATATATAGATATATATATATATATAGATATAATTTACTTAAATGTGTAACTTGCTGAAGTGTGTTACGTACTGAAGTGTATAGCTTGCTGAAGATTTTCAAAGTAAATAGAGAACTGTATTGCAACAAACATCACCAGCATTAATAACTGCAAACGTATTCTAATTGTGTTTGTTTAAATCATTGTGTCCGACATTTTCTTGCTTCATAAATAGAATGGCTGTGAATAAGGTAAACATTTCTATGTTTACATATAATTATGTAATCTATAATTTCGCTTTAATGTTTCAAACTTGTATTAATATCATTTAATTTAAATATCTGAAAACTATAGTTATATAAGTGTTAATATCATCAAATATAACATACATCAGTAACTTTATGACTATAGAAAATACAAAAGAGTTGTAGACGTCTGGTATCATGTACCAATATCTATCAGAGCTAATACATGAAAGTACGGTAAGATGGTTCGTTCGTGTTTCATTCGATTTAGATAATAGGATTGGATCAAGTCATATCCGTATCAATTAATCATATATGTCTGTTTTATTGCTACTAGTATTTTAAAGAAAATGAAGACACCACTAAACTAAGTCCCGGAAACTTTATCTAATATATAAATTTCTTTATTAGCCACAAGGGCACAACAGAAGGGGACAAATACAAATGGGGAGTTTACATACAGGTATATGAAAATAAAACTATTAATACAATAACAAATAACAATTGAAATCCCCAATAGGGGGGATGTGTTACACAGGGGTTGTACACACACCGAAAAAATGTACAACCCTCATCTCCAGGAGCACCAAGAGTGAGTACTCCCTTCCTCTCTTCCTCTTTTTCCTCAACCTACAGGCTTATATAGAGAGAAGGCCCAACCACTCGGGCCATCTTTGCCACATTCACCAACCTTTTATAAAATTTGCTGGGGTATAGCACCTCTCCCTCCATCCTGATTCTTCTTCCAAAATGATAGAACTGCCAATGTACAATAACTACACAGTAATTAGCTGTGATAAAACTTTGGGGCGCACAGCTGTGGCTATTTTCAAATGAAAGTTTTTTTGTCTTATAGAAATAATCCAGTTTAAAAAGAAAAAATGTCCCCAGAAGCAAAATTTAAATTATTGATTCGTAATTTAGCTACAAGGCCAGCAAACCTAGCTGATAGGCCAATTTGATTAAATCAGCTCCTTTATGGATACTTTATTCGGAAATGTGAAATGCAAAGTTAAACTTGGCTGTATTTGGAATG
>OZ024753.1:12778065-12788065 GCA_964016885.1 Eledone cirrhosa | reverse complement strand
AATTTTAGTGGCCTGAGTTTTTGAGACACGCTAAGTTCAGATACCATGTGCGTTATTATATATACGCACACTGTTCAGTTTTTTTATATATTTAGAAGTGACCAGGTTACTAATAATTCTTCACCCGCTGATGAGCAAGAATCGGTATTCCTCTTCACAATTAATTTTGCTCAACTGTATTATCAAAGCTGTCTGGGTGATTGGTAGTTACCACAATTTCGGTTTGAATTTACTTTCTTGATTTATTCTTAAATTGAGTCTGGCAAACCTTATTGTCTATAGTTAGTATTCTTTTCCCCTTAGCGAATCTGGTCCAATGCGAGTTGAACACATATATGTATATATCTGTGTTTGTTTTTCTTTTATATTCAGTTTATATATATATATATATATATACGATATATTAACAAATGGAAACTATATTTATAAAACCATATTTATTTCACTATACATATTTCAAGGACACCAAGTTAAATTATGGTGTGCTTTCATCAGATAAAATATAATATTGATCAATTTTATAAATAAATATTGACATACCCTTAAAGAATGCGACCATTTCTGTTGGAGGCTCCCGGATAGTGGGGTTATTAAATTTATTTAGTCTATTATGCAAATTAGTGTCGGATATGTTTAAATCACAGTAGATTTCAAATAAGCCGTTGGGGTATGGAAAAAGGGAAAGAGAAAAAAGAGCAAACTCTAAGTGGAAAGTAAGAAAACAAGAAAAAGAGAAAGAGAAGAAAAAAGAAAAGAGAAAAAGAGAGAGAAAGAGAAAGCCCTAAGTGATAGGTTGTTGTATTAGCGTAACTTTTAAGATGAAGTGAAAAAATAAATATTTATTGGATGAGTTAGGAAGAGTCAATAAGCGTGATTAGAAAATAAATAAATAATAATAACTGGAGAATTTTAACCAGTGTTTAAATATGATTAAATGTTTAGTTTATCAATTAAATTATCAATTAAATTATTGAGATCTATACATTAACATTGAGATCTATATATTATTAAAATATATATATTATTAAATATAGGGAGTGCTTTATATCAGTTATAAAAATATTTGCTTGTTGTCTCCCAACAATTTAAATAGAACTTCTATATATATATATATATATATATATATATATGTGTGTGTGTGTCTGTGTGTGTGTATATATATGTAATATATATATAAATATATATATGCAAAAGTTCTATTTAAAATTGCTGGGATACAACAAGTAAATATTTTATAACTGATATAAAGCACTCGACAAGTTTTTAGAGAGCTTCCAAAAATAATGGTTGCATTTAATAGGGTACGTCAAAATTATTTATAAAACTGTTTATATATTGTATTTTGTCTGATGAAGGCATACCATATTTTAATTTGGTATCCCTGAAATATGTATAATGAAATAAATATGGTTTTATAAATATAGTTTCCATTTATTTAATATCGTATATATATATATATATATATATATATATATATAGATATAAATCAAGATATAACCAGACATTATCCAACAGAGTATTCGATATTTGGTACAGTAGACTATGGTTATATTATAAATGGTGGGACACCGACGACCGAGCTCTTGCCGTTCCGACAGCTAGTCCCAGTCAGACTCTTTATAATATATATATATATATTTATATATATATATATATATATATATATATATATATGTATATATATAGTTAAAAGAATAGAGGTGTAACACACAAGTTATTATATATTGGTAAACGGAATAGAAAATGCTGACAAATTGTTCACAGTTGAAAAATGGTTTAATTAGGAATAAAAGAGTATTAGTGATTGTATGGGTTAGTATTCAGTTGTGGTTTTAAGTTTTTACCGGTTGCGCATTTCTAAATGCTTTTCAAAAATAATTTTGAGATAGATTGTCCGTGCTGTTTGCTCAGATCAGAGCAAACAGCACGGACACTCTATCTCAACATTATTTTTGAAAAGCATTTAGAAATGCGCAACCGGTAAAAACTTAAAAACTTAAAACCACAACTGAATACTAACCCATACAATCACTAATACTCTTTTATTCCTAATTAAACCATTTTTCAACTGTGAACAATTTGCCAGCATTTTCTATTCCGTTTACCAATATATCTATATATATATATATGAGAAAGAGAGAGAGAAATAAATAATTTTAAAAGCCATACAATGCATTAGAAAATTAAGGGTGCCAAGATAACGATATAATTTTACCTAAAATTCTATCGTTATCTTGGCACCTTTAATATTCTAAAAATACTCAATGCATATACGTTTTTAGATTAGCGAGCCATGTGATTCGTTGGAAAGAGAGATAGCTTAACAATCATATAATGAGCAGAGCAAAAATTCATATTGAAAATGCTAGAAAGAACAACTAAGATTTATGAATACTTGTATGTATGTATGTATATATATATACATACATACAAGCATTCATAAGAGATTGAAGGACCCCTAGCCTCTGTCAGGGCATTCTTCTAGGAGAAGACAACTCAGGAAACTGGGATAACTCCGATATAAAACCTGCGGCTCAGTAGTTACCGATGATGTTGATCTCTTCTTCTTTACGGGTTATAGCTACTGTCGCTCAGAGAGTGGGATTGGCTCAGTGCACAGTTTTTCCTCACTTTAAAAATAATCTTCACGCACAGGCATTGCATGACAGCATTAATAAATAATTATTAATACTGGTGTATCGTGCAATGGCCATACTCGATAACCAGGAGGCAGGCAGCCATCATGTATATATATATATATATATATATATATTAATATTTGATGAACATTTACATGTTTTAGTTGCAATTGGCTAATGAAATTTTATTAGTCAATTGTAACTAAAACATGTAAATGTTTATGATATATTAATTTATACTGCTCAGAAGCGATTCTTAGAGCTGAAATAATTGTAAATGACCCCATTGAGTCTAAACTCTAAGCTATTTATATATATATATATATATATATATATCACTGCCTCATTTTCCGGTGTGTCGTTCTTTCAAGGGGTATTGTACGAGCTTATCTATATTTATATATCACATGCTCACCAGATTTTCATTGGTCACGGCTTGTTGTAATGTGCAAAAATAACATGACACATCCTAGATTTATCCACTCACCATAACAATGGGGAACATTTGAACTATCCTCTGCACCATATGTCAGTTATAGAGGTTATACTGATATGCGTTATATTTGCCTGACAGAAACCTGAAAAGTCAAAGCTAAAATGCCACCAAGATAAACGATAAAATATGCAGAAAGTAAATAAATATCTTTCTAGGAGATCGGCTTGTCAACAAGCGACGAAATTTAAAACTTTCACGAAGGCGTCTATAAATACATACATATGTATCGAAAAGTGCCGTGATAATAATAACCCATATAACACAAACAAAAATATTTGACAATAATCAAGAACAATAAACGATTTTATGACAAGAAATAACTTTGAAAAGGGTGTTACATCATTTCACATTTCACAGCAAGCATTTTAAAAATACACGTTGCACATGGAAACATGACACTTATACATTTCTGTAAGACAACCCTAAAACATGAAAAATACGTCTATCGTAAACCACAAAATCAATAATCATTCTAGCTTCCAGAATAGTGAACACTTAATATCAACTATAATAAGTTGCCGCGTCCGAATGCATGTATATACTCGCACACAGAGGCAAACAATCTCATGCACGCACATATACATACACATATACATACACATATACATACACATATACATACATATATACATACACATATACATACACAGATTCATATATATGTACGTGTGTCTGTCTGTAATTCTGTAGAATGTTCACACACAGACATGAACACGAAAACACATATAGCTTCAAGAAGGCATTCCCTTTCCAATCACTTAGGCAAACACTCACACACATACATAAGCGCACTCACATATATGTATGTGTTTCTGTCTGTAATTCTTTAGAATGTTCACACACACACATACACACGTACAGAGAAAGATATATGTTTCAACTATGTGTTTACTTTCCAATCACATAGGCAATCATTCGCACACACACACACAGATTCATACACAATTTCAATCATATATATGTATGTGTGTCTATCTGTAATTCTTTAGAATGTTCACACACAGACACAGACACACAGACAAAGACACACATACATATAAACACATATAGAGACACGTTTCAACAAGACGTTCTCTTTCCAATCAGAAAGTTCTGGGTTCTATTCCTACAAGTTTTGTTATTTCTGGTTATTTCTCCAAAGTGAGATATATATGTTGCCTGCATGCCATTGCACCTATATTTTTACCTATATGTTATTATATCTTAGAAATACATTTTTACAATCTGTTTCTTTCCTTAGTTCGGTCTAATATTCTAGTAGCGTGTTTTTGGTACCAGTTTGATACATAATCGTTTGACATTTTCTGACGTACAGCTACATTCCCAACCCATGTGTATATGGCATCAACTTATCATTGTAAGATTTAAGCATCACAACAATACTTGATAACCAGTGTTACATTGTATCGACAACATACTTAGTGGTAACGGTAACTGGTACAACTGAATGTCTGGGAGAGCCGCTACAATCTATAGTGTCTCCATCATAGATTGCAATCCATATTGTTGTTTCTACAGAGAGGGTACTATTGACTACAAAACCTTATTGTTTTCCCTCTTAACCAACCATGCATTCATTCTCCTACCTACTTATTCCGGGACCAGGGTGTTTCAGGAATCATTCCTGGATCGATTTTGACGAACGCCATTGCAATGACAAGATCTAGCTAATCCACATTTCAGCGGCCCAACTGTTGTTTCAATACTTATATATGATGCAGTAAAAACTGCGAAAGGCGGCTCCATCACAGACGGAAGCCCTTCTCCATGCTATTGATTAGGTCATGTCCTGCAAACAACGGTCTTCTGGTAATTCGTTAAAAAGACGTTACTGGTGAGTAAATACTCGTAGGTTTTAGCACCATCTCCTTTGCTTCGTATTTTATGGTTAGAACATATTTTGCATTCATTTAATATCCCACGGATGTACTTCTTGTGGAGTAGCTCTGTAAAAGATATTTCTGGAGAGGGTTAAAACATATTTACAGGACTTGAGTAGGTTTACTAGATCCCATCAGCTCCAGTAACAGACATCAAGTTTATTATTGAACCTCGTTCGTCAGATTACTATTTCATCTATGGCTGGTATTACATCTCCTTGTATTCTTTCAAAAATATACTCAAGCAATATATTTCCTAACATTCCACCATACTTGTTATAGACGCTGGGTTTATATATTGTGAAACAGAGGTAGGAAACTTCATATGAGATTATGAAATAGACTACAATTTACATCAAATGATAATCATTGAATGTTATTTTGATTTGAAGTTCCATATGCATCATACTGAAATAATAATTTTTTTTACGATTTCATCAGGATTTATATCCCTCGTCGATGTTGTTTCATTTGTTGAGACCGCATGGATTCTTAAATATATTTCTATACATCTATAGCCGTATTAAGCTTCTCTACTATCATCATGCACGCAACAGATGTGTTTTCTTGCAGAAGATGTGTATATTATTTTATATTATTGCCAATGTTCAGACTCAGTGTGAAGCAGAGATTTTCAATACCCATTTCAAGATGGGTAAGCTGCATCTGCTATAGATATTCATTTATTAATACATATGAAATATTGTAAACTATTTCATACATAAATTCAATAAGATTGTTTACCATATAACCTGTTATGTATTCATTCGAGCCATGTGAGAAAATTACCTCGCTTAGTATTATGAAATAACGTATTATCTATTAATTACAGAATGAATAACACAAATGTGCAGGTACAGACACACACACACACATACACATCCACACACACACGCGCGCGCACATACACACATACGCACGCAGAGAGATAGAGAGAGAGACAGACACACACACACATATAGACACAAACACAGACATACACATGCAATCACACATACACACCCGCGCGCACTAACAGGAATGCACACTAGTGTGTGGATAGTTTGGATTTCCACACGTGTATACATTACCTTTTTCAGGTTATATGTTGTCACAACAAAACAAAAAGCAATCAGAGAACTTACATTACATGGTCAATAAATCAATATCTATAATTATCAATGTACTCTGAATGCAAGTTCTGTACACAACAGACTAGATTAGACTCTAAACTAACAGTTTCAGAATAAGATGTAATTAACGTATGATTCACACATTAAAACGAAAAATGGAAACACACCCAGCTACGTATATGCAGAGTTAGTTTTAGACTTTGGTGGGCCCGGGAAACTTCAGGTTTGGGTGGCTCATCATGCAACTAAATATATAATTGTTTCTACTTTTGGCACAAGGCCAGTAATTATCCCAGTGCATTACTGGTACATTATTTTATCGACCCCGTAAATATAATACACAACAAACCGTCCGAATTTACATATCAAAGTAAGCTTGGTGCAAGTAATTGGAATTGAAAAGTTATATATACAGGTATTAAATTCAAAACTTCTAATTACCCTAAAACTAAAATGCCCAGCTGCTACATCCCTCGCTTGTGGGGTCCCCAACTGCATAAGGGTGGCGGCGAAATTGCCCCCATTTGTCCGCCGTTAAACCCGGCGTAGCGTATATGTCATCTTAAAGATTGCTACAGAAAAAATATACCCTATTGTATCTCTCATGAAGAGCTATTATATTTATGGGAACGTTAGGGCGGTGGAGAGTCGGAGACCATGCCTTGCAGCATAGTTACGGCCCTTTACGGTCTGAGTTCAAATCCTACCAAGGTTAACTTTCCCTTTCGTCCTTACGGGCTCGATAAAATAAAGCACCACTAACGTACTGGGGTCGATTTAATCGACTTTCCGCTCCCCCAAATTACTGGACTTGTGCCTATACAAGAAATCATATTTACGGGAAATTGAATAGCCTGCAATATATGTGAGAAATCGCGTCAATTTGGTATTGTTTTTCACGAGAATGTTGCTTTTAATCACCAACAAACACACACCAGGAAAGTTGTCACTGGGCCATAGATTCGAAGATGTATCGACAGTCGATCGACGTTCGTCAAACCGTTGGTCTATAGTATTGTTAATGCTATCGACCGGTCGCAGCTCCAGGTAGAAGGAGCAACGTGAAATAAAGTGTCTTGCTCAAGGACATAACGCATAGCCTGGTTCAAGGAATCCAACTGACAACCTCACGATTGCGAATCCAATTCTCTAACCAATCAGTCACGCGCGTCCAGATGTATTAAGCTATGAATACATTGTGGATCCTTGTGGATTGAGTGATGTAATTAAGAACACGGTAGTCTACAGACTGCAACAAAAACCCCAACATGTTCCAGCTGACTTACATTGGATCCAACAGTCAAAACTGATACATTACATAGAAACACTTTTTACCTCACTGATATATAACATCTGAAGCTAGAATTGATGGTATATGTTAAACTGCTTATCGTTGTGGATATAACCTTTCAAGTGGTGGATAATATACCTCTAATATAATCTGAAGACGTTTCTGATATAATACTTAAGATGTTTCTTTACAAATGAATTCTAAAGCTTTACAATTCCACATAAACCTGCACTGAAAATATTATACTTTTCCTGGCAATATTGTCAAATGAAACAATCTTCCCGTGTGTTAAGAATAACATTTCTGTTGATTTGGAAACAGTTATCGAGAAAATGGAATTCAGTATAACTATGAAAATATATGTTGATTAAATTGTATTCATTTAGATACAGAATATTTTATTTAAGTCGTAAAGAATATTACCTCATGTATGTTTCATTAATAGAATATCATTATTTTAATTTTGTTAAATTCAATTCAACTTAAATTAGTTGGATTACACGTGCTACTAAGAAGATTAATTTAGTAACGGAACGAATATGGTAACTTTGACAGAATATGATTTGGGGTGCACTTTATTCTACGAGAAGGTGACCAGTAGCTATTAAATGAACCAGACATTATAACGTAGAGTGGGTTTCTGATTTATCGCTTAAGGACAAAAACCACAATTATACAACCGTCCAGGTTAACAGAAACATTGGATATACACACACGTACAATACACAGAGGCCAAACAAACACGTATAACAGATTCATATGCACACAAACACACATACATAGACATACACACAGATATACGCATATATTTTACATACATACATTCATGATGGCTGCAAACTCTGCTAAGAGTATTACAATCGCTTGGCAGATTACAGATTTGCTGCACGTTTAGGCTACCACCAGCCACACGAACATGTAACATATCCTGATCGAGCAATGCATGTGCTTTGAAGGTTTTTTAAGCACGAGTGCCCGATCGCACTCTCTGAGCATCGAAAACACTACCTGAAAAGGAGAACTGGTCAACATCATCGGATGCTTCCGAAGCAGCAGGTTTTTATTTGGAGTTTCCCTGTCCCAGAAAGGTGTTTTGACAACAACTGGAGGCCTTTCACTCCTAGGTGAAAAAACAAACTACTATTTGGATGACTGTTGACTCTGCTGAGTTCCTCCGCCCTTGTACATACACACATACATACCCACGCGTGAATACACTATATTACAAATAGCATATCTGTCTTTCTCCATGAGTTTATCTATGTAAAGAAAAAATACATTTGCATAATATGCAATTTTACGAATCAAATGCTGTCGAGATCAAATTTAAATTTCACTTCTCCAGTGTGCATAAAATATAGTATCAATCTCTCTCTCTCTCTCTCTCTCTCTCTCTCTCTCTCTCTCTATATATATATATTTATTAAAATAACAGATTAAAGTTTAAGCAAAGAATAGCTGCTTTCACCCTTAACTGGATCTTATGAAACTCAGAAGATCCCGTTAAGGGTGAAAGCAGCGATTTTTTGCTTAAACTTTAATCTGTTATTTTAATAAATATTTGCTCTACGGTTCTTATATATTTGATATATATTTATCCTTATGGAGCCCCCCTTTAGATTTTAGTCTTCAAATTTATTATTATTACTATATATATATATATATATATATATATACATATATACGAGGTCCGAAAACAATGGAACCAAACTCCCACTGTCGCTGCCTTCGTCTCTCTCGCTCTCCACATCTCTCACTATTATGAGCAAATGGGGGCTTACAAGCTGGTCGCTCCGCAGCCCCATGGGACAGAATAGAAAACGCGTTTCTCGGAGGGATGGTGAGAGAGAGGCGCCGGAAAACCCTTTCCAGCTCGTGAGTCTCACACCTGCGGGTAGCCAAGTCTGTGCCGATAGTGGTGAGTAGGGAGATGATCCTGGGGCCAAGGACAACAGAAATCTGCACTATCTTGAACTTTGGTTTAATGGAATGTTTAGGGATGTGATCAACAGATTTTGTAATCTTGCCTCTGAACTTTCGTACCGAGTGCAAAGCTGGTTTTTGTGAACCTGGTCATATCCAGTCAACAGGATAGTGTCATATGAATATAATCACAAGAGTAAGTTTGTTTTGAAACAGCGAGCGAGTTTGAAATTGGAAATAGAAGCTGCTCTCAACGTATTTTTCTTACTAAAGAAATGTTAGCCTGAGAGTGGGGCTTAAAACCCTCTAAGAAAATAAACGTCAAAACTCATCTTATTCCATTTCTTGGAGTGTTCTAAGCCTCTCTATCAGGCTAAGATTTCTTTAGTAAAAGATTCGGCGAAAGCTTCAATTTCTCCTAAATTTCAAACTTCACACAATGGTGTGGATAACCAAAGATGTGGGTTTGACTCCCTTGTATGTCAATACTCATCCTTTTCCATTTTTAGGCCCAAATTCCTTCAATCGAAAATACGGTGAAAGCTTCTATTTCTAATTTCATGCTCACCAGAATTTGATGTGAAATCCCCCTTTTTTTAGATATACAAAACACAATATCGATCAAACACTCTTTAGGAAAGAAACCCAGGAGCAAATAT
>OZ024753.1:12768065-12773065 GCA_964016885.1 Eledone cirrhosa | reverse complement strand
ACGGAACAAAAATATTCTAATGTCCAGTAAATCAAATAAATAGGTGGGGAATGACTATAAAATCACAATTGAAAATATTTGTAAAATTTGACTATCAACTTCGGAACCAGGAATTAGTTTAGAATTCCTGCCAAAATGCATATCTTAAATATTTTGAAAAAATATTTGGTTAATTCTTCTATTTCCTTCTATTTCCTTCTATTTCGTTCAGTTCGGTTTTTGGATTCCGACCAAACTTCTCACAATTATCCCTTGCTTTATCGAGAATAATCTTTTTCTTACTCAGAAAAAGGAAACACTCATATGCTATGTGTAACGAACGTACATGTATAAGGTACCTTCCATGCAATGAGCAATAGCTACCTTAACGTGCTAGAAATAGAACCCTATTGTTAAAACTTCATTAAGGAAATATGTCACATACCAGGTATTATAATCTTTTATACGTCGAATTTTGTTACGTACCATGTATTATAATGTTATACCTTGAATTATAAGTCGTGATAATCAAGACTAGGCTATATTTGACCACATGTCTGCTTCAAAATATATATCATTTTGTAAAACGAAATTAGTAAAAATACACCTCCGAGCTACTACCAACATTTTTATAATACAATATTGGTGTGATTTTTATATTAACAAAATACTTGGGTCCATGCCTTTAAGGCAACAGACACAGACGTAGACATAATATATATTTATATATATGTATATATATCATATATATGTATATATATATTGTTATACTGGGGGGGGGGTCATATTTGTGTAATATTGCCAGAATTAATAACAGAACACACTCACTGTTTGGTTGGTTTTCGCTTCTGTGTCTTTTATATCGGTTAATTTAATTTATTCGGTCCTCAATGTTGCCATTCATTTTTTCTGTTTAGCCTTGGCCTTCTAAGTTCTATTTCACTGGCCTCTCTGATTTGCCTATCTGCTGGGTCATTTCTATGTTTAGATATTATTCTAATGTCTATGTTGTCTATGTTACCGTCGTGTTGTTGTCTGGCATGTTCGTATAGTACTCAACCGTTTTTTCGTCCTTTTAGTTCCCCCCAGTGTTGGTCTATCCTTTCACCTATGCTACGAGCTGTCTCGCCTATGTATGTTGTTGTCATGTTTCTGCAAGTACCCTCTGTAATTCTTATGCTATAGACTACGTTTCTAGTTTTACAGTTTATCTGGGGATAAACCCCCGGATAAACTGTAAAACTAGAAACGTATATATATATAAACAACTTCTTTGTTGATACTCATGTGTGTGTCCGTATCTTTTTATATGCTAGTGAACCTTCGTTGCAGTTTAAATAATCCACCATTTTGTCTACAATTTTGCGTATCGATCGAATTATATGGAGTAATATGAAGGCGATATTTAATAGGAAAATACAAACATTACAAAATATGACCAGATGGAAATAGATGGAAGATGGAAATGGCAAACGTGAATATAGAGTAGATTATCAATAAGGGTCAACTAAGAGGGTGAATATATATAACATATTAACCATATAAACAACATTCTTGGCACATTAAACTTGACGCGTTTCAAGTAAGTGAAAGGAAATAACTTGTGGATCTTAGACGTCGAGATTTATTAATAAAATTATGTGCTAAAATTGATTGTTATGCCTAGAGACTTATTCAATTAAGAAATCGATCGACATACACGAAATTATCAGTTTTTCATATTTTCCTATTATGAAATTATACAATTTCTCTCTCTCTCGTAATTCATTCAGAGATTCGTCCGAATTCTTGCAAGGTTTTAATAAATCGTTCGTGACGTATCACAGAATCATTTGCAGACTTTTCTTTGTTCAGAGAAATAAGTTGGATAAATATGCGACCCAAATGTATCAACAAGGTTACATGTGAGCAAAATAAAAATAGGGAATCAAATTAAATTGGAAATTGGTTTACATCGATATCAATTAGGGGACGAGAGAGAATGATATTCAATTTAAATGTCTAGCTACTATCATTTCCTGCGCTGAGATATTGCAGACAAGAGAATAAAATGTGTGCTTAGAATAGAGCAAAAAATGTCCGAATTGTAGGCAAGCAGAATAGAATACAACGCAAGGAAGATAACATAAAATAGATCCTAATACACATCAAAACCGACATCAGGAGAGAGTTGAAATAAAAACCGTGAAGCAATATATTTCATGTCAAAAAGTATATACATATATATATATATATATAAGTATATATATATATATATATATAAGTATATATATATATATATATATAAGTATATATATATATATATATATATATATAAGTATATATATATATATAAGTATATATATATATATATATAAGTATATATATATATATATATAAGTATATATATATATATATATATATAAGTATATATATATATATATATATATATATATAAGTATATATATATATATATATATATATAAGTATATATATGTATATATATATATATATATATATATATAAGTATATATATGTATATATATATATATATATATATATATAAGTATATATATATATATATATATATATATACTTTTTGACATTAAGATAACAGATTAAAGTTTAACCAAAGAATCGCTGCTTTCACCCTTAACGGGGTATTTTGATATATTATCCTTATCGAGCTCTCTACGGAATTTAGTCTCCACATTGTATTAGTATTTCTCTCTCTCTCTCTCTCTCTCTCTCTCTCTCTCTCTCTCTCTCTCTCTCTCTCTCTCTCTCTCTCTCTCTCTCTCTCTCTCTCTCTCTCTCTCTCTCTCTCTCTCTCTCTCTCTCTCTCTCTCTCTCTCTCTCTCTCTCTCTCTCTCTCTCTCTCTCTCTCTCTCTCTCTCTCTCTCTCTCTCTATATATATATATTTAAAAGTTAAACAAGGTTCAATGAATAAATCAAATAATGAGTTTTACAATAGATTGGAAGCACTCAACAGTATGGGTTTTCCAGAGTAATTAATTGTTTCTACTTTAGGCACAAGGCCAGCAATTACCCAGTGCATTACTGGTACTTTATTTTATCGACCCCCATAAGGATGAAAGGCAAAGTCAACCTCGGCGGGATTATGATAGAATTAATGTTAGAATGAAGGATCCTGTTTAGGTATATAAACATATTATTTGGTAACTTGTTCTCTTGATAAATATGCACACCTTTGGATTATTTTAGATATTTAAAATTAAGATTCGGATCTTCATTTATTTGTCTCTGTTTTAAATATATAATTTGGATATTTAACTTGTAAGATTACCGGCTATAATTGAACCGTAGATCATTCATGCATTTATATATTGTACTCATTTTGGGTATGTTTTGGGGACTCAGAAAGGTAGATTTGCACTTATATATGTTTATATATCTAGGTATAAATATAACAGACCATACTAGTCGACAAATATTGGCCTCTCTCTCCACTGAGCTGGAGGTAAAACTACAATTATAGCATTACTAATAATGATTATAATTATTTATTTATTAAATGTATATCGTTTCATTAATACCTATAACAACTCTCTCTATATAGTCGTACAAATATGTTTATCTAGTATAATAACATGCTCGTAGTTACATTTATAAATAATTTAGATACTCAAATGACTCTCTATTGTTATAAGTGTTAGATATTCCCTGGATGTTCGAAATTATATAATGATTATTACTTAATTTAATATAATTTAATTTATTTTAATTCAATTTAGATTACCTTCGGCTTTTTCAAGTCTTTGGCTCCTCTTTCTATGACATTTGCTGGACATTTTAGAAGTATCTTTTGTCTACTATATATTAAAACCCTCTTATATTTTAAACTATATTTTTAATATTGGGCATTCTTATGTTTCGCAAACAATTAATTATTTTTCACTTTTTATTTTTTTATTTTATTATTTTTTTGTATCTAGCCCTTATCATTAGGACTCATGTAGTTTTGACTTATATATTTATAGTATATATCAATTAAATGATCCTTTTACAATAATTGATATAAAACATTAATTTTTAACAATATTTTCAGTAACTTATTTGCTCTATTGTATTATTGTATTATGTTATGTATATTTGAAAGGTATCACCTTAAAACTTTAGACAATATAATCCTTGTATATTTTTTTGATTAACACATATATGTAATTTAAAATTCAGACTTCTTTAAGTTTAATTATAAGGCCTGTTGATCCTTTAGGCACTCAAATTGTTAATCATAAATTCCTTAATAATTATAACTGTAATTATTTTATAAATTATATTGTATAAACTGTTGTCAATATTATAAATAATTTTGGTAAAGTTTACCTTCGTGAGGTTGTAAAAACATTGTTTTCTTTCTCGTGTTAGTAAATCCTTTAAATTTGATTTCATAAAATTTGATTCTAGAAATTAAACTTGATAGTATACTGTAATATTAATACAGATACCTATTAACTTTTAAAACCTAAAATATTATTCATTACTCTGAACTAACTTAAATTAAATATTTTGAATATTAACGGTAAACCAAATAAGTTTAGATATATATTGTATATATGGATAATTGTCTCAAAACTTGAACATAAATTATTCCCCTTTGTCTCTCTCTCTCTGTAATCAACTCTCTTTTGTCTTTCGAGGCACCTACTAACTATATTATCCCATCAGCTGTTTCTTCCTCTATGCTTTCCTTTCTTTCCTTTTTCTTCAGTAATTAAAACATTTTTTAACAGTTATATTGATGACATGTATCTCACACGCACCCTCTCTATTGTATGTATTATATATTTTTCTCATGTTCTCAATATTAAGATATATAAATATTGAGTTGTGTCATATATTACTCACTACCATGACTGAATCTTAACCATCTAATATGTCAAGGTATGTCATGCATCATCTTATTTTATCTGATGAGGACGTACTGTTGAACTTAACTCAGTACCTCTGAAATATGTATAATAAAATATACTTGATCACAAGAATATCTATTTTGTTTATAATTTGAATTTATATATAT
>OZ024753.1:12750565-12763065 GCA_964016885.1 Eledone cirrhosa | reverse complement strand
TTCTCCTACATGGATATAAAGTAGTGGCCGTACTCGAAAACCAGTTGGCAGCCACCATGTATATATATGTATTTATATATATATATATATATATATGTAGGTATACATATATATATATATATATGTAGGTATATGAAACCACGGGTGAAATCACAGGTGCTTGTGTTTTTATTGGCAGCATATCTGTTTCAACAAACATTTAGTCATAGTTATACCTATATGTAGAAATATACACAAGAAATGGATAATATTGTATATTATGCGATTACCGGTAAGATCAGTAGCTCAGTGTAAAATATCAGATATACTGCGGAGCAGATATACAAAATAAATTTTGATCGTTATTTATTTTCTAATCTATGTTGTATATATATATATATATATATATATATATATATATATATGTGTGTGTGTGTGTATGTGTGTGTGTGTATTTACCTTTACTGCTTCTTACGTATCAGAGCATAGAGTTTCGATGAATAAAACATCGATAAAATTAAGTAACAGACTAGAAAAAAATTTAAAATTCATTCGAATCAATATGTTCGACAAAATTCTGTAAATTTATAACAGAATAAAAGAATATATTATTCCCGGCTGTTCCAATTTTCTAGTTAAACATGGTGATTACATTCAACCAGTCTTGTTACCACGTGTAATATCGAGGGTCGAATCGAAGTGTTATATATATATTATTTCAATGGAGACATAATGGCGAAGTCGATGTATAAAGAAATGTAAACATAATACAGTATGTTCAACGCACCCTCGTCATTCTGGCTCTTTTCTTTATATTTTCTAGATTTAATTATAAGGGATCTGTAAAATACGTTAACGCTTCATAGAATTTATAGAATAATGTCAGTTGGTGAATATTATCGAAACTCCTGACTCGTAAAGTTATCTAGTGAACCATTTCAACTTATCAGCTTTTATAGACGTCTATAGCAGAGAATGGCCGTGTTTATTGGCAATATACTAAGGCATGGTCATTTACAGCATTTTGCATGCAAATATAACATGTACATCGGAATATAAAGTCTATATATATATATATATATATATATATATATATATATATATATATATATATATATATATATATATATATATATATATATATATATGTGTGTGTGTGTGTGTGTGTGTGTGTGTGGCTTTGTAACACTATTTGGTGGATTGGCAGTATCGGTAGAGGGTCGGACGCCATGCTTTCAAGCATAGTTACGTCCCTTTACGATCTGAGTTCAAATCCCGCCGAGGTTGACTTTGCCTTTCATCCTTACGTGGTCGATAAAATAAAGTACCAGTAATGCACTGGGTAATTGCTGGCCTTGTGCCTAAAGTAGAAACATCTATTTGTTATATATATAGGTGTGTGTGTATATAACACTATTTGTTATATATATATAGATATATATAGAGAGATATATGTGTGTGTGTGTATGTCCTATAGTTGTTTCTACTTTTGGCACAAGGCCAGCAAATGACCCAGTATATTACTGGTACTTTATTTTATCAACCCCGTAAGGATGACAGGCAAAGTTAACCTCGGCGGGATTTGAACTGAGATCATAAAGGGACGTAACTCTATGCGTCAAAGCATGGTGTCCGACTCTTTACCGATATTGCCAATCCACCGGTCCTATAATGTTAGGTATAAAGCTGAACATATGTCGTGGATACTGGATCCGCAAACCCCTCATCACTTGTCCATAGTTATCTCCCTTCTCTAGCCTGTTACGTACTACAGTAATATATAGCCGATTGCAGTGTATGGGTTTAAGGTGTGGTTTCAACAACATTACTTTTTGGTGGCTTGATGTGATGTATATCTAATCATGAATATGCAAGTCTCTTCACATATTCATGATTAAACTTGATTTTATGAGTATATACAAGCCTTGTATATAACGGCTGCCATCCATTGATTTGGCAGGGTCGTAACTCATTTCTACAGCTGAGTAAACTGGAGCAACGTGAAATAAAGTGTATTGCTCAAGGACACAACATATCGCCTGGACGGAGAATCGAACTCACAACCTTTCGATTGCAAGCCCAATGCTCTAACCACTAAGCCATGCACCATGTGTAGTGGTTCTGAGAAAAATGCGGCTTTGCAGATGATCAATGCAAATTGACAATGGAAAGGTGCTACAGCTCGAGTTAGAAAAGAATTATTGACCATCAGGAGAAGTAGAGACCCATGATTCTATTCAGTAACCGAACCAAATATGAAGTACACCAAATCCAATGCTCCTAGGGACGCCCCAGTTTCTTCTTATGAGCGAGTGTAAACTCGGCCACATTAGATTATATTAGATTGTATAATAGGCGGCGAATTGGCAGAATCGTTAGAAAGTCGGATAGAAAGTTTTGCGGTATTCGTTCCACCTCTCTGCTTTCTGAGATCATATCCCGCATAGGTCAACTTTGATTCCATCATCTCGAGTTCGATGAAAAAGTACCAGTTTAGTACTGAGGTCGATTCTTCCTCAATATCTCCTTCTCATTTCCTCTCTCTCTCTCTCTCTCTCTCTCTCTCTTTCTATATTTCTCTCGGAGAAAAATACTATACACAGGCCCGGAGAGAGATGGGCTCTGCCAGGCTTAAATAGCAGAAGAATGTCTGTGTGTCAATACGGCGATCCTATGACTCTTTCAAGATAATATTTCATAAATCCATTGTATGCACTCTTTTTATCTATTGATTTCAATCCAACAGGATAAAGTTCTATATGAAATTCAGAATAAATCTGTTTGTTACAAGCTATTGACGAAATACTCAGCAGAACGAGCCTTAAAATGTAATATAAGAAAGTGCGGTAGTACAGAATATACGTACACTTGCATATATATATATATATATAATATATATATATATATATATATGTGTGTGTATGTATATATGTATATATATATATGTGCATATATATATACATATATATATATAAACATACATATATATATATATATATATATATTAACATATATATATATATTAACATATATATATATATATTAACATATATATATATATTAACATATATATATATATTAACATATATATATATTAACATATATATATATATTAACATACATATATATATATAAACATACGTATATATATTAACATATATATATATATATAAACATACATATATATAAACATATTTAATACAATAACAGAGATAGTTTAAAGCTAAAAAACATATATATATATATATAAACATACGTATATATATATAAATATAAACATACATATATATATATATATATATATATATACATACATACACGCACACACATATATATATATAAACATATATACATACATACACACACATATATATATAAACATACATACATACATACACACACATATATATATAAACATACATACATACACACATATATATATATGTGTATATATGTGTGTGTGTGTGTCTATGTGACTGTGTATTAGGGGCCTACATCTTACGACCGATTTTCATGAAACTTTACAGGCTCATAGATTAGTCATTGGGGAGTGCTTTATGTATATCAGCTTATCGTTATCTTTTTTATTCCGGGGTCATTCTGCAGATAAAAATCGATAGGGTGTCACCTTTTTTTAGGTATCGAAAAATAAGATTTTTGGCTCTAACTCCCACATTTTGCCGCGCATTTCGTTCAAATTTTAAAGCAAAATAGAATTTATAATTGCACATCCTCTAATGGATTTTAGTGAATTGGTCATAGGGTTATTTACTTTGGTAAACACCACTGCAGTCCAACCACTAATTTAATTCGATACAGATATAATAAAATTAACAAACTCGCTCGTGAGTGAACTGTCCGAGAGCTGGTCGCCAAATAAATATTGACATATTCAGGAAGGAGATCTTAATGGTTCAAGCTTTTCCTCAACTTGAACCGTTAAGATGTCCTTCCTGGATATGTCAATATTATGAGACAAACTACATTTTATCTGATGAGTGCGTACCAAAGTTTTGGTAACCTTTAAATATCTATAATAGAATAAATATGGTTTTATAAATATAGTTTCCATTTATTAATATCATTGATATTATACTCCAGAAAACTTGTCGAGTGCTTCGAATCAGTTATAAATATATATATTTGTTGAATTACCAACAAATTATATATCCCTGGGCTTATATATATATAGATATAGATATATATGTATATATATATATATGTTTATAATTAGATATATATGTATATATATATATATGTTTATAATTAGATATATATGTATATATATATGTTTATATATGTATATATATATATATGTTTATATATGTATATATATATGTTTATCAATGTATATATATATGTATATATATGAGAATTTTAGGAAGAATTTCGTATAAACATTCCAAACGAGCGAAAATTGAAAGTAAACAGTTACAGCAAATTGATTACATTGTTTGAAGGGGAACCAACATTCCTATGTTGTTTATTTTTGATTTTCCATTGTTTATTTTATTTTCAACAGATTTCACTGATCCGTTTCCAAATCAACGATATTTCCCATCCCTATTTAATTAACTTTCATGAAGAATTGTCTACCATGTCTAAGATTATTTTCTTTGTTTGGATATTTTCTCAGTGTTTTTATTGATTTATTACAACAATTATGGGAAGATGTTATGTTGTTATGTTACCCAATGCAGTTCAATAATTAGTTTTATACTCCATATGTGTTTGTATGTATGAATATATATATATATATATATATATATATATATATGTATATATATATATACGTGTGTATATGATTACCTTTTTTGTATAACATATACATATATATATATGCATATATACATATATGTATACAAATATATGTATGTATACATACAATGCTTCGAGCAAACTTCAATACTCTCTTATCCTTACACCAGGAATTGTTTGCATCCGTAAGGGAACTGTTTAGACTGTCGTAAAAATGGGCCAATGCTGGCTGTCAAATTATTTTCCTGAAACGCTGCCTAAAAAACGATGTCATCACCAACACTATCAGGAACATCCGCTTACCAGGAAGCCTACGTACACCAGCTTTCCAAAACACCACTAACCCCATACATCGTGCGTGTATTTAACAGATCCTGAGGCATCTCAGCCGCCAATTACACATCCATAAGCGGACACTCTCCATAAGCGAACACTCTCAGAAAATCTCTAAAGCAATCGACCAGTGCTACCACTCCAGAGTCCAATACGAGAAAAAACGGCTCAAGCGGAAATATGAGTGGATCTTGTCTAAACTCGACACTAACGAACAGATGGACCAGAACCACGTGGAAAACAACAACGTAACAACCGCCATCGCCGCATCCACCAACACCGAGCCACACCTCAACGATGCGACGCACCTGGTCACCGAACTAACCGGCACTCTCACGAGCGACGAGCTTAAACTCCTACACCTTGGAACCAAGTTCATCGTCTCACGACAGACGCAAACTCGACATCGAGGCCAACTTTTGTCGAGCCGCTTACCAACTTAAATGGGTGACCGCCATCAACAGCGCCACAGAAAATAACAGCGCCAACGCAACCCACCACAAGTTCCCCACTTACCACCCCGACAACCCACTCCACCCCACCCACCAACCACGAACTCGACACTAAACTCATCAGGCTAAAACACTCCATCTCGGATATACTTCGCAAGCACACACACACACACGCACAACACAACCTCACCAAGTCTCAACTCACCACTTTCTCCAACCTAAAATCGAAGAACATCATCTACCTCCCCTCCGACAAGGGAAAAGAATCCTGCGTCATCACTACAACACCCTGGCCCTCCAACACCTTGATGATGACAACCTCTACTCCAAGGTCACGGGAATCACTCCCGAGCAGATAGAGGAGCACATCAACGCCGCCTGGACCAACATCTGCGACCGGCGGAAGCTCCCGAAGAAGCTGAGATACAACCTCCTCACGTGGAACAGCAAACTAACCGCCTTCTACCAGCTCGTGAAAACACACAAACAGGGACCCGACATGAAGATCAGGCCCATTGTATCGAGCGTGGAAGGACCGCTCTACAAAATGTCATGGCTCCTAGCCAGAATACTCAAACCCATCTTAGACACCTGCCGGGACACGTTAACAGCTCCGAGGAGGTGTTGAAGCGCCTACATCAAATGGATCCCGACTCCAGAAAGGATAACAGATAAGCCTTCAGCCTTGATGTAGTCCCTCTCTACACCTCGGTCCGGCACTCCCGGCCGTTAATATACTGATGGAACGCGTCCAATCCACCGACCTACACTGCTTCGGGCTCACCACCACTGACATCCACCAACTCCTATCCATAGTCGTCGACAACACCTACTTCGGATTCCTTGACCAAGCATACCAGCAAACCTCGGGACTGCCCATGGGCTCAAGCCTGTCGGGTGTGCTAGCGATCTCTTACACGGACAGCCTCGAGCGCAAGGCACTCAACGCCTGCCATCCCAACGCCTTCGCCTTTTTCTCAAGTTACGTGGACGACATCCTCATCCTCACATCTTCCCAAGACATGGCAAACATAATCTATGAGACGTTTAAAACACGGACGAGAACATTGACTTCAGTGTTGAACACCCCAACGACGACCGTTCACTTGCCCTCCTCGACTTCCGAATCAACATCACAGAACAGGGAGGGATCAACTGCAACTTCTACCGAAAGGCAGCCTGCAGGGACCTGTTCGTCCACTACAAGTCCAGCTTCCCTAACAGTGCCAAAAGAGGATTCATCACGAACGAGATCGTGCGAATCAAAAACAGATGCAGCGATCCCGCGAGTGGTGTCACTCATACCAAGCGATTCATCGAGGTGCTGGGTACGAACGGGTACCCTACCTCGCTCACAGACAGAGTAGGAGACACCACACACAAGAGACAGAGAGGCACCCAAGGCAAGTGCTTCCTCAAAATGCCACACTTGGGCGAGAATACCACCAACGCTATCCGGAAGGCTATACGGAGGGAGGGCCTCGACATCCACCTGGCCCACTCGGGCCCCTCCTTGCGAAGATGCCTCTCCAGGAAACCCGGGAAATCAACTGACGCGTGCTCCCTCAGAGACTGCCCGATGCGCCATGCGAACTGTTGCCTACGCACATACATCGTGTATAAGATAGAATGTAACAAGTGCAACCAATACTATATAGGTAGCACAATCCGGCCGCTGCACATCTGGATCAAGGAGCACACTAACTCCAGGGCCTCGTCTTTCCGGAAAAACATAGCCAAATGCGGAAACAAAGACGGAAGGCCCATTGTCACAATTCTAGCGACAGAAAAAACGTCGGCACATTACGTATCAAGGAAGCACTTTGGATCAAACGCCTAGGGCCACAATTAAACAACCGATCCGAGAGAAGCGAAATGAGGTGATTGGTTTAAGTAAACAAACGATGCAGCAACACACGCACACACACACACAAGCGAGACAGCAACACACGCACACACACAGTAGCATTCCACCATATGAACATACTACACTGCCAATACAGAGGAACATGGCAACAACACACGCACACACACACACACACTCAAGCGAGACAAGAACACACGCACACACACACACACACACACACACACACACACACACACACACAGTAACAGTCACCAAACAGGCAGGGAATACTATGGACTGACAGCTAACGCCACCCCACTCCCACAATTGAAAGAACTATTTCGGCCGCCGTCCTCTGCTTGTCCGACACATTTCACGCGCACGCGCGCGCTGCTGGATACTTCTGATATTCAAAACAACGAACAGCGAAGGACACGTTTCGCACCTTTCCGACAGACAACCTCGCCCCCAACCCCGGAAAAAACCCCAGTTGATGGATGTGAATCCGAAATATATAGGGACAATTAAATCTCCCCAAGGTAATTCTATTTGGTGTTATTATTTTTATTTTTATCCTTTACGCTCTTTCCTACATTTTTTTAAACGCTACAGTCTTCTACACGCCACGCATCTCAACGTATACCCACTTACATCTCTCTCTCCACCACCGGATCTTGTTACCCGGAGATTTACCCATCTGCATTGTCGAGACTTAAAGAAATGTACCTTATTATTCCACAATGTTTCAAGCAAACTTCAATACTCTCTTATATATATATATATATATATATATATATATATATATATATGCATATATATATATATATATATATATATATATATATATGCATATATATATATATATATATATATATATATATATATATATATATATATATGCATATATATATATATATATATATATATATATATATATATATATATATGCATATATATATATATATATATATATATATATATATATATATATATGCATATATATATATATATATATGCATATATATATATATATATATATATATATATATATATATATATATATATGCATATATATATATATATATATATATATATGCATATATATATATATATATATATATATATGCATATATATATATACATACATATATATATATATATGTATACAAATATATATATATATATACTTACATAAACATGTCTACATATATATATATATATGTGTGTATATATAAATATATATACATACGTATATATATATACTTATATATATATGTGTGTGTGTGTACCTTTTTGTGTTCAAGAATGATCATATATTCCTTTAATACTAATTTTGTTATTTCAAATTTATCTATTTAATTTATCCGTGTCGTCTGTTTACGTTTTATTTTTATTCCTATTTTAAATATATTAATTTTATCTAATCAAACGCTATCATTAAAAACAATGTTTTATTCAAAATAATCGCTATATTGTAATGGCCGATTGTCACGATTGATTAGTTGCCTATAATATGTTGATTAAAGCTACGACCAACTGAACTCTAATAGTGAGATATTTCCTCTCTCCTCAGATAAAATAATAATTAACTCTTAACAACAAAATCCATAATTGTTTCTACGTTTGGCACAAGGCCAGCAATAACTCAGTGCATTACTGGTAAATTTTTTTTATCGACCCCGTAAGGATGAAAGGCAAAATTAACCTCGGCGGGATTTGAACTCAGAATGGCAAGGGCCGTAACTCTATACGTCAAAGCAATCTGCCAATCCACCGCCCTACTACTGATAATAATAATGGTTTTTCATTTAGGCACAAGGCCAGCAATTCTAGGGGAGGGAAAAGTCAATTAAATCGACCCCACTTTGCTACTGATACTTTATTTTATTGATCCCATAAGTATGAAAAACAAACCTAACCCCGGTTGAAATCAGAACGTAAAGGTCCATAACCATAATAACTATATGACGCAAAGCAGATAGTTACAGCCCTATACCTTCTGATTTTAAATCCGGTTAACGATATAATAAACTATTTCTATCTTTTGATGTATTTATTAGTTTCTGTGTAGGTTTTCCATGGCAATTTCTTTACCTTAACATATCAGCAGCTTTCGGACCCTTTCTAACTTTGACGAGGAAGGATTGGGCAGCTTCCGAAAAGAAACTTACCGCTGTATCACTATGCTGTGCTTTTAAGGCAACGACGACAGCTGCCTTTTTATTTGTTGAGTCAATTTAATGTATGGCATTATTTATCTGAAAAATAAATTTAAAAAAAACAACAAATTATTAGCGAGAAAGTTAGAGCTGAAGAAAGAGGTGTCCTAAAAATCTGACGTACCCTGTATATTAGATAAAACAGTATTATATTTTGTTATTTCATGTTTTTTACACAAAAAATCCCTTATGTTTCTTTTCACATTTTACCGGCTTTCCAAATCCCTTATCATTTATTACATATCCCAAAATGCATCAGTTAAACTATAACGATTCATATGTATTAGTAATGCACTGGGTAATTGCTGGCCTTGTGCCTAACGTAGAAACAATTATGTCATTTCTCGTTTCATTTACATATACGACAATTTACTTAAGATAGCACTTAAAATTTTAGATTTTGTGGAATTCAAAGATCTATTTTCAAATACTTTTTGGTCTTTTATAAAATGCAAAAATACTTGGATTACTGGGTAGCTTCGAATTAAACAAGAAAAAGAGAAATAATTCACGTATCCCTAGAATAATGATTTCAGAGTGAAGACGTATAGCTGGGGTTTTAACTGGAATTTCAGCTTTGAAATCCAACTCACGTTCTATCTAGGTAATAATTAGATTTGGGAATAGGATATGTAGGAGAAGATCTTCAAGAAAACGTAGCAGAAACGCATTATTAGAACCCATGTAAGTACACCGTTAGCAAATTATAGAGTTTAATTTAAGACAGATCAAAATATAGGGACATTTGAAAACATGGTGCAATATATTTTTAATGTTTCCATTTTATAAAGTTCATGAATCACGTGAAGTTATATATATATATATAATATATTTATATATATATATATATATATATATATATATATATATATATGTATGTATATATGTGTGTGTGTGTGTGTGTGTGTTCCACAATGGGTGAAGCAAATTTAAACACTCTCTTATATACACACACACACACACACACACACACACACACACACACACACACACACACACACACACACACACACACACACACACATATATATATATATATATATATATATATATATATATATATATATATTATAAAAACATTAAAGTTTAAGCAAAGAATCGCTGCTTTCACCCTTAAACTTTAAACTGTTCTTACCATAAATATTTGCACTACGGGTTTATATATGTTTTATATATATATATAATCCTTATCGAGCCCTCTTCTGATTTTAGTCTTCACATATATTATTACTATATACATACATATATATATATTTATTATAATAACAGATTAAAGTTTAAGCAAAGAATCGCTACTTTCAGCCTTAACGGGATTTTCTGAAAATTTCAGAAGATCCCGTTAAGGGTGAAAGCAGCGATTCTTTGCTTAAACTTTAATCTGTTATTTTAATAAATACTTGCTCTACGCTTCTCATATATTTGATATATATTTAACCTTATCGAGCCCTCTTTTGATTTTAGTCTTCAAATTTATTATTATTACTATATATATATATATATATATATATATATATATATATATATATATATATACGAGGTGGGCTAGAAAAGTACTAGGACTGATGTCACAAACGATTTATTTCAAACCCAACTTCACACCAAGAGTTTTCTCATTCAAAGTAATCCCCCTGGAGTATGTAACTGTAATCTTAGCTCTTTGCAGCGATCAAACTTTTTTCTTCATAATTTTATATACATGCCCTCTGTTTCAGGTCGTCAAGCAATGAGCACAGAGCAACGAACAAACAAACTTGAAGTTTCTGGTACGGTTGGGGAAAACTCCGTCAGAAGCACTGGGATTGATACAGCAAGTGTATGGAAATGAGACGATGTCACGCGAGGACGTGGATGATGACCCCAGGAGCGGAAGGCCCTCAACAACCAGGACTGAGATCAACGTTGAGCGCGTTAGGCAGATGGTGCGTAGCGATCGTCGGCTGACTGTTCGACTGATGGCAAATGAGCTGGGCATGAATCGGGACAGCGTCTGGAAGATTCTCACTGAAGATTTGGACATGCGGAAAGTCTGCGCGAAGATGGTGCCAATCTGCTGAATGTTGACCAGAAGGGTCGACGCATGCAAGTGTGCCAGGACATCCTCGAGCGTCTTGAAACCGAACCAGACTTGCTAGGGACAGTCATCACCGGTGATGAGTCATGGATCTTCGAGTACGACGCGGAGGGGGTCCGTTTTGAAGACGTGGACGACATCAAAAAGGTCGTGACGACGGAACTGCGGAGGATCCCGGAAGATTCTTTCCAGGAGTGCATGCAAGCATGGCAGAACAGGATGGAAAAGTGCATTAGACTCCAGGGGGATTACTTTGAAGGAGAAAACTTTTAGTGTGAAGTTTGGGTTTGAAATAAATCTTTTGTGACATCAGTCCTGGAACTTTTCTGGCACACCTCGTATATATATATATGTATTTTTGTGTCTGTGTGTAGTACTGTAAAAAACTAATCTTCTGTCATACTAAAATCTGCAAACATCCGGAGAGGTGGAAATTTCCGTTAATTGTATATTCCAAAACCTATAAATATATTTTGATGCAAGAGAGAGAGAGAGAAACACGGAGAGAGAGAGGGGGGGGGGGGGAATATATGTCTTCAGAGAATCTTGTAATGTCTTTTTTAGAAGTAAATTGCATTTTACCACCCAGAGTGGTATAAGTGGCTAAGCGTTAAATTAGGAGCTACATATGTAAAACTCAAGGCGATGAAAGGAGAAGTATCTTACGTCACAGCTGATTGATACCATAAATTCTACCAGCTAGATGGTGAAATGTACCAAAAAATATCTACACATAACTGTAACTAGTTCATAAACTAACTCAAATGTGTTAAGGCGCGCATGAAAACAGCTCCGTCAATATCAGCTGTAGAAATAGACGTTCTCTGTTTTAACACGTTCTT
>OZ024753.1:12740565-12743065 GCA_964016885.1 Eledone cirrhosa | reverse complement strand
GCTGCTGCCCGCAGGTGCAAGCACAACAAGATGGAGTAGCTGTTCCCGCGCGTAGTCCTTGCTGTCCTACAGGGCAATATTTTCTTCCTCCTGTCGGGCGGGATCAAGATGCGTGTACTAATAAATTATTCTTAGCAATCTATGAAGATTAACATTTTAAACGGATCAAATGAAAAATATACTGCATGGGTGTCATGTCTGTATGGATATAATTGTTTCTACGTTTGGCACAAGGCCAGCAATTTCCCAGTACCTTACAGGAACGTTATTTTATTGACCCCGTAAGGATGAAAGACAAAGTTAACCTCGGCGGGATTTGAACTCAGAATGGCAAGGACCGTAACTCTATACGTCAAAGCATGGATTTACTGAGCCTTGCCTAGCGTCATCCCATCCTCATATTTGAAGGTCGGAAGTCATGGACTTATGGACCAGCAGGCTCAATCTTTTCTTGTCTCTTGCCATTGCCGTACCTTCCGCCAAACTCTTTCCTGCCCATTCTTTAATATCATCTATTTATCTCCTTTTCTGTCGTCGCTTGGTCCTTTCCCCATGTATTCATCCATGAAGGATATCTGTAGTTAAATTATGTTGATTTACTGTGCATCAGCATGCTACTATAATACGGGACCTAAGTACATGGACCAACTCACATGACTTTATGCTTATGGATTTTTTTATGAATGAAAATATATTTTAGTTATTGTGAATTATCCCTGTGTATATGATGAATGAATCAGTGAAAACAATAAATAAAATACTATCTTGCACTTTAGATTAATAGCAAACAGATGTCATGGCCTGACTGGAAGATGACTGATAAATATCATTTTAAACTTAGTAATGTTTTGGTTTTCTTTGGCGAGTTGGCGATAAAATAGAATACCAGTGGGTCACTTTCCCATCCCCCAGATTGCTGACCTTGTGCCTCAATCAGAAACCAATATTATTATTATTATTAGTAGTAGTAGTAATATTAGAAGTAGCAGTAGCAGTAGTAATAATAGTATTAGCAGCAGCAATAGTGGTAGTTGTAGTAGTAATTGTAGTAGCAGCAGCAATAGTAGTAGTAGTAGTAGTAATACAAGTAGCAGCAGCAGTAGTAGTAGTAGTACAAGTAGTAGCGGCAGCAGTAGTAGTAGCAGAGCAATAGTAGTAGTAGGTGTAGTAGTAGTAGTATTACTAGTACACCGTAATGTATCAAAAAGCACATTTTGTTGTAAGTAATGCTTCGTTGAGTAATTTTTTCAAATTATTTGATATTTGAATAAAGTCAGAGATTTTCAATGGCTTTCAACTCTTTTTAGAAGTAGCCTTTTTTGTGGATCAGTGCCATGATCAAAAATGCGTATCTTGTTAGAAGAATACAATTGAGAAATTCTTCTAATTTCCATATCGATTTTAGATTTAATTTATGTTTGTGTATATATATACATATATATGTGTGTGTGTGTATATATATATATATGTGTGTGCTTGTGTGTGTATGTATATATATATATATGTATACATGTATTTATGTGTATATATATATATATATATATATATATATACGTATTATTAATATATCATACATATTTGAATATATATATGTATATATATATTAGAAAGTGAGGTTCTTTTTATTAAATGAAAAATAATCGAGGTGTTCAACACGAGTAAAAGTATAAAGAAAAAAAGATGAAATCGAAAAAGCAAATGGAGTCTTATTTTAAAAAATATATATATATTTATTTGGTTCCTTTACCGGTTTCGCAGTTCTTCTGCTCTTCAAAAGTAGAGTTGAGATGGAGTGTCTGTGGTTTTTCTAACATATATTTTTTTTTTCTCACATGTATATATATATATATTTTATATATTTTATTCATATATATATATATGAATAAAATGGCGAGCTGTTGTTGCAATTAAGTATAATGAAAAATAAAATATATATATGATATATAGTGACGAAAACATAAGTCAATTGCATGAACTCCTAATCCTTTATTTACTATATATATTTCGATGATAGCCATTGAATGGCTATGACCTCATCAGGCAGTTAGTCAGTTCTTAGATATGCCAGCTCTGTGTTTATAGTGTTGATGGTATCAGAGCATTGTGACATATGAGCTTGTTAGGAATAATTTAATGTTGTCAGCAGGAATAGTCTTAATTCTCATTGGTCAGTTTGTAGATGCTAGTAGGGTTGGTATTTGACCTCAGGGGCAGGTGGTGTTGTAAAGTTCAAACCGTCAGGCAAGATGACAATTGTTCCATATGACTGATTTTCACAAAAAGCATTCCTGGTCAGATATATACTCAATTGAGGTTTATAGTATGAAATGGATATTACACGTCATTTCTAAATTGAGGAATTTGTGTGGAATGGTGCTACTGAAAATTATGGTTAGAGTAGAACATTTACAACACTCACACCCACCTCCACAGACACACACACACATACACACATACAAATTGAGGAATTAATGTGGGGTGGTAATACTTAAAATAATGA
>OZ024753.1:12730565-12735565 GCA_964016885.1 Eledone cirrhosa | reverse complement strand
TTATAATAATTAAAGAGGCATTAAGGAGAAATGTTACTCGTAAAACGAGGACACCAGCAGTACATATGCAAGTGTTGTATGAAAATGCGTTAGGCATATATAGGAAGGAGACAAGCAATGGTACTAGGCATATATAATTACTGTATGGCATGGTATCACATAAAATAACTGTTTCTACTTTAGGCACAAGGCCAGTAATTACGCAGTGCATTACTGGTACTTTATTTAATCGACCCCGTAAGGATGAAAGGCAAAGTTAACCTCGGCGACAAGCATCTCAAGCAGGCAAATGTGTTTGTGTATTAAAATTACGAGTTTATGGTGGATGTAATGCGATGATTGTTTCTGTACTGTTCAAATGTGTATTGTTATTGCTATATTTTCTATTACATTGGTTAAATTTTATTTTACTGAATGCTTTTAGTTAGTTACAGCTGTAACTAACTAAAAACTACTATTGCAATGTTGAGACCCTTATTCCAGCACAAGTGGAAATATATTTCTCGCAATTGCGATGTCAGTAAAAATGTGTTTTTGCATTATTGTTGCCGTCGTTGTTGTTGTTATTTCTTTTATTGATGTTGTTCTTGTTACTGGTGGTGGTGTTAGTGGTGTTGTTGTTGTTGGTGATGGTGGTATTGGTGGTGGAGATGGTGGTAGTGGTGTTGTCGTTACTGGTGCTGGTGGTGATGGTGGTGGTTCCCTTCTTGTTGCTTGTGCTGGTAGAGTTGTTGTTGGTGCTGGTGGTGATTGTGCTGGTGATGGTGGTGCCGGTGGTGCTGCTGGTGGTATTGTAGGTGGTGCTGATAGTGCCGTTTGTGGTGTTGGTGGTGTTGCTGCTGGTACGAGTGGTGGTGGTGCTGGTACTATTTTTTTCTTGAATTCATTTGTACTCTTTGATGTAGTTTTGGTGATTGAAGAGCTCGCTTCAAAATTTTCAATTGAGAGAAATTAATTTAATAATTTTTATTACTTTTTCCCTACTATGTTCTAATTGTTATTTTGCTGTTGATGCTTTTTATGCTGTTGTTGTTGTTGTGCTTGTCTTCTAAACTAGTTGAACTTTGGGTGTTCCTTTGTCTGGAGAGCCGCCTGTCATCTTCTGCGGAAGAATGATTTTTTTTCGTCCGGCGTATATATATATATATATATATATATATATATATATATATATATATATATATATATATTTCATTATAAAGTTTAGATGTGTGTTTGTAAAATAAACAGAGTTTTACCCCTTAACGGCCACAGATAGAGAAAAGACAACCTAGTCACTGGTATCTCGATACATTTAAACACAAATTAATATCAAATGTCCAACAAAAAACAAATGTTGTATAACAATGTAAATTATGAAGAAACTTACTCTGGAATGTGTAACACGTGTCGAGACATTACAGACTAAATATTATAATGGTTTCTGATTTTAGGAACAAGGCCAGCAATTTGAGGTGAGGAAAAGCCGATTAAATCTACGCCAGAGTGTGACTTGTATTTTATTTTATCGACCACGTATCAATGAAAGGGAAAGTTAACCTCGGCGAGATTTGAATTCAGAATGTAAAGGGCCGTAACTAAACCTCAGAGCATGGCGTCCGGTGCTCCACCGACACTACCAATACACCGCCTTTATATAATAATTGTTTCGAGTATAGGTACAAGGCCAGTGATTTGGGGGAAGGGAAAATCGATTACATCGACCCAGTGCATTACTGGTACTTTATTTTATAGACCCCGTAAGAATGAAAGGTAAAACTCATCTCGGCGGGATTTGAACTCACAAACGTAAGGGTAATAATAAGATTAATAAGTTTAAAAGGATTGTCATAGGAGCACGAGGTACTATCTCAAAGAGTTTCCAAGGATGGTTAAAGAAGATTAGTCCAGCCCCCTTTTTATGGAACACTTCAAAATGCATGCTTGCTGGCAACAGAAACAACCTCAAATACGTCCTTTATATCTGAGGCTGCGGCTAGCGGCTTGATATTCATGTGAACATACTTTCCAGTGGGGGAGGGGGTGTCGATTAATTCGGCCCCAGTGCATTACTGTTACTTCATTTCATCGAGGATGAAAGGTAAAGCTCATCTCCGCGGGATCTGAACACAGAACGTGTAATTCTATGTGGCAAAGTATTATGTTAGACCCAAGTCCAGCAGTGTGTGCTATCATTCCACTCTACATTCGTTTATTGTTTTCCCCCTAAGGATTTCATCTTCGTTCTGTTAGCAGCAATTGGCCTCTTGTGGACAATAAGAATAAATTTTATTACCCATAAAATGATTATTGCCTGTGTTCAATATTTTTTATAGTACAGTGTATGATAATTGTCAATATCGCAGTTGATAAAATCTATATTTTCCTGCATTACTCTCTTTCTAGGTTATACAAAAAAAATATTTCGTTTAGTAGCTGTAGTAACGATGAGATGACTGATGCGGTAGCTTGGGAGAAATTAAGAGATGTACTTTGAAAAGATAAAAAATATATAGAATATAAGTAGATGAATTTTGTGAATATATTTGCTGCAGAACATTTTGTGAAAATAATACTTGTGCATACGATCATGTAAATGTGACATCACAACTTTTGGGTTCTTCATCCGTTCCCCTGTGAGTGAATTGGTACTCTCAGGGGAACGGATGAAGAACCCAAAAGCACACACTTCATCCGTTCCCATGTCGATTCAGTTTGGATTGCCTCGGAAACATAACCTTATTAGGTAACAAGCTGTCTGATGATGTCGCGACACTCTCACACAGAACAGTGTGGGCAGTGTCGTCATTGAAATATATATCACAGCATTATTATTAAAGGACTTGAACATCTGAAACTACTTCGCTTTTCCTTAGTGGATAAATATATATATATATATTTATATACATATTTATATATATTTATATATTCATAAATATATATATATATATATATATATGTATATATATATATATGTATATATATATATATATATATATATGTATATATATATATATATATATATATATATGTATATATATATATATATATGTGTATATGTATATATATATATATATATGTATATATATATATATATATATATGTATATATATATACATGTATATATGTATATATATATGTGTATATATATACATATATATATTTTTTTTTTTTTTTTTTTTCCAAATTCAATGATGTTCCAGAACAATGTAAACGAGATAATTGCCAATTTGGGTTCTGGAACAAAAAGGATCATTGGCAATAAGGGCAGGGGCCCCAAGTTATCACAACCTGGGCCCGCCCGTCATCGTGCCATTGTAATAGAGCCAAACAGGGCATTTAGTCTTGGCTGCTGGAACGTACGGACGCTGCTTGACAGGGATTCTTTGGAGCGTCCTGAACGAAGGACCGCTCTTGTTGCGAAGGAGCTTCGACGTTACGATCTTGACATCGTGGCTTTGTCTGAGACGAGGTTAGCTGGAGATGGTCATCTTACGGAATTTTGTGGAGAATATACATTCTTCTGGAAAGGAAGAGATGAAGGAACCAGAAGAGAGGCTGGGGTAGGATTTGCTGTTAAGACTGTACTGGTGAATAAATTGGAAGAATTCCCAGTGGGGATTAGTGAGCGTCTTATGTCCATGAGAGTTCCGCTGGACAAGGGAAGATATGCTACCCTGGTGAGTGTGTATGCTCCAACTATGAATTCTGTCGATGAAGAAAAACTGTCCTTTTACCATGCCTTGAAAGGTGTTTTAAGAAATATCCCTCAGGCAGACAAAGTCATCGTGCTTGGTGACTTTAATGCTAGAGTGGGTAGGGATTTTAACACATGGAATGTAATCGGAAGGCATGGGGTGGGAAAGTGTAACAGCAATGGTATGCTCTTGCTGCAGATGTGTGAGGAGCTGGATCTGTGTGTTACCAACACCATGTTCCAACAAAAGAACAAATTCAAGACCACATGGATGCATCCTGCATCTAAGGAATGGCATCTTTTGGACTACGTCCTAGTCAGGATGCGTGACAGACAGGATGTGCGGTGTGTTCGTGTTCTTCGTGGAGCTGAGTGCTGGACGGACCACCGCCTGGTACGCGCAAAAGTGAATCTAATCACCAAACGTAAAATCCGGGCTCCTGGTGTTACCCTGCCCAAAAGATTGAATGCTGCTCGTCTTAAGGATAAAAATGTGAAGAGGACATTGGAAGAAGAGATGCAGGCTGCAGATCTTGGTGAGGATTGGCCGACCCTTAAAAAGTCGGTTTATGATGTAGGCAGACGTGTTCTGGGATTGGTGCAGAGAAAACATCAGGACTGGTTTAATGAGAAAGATGTGCATATAGATGACTTGTTGGCTGATAAGAGGCGCGCTCTGTCACGCTACTTGACGGCAAGGCCACAGGAGAGGAATACGTTGCATGAGGAGCTCAGGGATGTAAAATCACGTGTTAGGCGGAGTCTTTCTCAGATGAAGGATCAGTGGTGGAGTGAGAAGGCTGGTGAGATACAAACTGCGTCTGATTGCAATAACACAAAGCTGTTGTACAGTCTCTTGCGTGAGGTTTATGGACCGTCTTCTTCTCTGGTGACACCGATTCGCAGCAAGGATGGCAAAGAACTTCTTCGTGACTCACAGGGAATTCTACGAAGGTGGCGGGAGCACTTTGATGATCTTTTGAATCAGCCGTCTGTCGTCAGTGAAGATTTCCTCAATCTCATTCCGGAAAGTCCTGTGAAAGTAGCTCTCGCAGAGCCTCCGACACTTGTGGAGGTTGCAGTGGCTATTTCGAAGCTGAACAGTGGAAGATCTCCAGGTATGGATGGCATACATGCTGAGCTCCTACAATATGGTGGTGAGAGACTCCTGCAACATCTTCACTCTCTGTTTGGAAGGATATGGGCTAATGAATCCGTGCCTGAGGACTGGAGAGATGCAGTAATGGTGGTCTTGTACAAGGGAAAGGGTAACAGGAATGATTGTGGGAACTACAGAGGTATATCATTGCTTTCTGTCGTGGGG
>OZ024753.1:12711724-12714224 GCA_964016885.1 Eledone cirrhosa | reverse complement strand
TTATAATTCTTTATGCGCATTTTTTAGACAATGTTTACAAAAGAGGTTAATCAGCCGGTGTATACATTAGAAAATATTGTATATTTTCCACGGTGCAATCGAGTATTAGAGAGGTATACAGTCCTGATGAAGGGAAATGACCTAGAAACATTTTCCCACGGGGCACAGTCGAAATACCACTCACACTTAGTTGTAAAATCTGTCACACTCCCCCGCCCCTTCCTTTCATTGTTTAACACTCCCAGCGCTCTTCCAATCTTTTGATGATTTGTTGCTTTTTTAATAAATTAGTTTGAATTCATGACCAACTCACCCTAGATTCCTATGGAATTATCGACAAAATTAAGATTTAATATCGCAAATATTCAGTCTATTATCGATTCTAAATATTTTTATTAAAACAATGAGAAACCCAAATGTAATAAAATTAGCCTTTTAGTAAATACTTTCAACTCGAAATTTAATTATTGTTTTAAGGATGGGACTATTGCTTTTATGAGTTTTATATCCAGTAATAATTGTTTCTGCTTTTGGCACAAGGCCAGCAATTAACCAGTACATAACTGGAACTTTATTTTATCGACCCCGTAAGGATGAAAGGCAAAGTTAACTTCGACGGGATTTGAACTCAGACCGTAAAGGCTGAGTAATAATGATATTCGATTCGTTTGCAAGCAAACAGCCTCATTCTGCTAAGTTTTATTAGATGACCATCGCCTCCTTTTCTTCTTCTCCGCCAGCCGTAAAATCGCTCGGTATACAAATGAGGTTAAACAGCCGATGCATGCTTTACAAAATACTATATATTGCAATCGAGTAGAAGAGATATATATACAGTCCTGATGAAGGGAAATGACATAGAAACATGTTGATTATTCACCGATGCTACTGTTAAACAAACGGATGGCGATAGTCAACAAAACGCAGAATAGCATAGTAAGTTTGTTTTGCTTCCAAACGGATCGAATATTATTGTTATTATTCGATATAACACATATTTACATTAATGTAATCTGTTTTGCTGGTGCTAGAGCGAAACGAAAAATCAAATTCTAAATTTGTTTATATGTATATATATATATATATATATATATATCATATAAAAAAAAAAATTGATTTCGCGAATTGACAATTGACGTCATTCACGTGGAAAGCGAAGTAACCATCGAAAAACGCTTAAAAACGCTTAGAAACATGTTTAATCAAAATCAAAATGTTATCCCAGAGAGAGGAAATTGGAACGTTGTCCGCTGAAGGTTCCTTAAACCCTATTGAAAGGACTTTCCCTGGTACACTCCCTGGACATATATATATTAGGAAAGGGAAGTAAGGTTCTATAAAAAGTAGTGGTTATAGAGAACATGTGATGATGGATATAGCATGGAAAATATGTTTAGGGTCTGTTTGTTTTTTCGTTCTTTAATTCGTCAAAATAACGTTGGTGAAAAAATGAGAGGGATAATTCTTATTAAAAAGAGTTTTAAAATAATTGTCCCTCTCATTTTTTCAATACATATATATATATATATAGAATAGAAAACATAAATTTAGTGATGTATCTGAACTCAATATATTGTGTGTTACAATTGTTTCGCCGGCGGACAGCTCGAGATGCGATCATTGTGTGGATCTGACTGATTCTCGACAAGCAGGTTCGACAGACACGTCTAATGATTTCAGTTAATATTCTCTCGGTGTCTTGAATTTTTTCCTATATATATATATATATATATATATATATATATATATATATATACACATCTATATATATATATATATATATGTATATAGAAAAAATCTCAAATGTGAGAAAAACCACAGACCCTCCATCTCAACTCACCTTTTGAAAAGCAGAAGAACTGCGAAACCGGTAAAGGAACCAAATAAATATATATATATTTTTTTTAAATAAGACTCCAGTTGCATTTTCGATTTCATCTCTTTTTCTTTATACTTTCACTCGTGTAGGACACCTCGGTTATTTTTCATTTTGTAAAAAAAACCTCACTTTCTAATATATATATATAAATATATATAAATATATATATATATATATATATAAATATATATATATATATATATATATATATATATATATATATATATATATATATATATAGGAAAAGAGTCAGGACACCGACGTCTGAGGCCGGCCGTTTCGAGAACTAGATCCGAACTCGGATCTAGCTGTCGAAACGGCCGGAGTTCAGCCGTTGGGGTCCTAACTATTTCCTATTACCCATTCTACTACACTAAGTGAGAGTACTCTGCTACGTTATGGTCCAGCTGGTATCTTAGCACACCTTCTTTGTTATATATATATATATATATATATATATATATATAGTTAGAATTTAGTCTACGACTTCTGCTATACCATTTACGTGGTTTTGTCTTTGCGTGCTATTGTTCTCCACGTTCCACATATGACGTATTATCTTCGTTTTTTTTCGTTCATTGCCAGAGAACGTCTCTATGCACCACCTAAGAGAACATTAGC
>OZ024753.1:12679224-12706724 GCA_964016885.1 Eledone cirrhosa | reverse complement strand
CAAAATATCTATAGACCAAAACTAGGCTCTAGGCTTTTCCAGAGTTAAACGTGGTACACGTTATACACGAATGTGCGCAATACTCGAGAGAATACGGTAATTAAAATTAGTATTCGCTCAACTGCTCGAAATATATAATAACACGATAATATCTCTCCATTGATAAATGGAATTTACATAAATAACAAATGAATAGAACCAGCAAATATTTACTCATGTAAAGCTTGTTGGTTACGTCACTACTATTGTCAACCAGCATATATCGCTCCATGTAAAGCTTGTTATTTACGTCACTACTATTGTCAACCAGCATATATCGCCCCATGTAAAGCTTGTTATTTACGTCACAACTGTTGTCAACCAGCATATATTGCCCCATGTAAAGCTTGTTGGTTACATCACTACTATTGTCAACCAGCATATATCGCCCCATGTAAAGCTTGTTATTTACGTCACAACTGTTGTCAACCAGCATATATTGCCCCATGTAAAGCTTGTTGGTTACATCACTACTATTGTCAACCAGCATATATCGCCCCATGTAAAGCTTGTTATTTACGTCACAACTGTTGTCAACCAGCATATATTGCCCCATGTAAAGCTTGTTGGTTACATCACTACTATTGTCAACCAGCATATAATGCCCCATGTAAAGCTTGTTGGTTACGTCACTACTGTTGTCAACCAGCATATATTGCCCCATGTCAAGCTTGTTTACGTCACTACTATTGTCATCCAGCAAATATCGCCCCATGTAAAGCTTGTTGTTTACGTCACTACTGTTGTCAACCAGAAAATATCGCCCCCTAGAAAATCTCATATCTTGGGAACCCGTGCTCCGATTTACTTTAAACTTGTTTTATTCCATTTGTAGTCCCATTTCAGGGCAACTTCCTTTCAAAGTATTTCTTCTTATGTGTGTGTGTGTGTGTGTGTGTGTGTGTGTGTGTGTGTGTGTGTGTGTCCGATTTGCTGTATTACATTACAGACAAGCAAGCCAGCAAGCAAGCAATCACAGACTTTTAGTATTATATAGATAATATTTGATACACAATTCACAAAGAATGATGAGAACCAGAGTTTGAACGTATATAATCCCAAATCTCTTGGATTAGGTTAGGAGATATAAATAAAACAATACCAAAAATAGCAGATGTGCTCAGATGTATTTAAAGCTAAATTGCCGCCTGGTAATATGTGGTTACTAGGATGTATAAGTATTTGTTATATTGCACGAACTAAGATACAATGCTTAACATCATTCTGAAGCAAGGGATATTTTCATTTATAATTTATACATACGTAGTATATGAGCATTTACAAAATTATATAATATATGTTTAGATTCTCCTGATCAGTATTATATAACAAATGTAGTGTATCTAGCCTCAGCATTGGTCTTCCTCTCTTTCGATCTCTGTTACACAGTCCAACATAATTTTCTACTCAAAATTACCTTAAATATAATGCTATCTTCAAACTACCGTATTTCCCGGCGTCGAAGACGCTACTTTTTTCCTAAAATAAGCCTAAAAAATCAACCATGCATCCTGGTGGCCGAAGGTTGTTTATTATAGTTTCTTCAAATTGTTGGTTGTCAAAATCAGGGTGTGTCCTCGAGGACGAAGCGTCTTCAGCGCTGGAAAATACGGTGATTATTTTTCGGATTGTTTGTATCACACACAGGAAATATAATATAACAACTGCATACGATTTTGAAGTTCAAGTATTGTTGCAGCCCATAACAAGCATCATGTAAAAGTGTAAATATATAAAGATGGTTACGGAGAATACATTTCCTACCGATATAAATGTACAGCTCTACTAACACAGTTTTGAATGCCCATATACACAAATACCAATAAAAAATGTAATTATATAAACAGGTTTTCTATATATAAATAAATGTCAGATTTGGCAGTTATAGAGTTCTACCCTTTGCATCATTGTCTGAGAAACTTCATATAGTGATTAATTTCACCTATCTATAAACAACTTGCTTACTTTTATTACTTATTTGATGCCTTCGATTTAATATTCTAAGTAAATTCACAAAGTATCTGCGCACTTGTATAGGAAATTGTTTCCATAGTTATATATTCGCTTTATAAAACGCAACCAGAAAAAAAAAACATTGTATTTTTCTTTGTTATTTCATTAAAAATGCAATTTAGAAAAATAGTCAGTTATAAACGTAATAGAAAGTTTTTTTGTGTTTGACATATCGTGAAATTCACCGTGAAATTCACCGTGAAATTAAACGACTTTGAATATAGTAAATATAATATTCACTGTGGTATTGTCGATTGTATTTCAGATGGTTTGTTAAAATTGTTGAAAGATACTGCCGATGTGTTAGTGATGGTATATTGTTTTTTGTAATAAAATTAACTTACTAGACATCAATATTTCTTTACACCACATCACTGACGCATCATCATTTATTTTCATTCTCGAGAATAAAAGCAAAGCAAATAAAAAAACTAATAATATAGAATTTGATGGTCTCCTTAATGAATTTTAAGAGCGGGCTGACGTGAATAGATAAGTGCAATTGTTGTATTTTTGTGATTTATTGATTATTTTGTGTCAACTTTTAAACTTTCCAACAAAGCGAGAGGGAGGAAATACGAAATAATCTTTAAATATAACCAGCAGAAAAACCACCCGAAAGGTGTTTTTTCTGTTAGCATGTGTAGTGGACATATTGATATTATACGCAAATTCATGTAGATATGATATGTCAAATAAATATGCACAGAAATTGAAGAGAGACTGTGTTGCTCTGTCTTCTGTAATCAGTAAAGTAATCGATGATATATTTAAAAAAGACGATATTATATATAAACTGCATTACGGTGAAATGTAATGAAAACGAAAAAGGAGAAAATTAGCGACAGAAATATAAACCTTATATAACGATGCAAATATATGAATGTTTACATAGGCGATGTGATAAGTGTTATGATATAACGGACGTTAACCGGAAGTGTAGACATTTGAAAACAAGCAATCATTATATATATGAATATTTATGTTTAATCAACAGCTACGAAATATAGTACATACATTATGAATTCAAATCCTTACGGGATCGATAAAATAAAGTACCGGTAATGCACTGGGATGATTGCTGGCCCTGTGCCAAATGTAGAAACAATTATTTATTCAAAGTAATCCAATTTATGTTACTAACGGGATAAAAAAAAATATTCAGGACGCAGTCCCGCACTCCTTTCTTTATTATATTATGATAGAAAAACAGGAATGGGAAATTATCAAGATTTTTTTGCTTTAACTAGAATATGCATCATTCCAGTACAAGCATAAGATCATTGATTTAAACAATATTTCTGGAAATGCAAAATCATATTCGAGTGTTTAGTTCCAACACTTTTAAGTTGAATATTCCTTCAAAATTATAAATATAATATAGCATTAATGTCAGTGTTTGGTACGAAGGAAGTGTGGCATTAGAAATATATCTTTAGTTGCTATATAGTTCTATCAACATCAATCAAACTTCTGAAACAATCGTAAAACAATGAAATGATTAAGCACTAAATTTTGCCTTTTGTTTCCATTATTCAACACACACACACACACGCACACGCACACGCGCACACGCAGACACATATAATAATAGTAAGAAACGAAAGATATATACCTTATATCATCTCTATTTTATATATTTCGAAGGTGTAAAATGGTAAGTGTAATATATATATATATATATATATATATATATATATATATATATATATATATATATGTATATAGTGAAAAGATAACAAGGACAATTGGTTACTCCTTCATTACATTTAGTGGTTGGTGACGCGCGTTTCGCCACTGACCAGCTCAAGGTTCGATCTATATCGATCTTACCCGACTTTGCTATATGCGGCTCGATGGACCCCTTGAAATGCTAGTATATATATATATATATATATATATAAAAGAAATAGGATTTCGCTTCAAGCATAGCTTTATACAATATGTAAAAATATTTCGTATCTCCAAAGAAATACGGTTTTAGGAAGCCGTAGCTACGCAAACACCGTGGAGAGGGGGTGTCTATCGCCCTCTGGTGATGTCCAGCAGAAGCTGGGCGTTAGCCCTTCGGTGTCTGCATAGCTACGGCTTCAGAAATCACACACACACACATATATATACACATATATCCATATATATATCATCATCATCATCATCTTCGAAGATGGACGTTAAACGAATCTGATGATATATATATATGTATGGATATATATATGTATATATGTGTGTGTGTGTGTGTGTATGTTTTATGAAGCTTACAGCGCTTTAGGCCTCACAATAAGCTTGGACAAGACTGTTGTTATGTACTAGCCAGCACCTGCAAAATAATACACTACATCAATTGTGTACGTGTACGGAGAGAAGCTAAACGTTTCTGGCAAGTTTCTTTACCTTGAGAGTACTGTGAACAATTCATGCACACTTGATGATGAAATATCATTAAGAATCAAGAAAGCCAGTGATGCTTTTGGACGGTTGAATGAACTTTTTTTGTGCAGACGAGGTATCACCATTGAAAACAAGATAAAAGTGTATCTGACTTGTGTCCTATTCTATCTGTTTCATGCTTGTGATACTTGGGTCACCAACAGAAAGCACCACAAGAAACTGAAGTGGTTTCACCAACAATCTATTTGTAAGATACTTGGGGTTCGATGGAATATGTTCATTAGCAATTTGGAAGTTCTCAAACGGAGTAGGTGAATGAGTATAGAGAGCATGGTCTTTCGGCATCGGTTGAGGTGGTGCGGTTACGTAGTGCGGGGGTCTTGATCTGGTTCCAAAGCAACTTCTCCACAGTGAACTCTGTGAAGGAAGGCGACCAACACACATATAAACATACGGTACCGGGACTATATCTTGGCTTCCGCTGCAATTGCATCTGACGAATGGAAGAAAATGACTGAGGAGCGTGCGAAATGGAGACGTTTGATGAAGTCAGAGAGTCAACACGCATCAAAGGGAACACCAAACACTGAAAAGGAAGTTGAGGAAAAGGGATTGTTTGCGTATCGGCATGTTTGTCGCATCACCGGTCTGAGGAGAAGATCGATATTGGAGTCGAATCCATCACTCCCATGGATCGCCTTAAGCCAATCCTCTGCGAAAAGCGCGTAACAGATCGATACACAATAAATATTTTTCATATGTAAACGAAACATCCTCGTTTTCTCTATTGTATACACTCTGCCTGTGCATAGAGTGCTCGATTCGGGACCAACACCAATATTTCACCGTGCTAGCTACACTATAGTTATATATATATGTGTGTGTGTGTGTAGAAGAGATATTTACTTTGTTGGAAATCCAACAAATATAGATGTTTATAACTGATTCAGAGCACTCGACAGTTTTCTGGAGTAAATATTCAATGATATTAAATAAATGGAAGCTATATATATAAAACCATATTTATTCTATTATATATATTTCAAGGGTACCAAAAATGTTGGTACGCTATCATCAGATAAAATACAAAATGTTTTATAAATATTTGACATGACCAATGATATATATACCTTAACCGTTCAAGTTATCCCTGGAATTTATCACTTTCCAGGGATAACTTGAACCGTTAAGGTATATTATCTTTGGTCATGTCAAATATTTATAAAACATTTTGTATTTTATCTGATGATAGAGTACCAACATGTTTGGTACCCTTAAAATATATATAATAGAATAAATATGGTTGTATATATATATAGTTTCCATTTATTTAATATCATTGTATAGTTTATATATATATATATATATACAGAGGGAGAGAAAGAAAGAAAGAGAGAAGATGTGGGGGGGGGTTAGAATATGAGCTTTTATATATGACTTCTTGTATGTATTTGGGTGTAGCAATATATTTATTAATTGCTAACTAGAAATAATTATTCGTTAGATGATGTATATTAATTAACATTAAGATAAATGCACTTGACTGATATAAGAGGAAATCTCTTGATAGCAAATTATATTTATATAACAAACGTTGCTTCGTCACGTATAGTATTATATGATATATTGGTATCATGACAGCAGATAAATAATTGTTTCTACTATTGGCACAAGGCCAGAAATTACCCAGTACATTACTGGTACTTTATTTTATCGACCCCGTAAGGATGAAAGGCAAAGTTAACCTCGGCGCGATTTGAACTCAGAATGGCAAGGGCCGTAACTCTATGCGTCAAAGCATGGCGTCCGACCCTCTACCGATACTGCCAATCCACCGATATCTGACAGCAGATAAATAATATCATGAACATGAAATCTTAAAGTCTTCTAAAGTTGAGCTTTGTTTTCATCTCTCGTGAATCGCCATTCACAAAATGACTTGATGAAATGTCATTCATGGATATGAATCTATGATCCTTAATACTTTTGCATGTAGTTCACAGAAAATTGAAAGTGAAATCTTTTATTTCAGCTACAAACTGCAGTGTATAGAAACGAGTGACCACATATTTATGGATGCTTTTGTATTGAAACTTTCCTTCAACATTATACTAGAGTCATCAATCTTTTGAATTAGCACAGCTTGGCGCTTTCAAACAGCATATTATATCTTTCATTCCTTATGTGCCATTTTGAATTCATTTAGAAGATTTATGAGCAGCATACATCACATAGAGCGTATTCCGTTATTCTCTGGAGATATTTTACGATGGTTAATATTATATACAGTATAACCATTAATGAAATCTAGAGACGTTATTAACACCGATGATTCACACAAGATGGATAGATTAAGACTTAATGTTTTGAAGGATTTCCTTATCTAGGGAATAAAATGTTTTGAATCGAAATCTGAAGGGTTATTGAGTTAGTATTAAAATATATTATAAATATCGACCGGGAACGACTTCACGCTTGAACGAATATGCACATATATTTAATAATCCGCGTTACAGTACATTAAACGAAGTCTACATAGAAAGTTATAGATACATTATTTAACAATATCTATGAATATGCAGAGCTGACTGCTTAAGTAGGAATCATTTACGTAATTGAAAATATAGAGAACAAAAGGTTATATCAAATATTTCCTTATTTAACTTGTATATTGGATCATGAAAGCATTCTTACTTTAACATATTTATTATCTGTCTGTTTAACTCACGTGCAGTTTGAAAACCAGATCAACTTCTATTACGCAATATTTACAGGGTCAACGTTTCTAAAAATAGTTCATTTATTTACATTTTCGTCGACTGTTTAAGGCTTAAAATAACGGAAAGATTTGCGGTGCTCGCTTTGGTGCAACTGTGAGGTAAAGTAAATATTCAAACATTCTTTTACTTTCAGTTATTAGCTGGCATATTATACTTCCTCGGCTATCTGTAGCAAGCTACAACACCTGAAAAGTTATTATTCACATGTATATACATATATATATATATATATATACATACACACACGTGTGTGTGTGTGTGTGTGTGTATATGTGTGTGCGTGTGTGTGAGGGCTCGTAGCCTAGTGGTAAGGGTGTTGGACTTACGATCATAGATTGTCGTCCTGTCCAGGCGGGGGGGGGGGGTCTTGTACACTCAGTCACTTTACGTGTGTCACTTTACTTTATGTGTGTGTAAATGAAGTAATTCCGTCGGAAAACTATATATATATATATATATATATATAAAACGATGGAGGTGTGGTAAGAAACCAGATGGACCATAACGCACCAGAGTACTCAATACTTAGGGTAGTAGAGTGGGTAATAGGAAAATGTTAGACCCCGACGGCAGAACTCAAGCCGTTTCGACGGCTATTTCTGGACGATACATCTAGTCCAGAAATAGCCGTCGAAACGGCTTGAGCTGCGCTGTCGTGGTCTAACATTTTCATATATATATATATATATAATAGTTTCTGTTGTGGTTGTTGTAGTAAGAAGAAGACGTTACGGTGGCCATCTCGTCCTAAGTATTCAGGCAGTATATCTCACACTAAATTATGCAATGTTTGATTTGCCATTTTAAGACGCTAGTATTTAGTTTGTTATTGTAGCAGACCCACTGATATCTGTAAAGCTTTCTTTTCTAGCCTTTAATCTATTATTGTCTTCTCACTAATCAACTTGATTTAATTTATTGACGCCTACGGCTAGAAGCCGCCATTAACTTTCAGTGAATCAGAGATGTAATATATATATATATATATATAAATATATATAAATACACACAAATATATATATATATATAAATACATATAAATACATATATATATATACATATATATAAAAATATATAAATACATATATATACACATATATAAATACATATATATATATACACATATATATACATATATATATACACACACACACACATACACACATATACACACATGTGTTATATATATAAATGTATATATATATAAATTTATATATATGTATTTATATGTGTATATAAATGCATATATAAATACATATATGTAAATACATATGTAAATACATATATATAAGTACATATATAAATCCATATATATAAATACATATATATAAATACATATATATATAAATACATATATATAAATACATATATAAATACATGTATCTAAATACATATATATATATATTTATATATATGTGTTTATAAGTATTTATATATATGTATTTATATATATGTATATATATGTATTTATATATATGTATTTATATATAAATACATATATATACATATATATAAATACATATATATAAATATATATAAATACATATATATAAATATATATAAATACATATATATAAATACATATAAATACATATATATAAATACATATATATAAATACATATAAATACATATATATAAATACATATATATAAATATATATATATATGTATTTATATATATGTATTTACATATGTATTTATATATATGTATTTACATATGTATTTATATATATGTATTTATATATGCATTTATATATACATATATATAAATATATATATATATACATTTATATATATAACACATGTGTGTGCATATATATATATATATGTGTGTGTGTGTGTGTATTTCTTTCTAATGAACCGGTTCTACTCATTAGAAAACATTAAACATTAAAATGACACAACAAACACTTTTATATGTAAGGAACATAATTTTTCGGCTAATGATTTAAATTATTAAAGAAAATGTATATAATTATTCCTGACGTTGAAAGTTTTGTTTTAATCGATAACTGCATTACTATAGGAATTTATCCAACCTGTGTCTAATACATTCTTAATTTTGCTTTGCTGAATCAGCACATTCAACAATGTTTACGGCAAAATGATTGGCGTGTTTGGATATCTGTGCTCTGGCGTCATCTCTTTCTAAAGTTTACTTTGCTAGTCATCATTCCAACCTTTGTGCAATAAGCTACCAACCCAGATCGCTAGATTATTGGAATTGTTCGTCTTGTGTATTTAACGCCTTGTGCATTATTATTTCAAATGCCGCTATTTCTCTGAACTGAGAGGTTATGGGCATGTTGTTAGATTGTCTAAGCAAATAATCGCTGGAGATTTCCTTCAGGTAGAGCCACTACTTCTCGGAATTGAGAGATCACAGTTCAGTTTCTATGGGCATGTGGTTAGAATGTCTCAAGAAAGAAGCACTGTAGAGTCACTCCAGGTAGAGCCACTACTTCTCGGAATTGAGAGATCACAGCTCTGATACTATGGGCATGTGTTTAGAATGTCTCAAGAAAGAATCACTGTGGAGTCACTCCAGGTAGAGCCACTACTTCTCGGAATTGAGAGATCACAGTTCAGTTTCTATGGGCATGTGGTTAGAATGTCTCAAGAAAGAAGCACTGTAGAGTCACTCCAGGTAGAGCCACTACTTCTCGGAATTGAGAGATCACAGTTCAGTTTCTATGGGCATGTGTTTAGAATGTCTCAAGAAAGAAGCACTGTGGAGTCACTCCAGGTAGAGCCACTACTTCTCGGAATTGAGAGATCACAGTTCAGTTTCTATGGGCATGTGGTTAGAATGTCTCAAGAAAGAAGCACTGTGGAGTCACTCCAGGTAGAGCCACTACTTCTCCGAATTGAGAGATCACAGTTCAGTTTCTATGGGCATGTGGTTAGAATGTCTCAGGAAAGAATCACTGTGGAGTCACTCCAGGTAGAGCCACTACTTCTCCGAATTGAGAGATCACAGTTCAGTTTCTATGGGCATGTGGTTAGAATGTCTCAGGAAAGAATCACTGTGGAGTCACTCCAGGTAGAGCCACTACTTCTCGGAATTGAGAGATCACAGTTCAGTTTCTATGGGCATGTGTTTAGAATGTCTCAAGAAAGAAGCACTGTGGAGTCACTCCAGGTAGAGCCACTACTTCTCCGAATTGAGAGATCACAGTTCAGTTTCTATGGGCATGTGGTTAGAATGTCTCAGGAAAGAATCACTGTGGAGTCACTCCAGGTAGAGCCACTACTTCTCGGAATTGAGAGATCACAGCTCTGATACTATGGGCATGTGGTTAGAATGTCTCAAGAAAGAATCACTGTGGAGTCACTCCAGGTAGAGCCACTACTTCTCCGAATTGAGAGATCACGGCTCTGATACTATGGGCATGTGGTTAGAATGTCTCAAGAAAGAAGCACTGTAGAGTCACTCCAGGTAGAGCCACTACTTCTCGGAATTGAGAGATCACAGCTCTGATACTATGGGCATGTGGTTAGAATGTCTCAAGAAAGAATCACTGTGGAGTCACTCCAGGTAGAGCCACTACTTCTCCGAATTGAGAGATCACGGCTCTGATACTATGGGCATGTGGTTAAAATGTCTTAAGAAAGAATCACTGTGGAGTCACTCCAGGTAGAGCCACTACTTCTCCGAATTGAGAGATCACGGCTCTGATACTATGGGCACGTGTTTAGAATGTCTCGGGAAAGAATCGCTGGATAGTCTCTCCAAGTAGAGCCACTACTTCTTCTAGTTGAGAGATCACTGTTCCGTTACTACGGGCATGTGGTTAGAATGCCTCAGGAAAGAATCGCTGGATAGTCTCTCCAAGTAGAGCCACTACTTCTTCTAGTTGAGAGATCACTGTTCCGTTACTACGGGCATGTGGTTAGAATGCCTCAGGAAAGAATCGCTGGATAGTCTCTCCAAGTAGAGCCACTACTTCTTCTAGTTGAGAGATCACTGTTCCGTTACTACGGGCATGTGGTTAGAATGCCTCAGGAAAGAATCGCTGGATAGTCTCTCCAAGTAGAGCCACTACTTCTTCTAGTTGAGAGATCACTGTTCCGTTACTACGGGCATGTGGTTAGAATGCCTCAGGAAAGAATCGCTGGATAGTCTCTCCAAGTAGAGCTACTACTTCTTCTAGTTGAGAGATCACTGTTCCGTTACTACGGGCATGTGTTTAGAATGTCTCGGGAAAGAATCGCTGGATAGTCTCTCCAAGTAGAGCTACTACTTCTTCTAGTTGAGAGATCACTGTTCCGTTACTACGGGCATGTGTTTAGAATGTCTCGGGAAAGAATCGCTGGATAGTCTCTCCAAGTAGAGCTACTACTTCTTCTAGTTGAGAGATCACTGTTCCGTTACTACGGGCATGTGTTTAGAATGTCTCGGGAAAGAATCGCTGGATAGTCTCTCCAAGTAGAGCTACTACTTCTTCTAGTTGAGAGATCACTGTTCCGTTACTACGGGCATGTGTTTAGAATGTCTCGGGAAAGAATCGCTGGATAGTCTCTCCAAGTAGAGCCACTACTTCTTCTAGTTGAGAGATCACTGTTCCGTTACTACGGGCATGTGGTTAGAATGCCTCAGGAAAGAATCGCTGGATAGTCTCTCCAAGTAGAGCTACTACTTCTTCTAGTTGAGAGATCACTGTTCCGTTACTACGGGCATGTGGTTAGAATGCCTCGGGAAAGAATCGCTGGACAGATTTTACGGGCAAAACCAACCGGCAATGAGGTCGGATAACATCCTTGAGCTTGGCTAGTCTCACTTTGGTATCCAGCCGGATCAGTTGGAGATCGTTAATTCTGACAGGACCCGCTGGAGGGAATGTTTGAGTACGTTGTCCCCATGAACTTCTTAGGAATAAGGGGGCGAAGAAGATCTTAAATGCCGTCGTTTTCAGGATAATAGATGTAATCTTTTGCAAGGCTTAACATCACCACATGCCTGTTTGGTTCATTTAGCGGTCCCCGCTCTGGAAAATATTATCAAGGGTGTAATCCTTATTTCCCATCACCCAGGAAATCTATACTACATGTCTAGGGTTTAATGATTATCTTCCATCATCCAGAAAACGTATCCCACATGTCTAGGTTGTACTTCTGATTTCCCATCACCCAAGAAACGTATCCCACATGTCTATGGTGTAATTCTAATCCCCCATCACACAAAAAACATATGCTACATGTCTAGGGTTTATATATCAACTCCCATCACTATTGAAGCGTATACAACATGTCTAGGGTTTATTTCTTATTTCACACCACTCAGAAAATCTATACAAACGTGTCTAACATCACTCACAGAAGCTCAAATTTTTCAGAATGTAAAAAAAACAACAATAAAAACATCAAAAACCTATAAAGATCCCAAAATATATAACTCAACATCTCTATATTTGTGTTTCACTTTGAAAACGATCATTTCACATCATACCAGGTGTTACCAGCCGGGCAAATGTGACGGGTTTCACTCTAATTCTGACGGCAATAATGAAATATAATTAACTTTGGTGAAAATTATACAAGCACACTAACACACATTTATTTAGGATGATTGAATTTGCTGAAGGATAAAACACTACATTAATATAACAAGTTGGTTTATTTGTAACATAGATTTTTTTTCTTGAGCTGGTTTTGTTTTAGTTATGTGACCATCACATTTAACCATTCTTACTTATATACTTGAGAAGAGTTATAAATGAGAGGAAAAGGAGGGAAGATGGTTATGATTATTAGGGAAAGAAAGAAAGAAAGAAAGAAAGAAAGATAGAGAGAGAGGGAGAGAGAGAAAGAGAGAGACAGAATATAATCAATGTCACACCACCATTCCCGTTTTGTGCTCAAGCTATTAATGCCTTAATATATGTAAGATCGTTTGTTAAGTTACATTGCAATCACCAGATGAACAGTGAGAAGGGTTGTTTATATTATATATATATATATACGATATTAAATAAATGGAAATTATATTTATAAAACCATATTTATTTCATTATATATATTTCAGGGATATCATATTAAAAATATGTTATGCCTTCTTCAGACAAAATACAATATAAACAGTCTTATAAATAGATAGATTCGACATACCTTTCAACTTCGACTTGCATTTGAAAAGTTGATTTTGCAAGTCGAAGTTGAAAGTTATGTCGAATCTATCTATTTATAAGACTGTTTATATTGTATTTTGTCTGAAGAAGGCATAACATATTTTTAATATGATATCCCTGAAATATATATAATGAAATAAATATGGTTTTATAAATATAGTTTCCATTTATTTAATATCGTAAATATACTCCAAATACTTGTTGAGTGCTTTTATATCAGTTATAAATATTTACTCGTTGTGACCCAACAATTTAAATAAAACTTTGCATATATATATATATAAATATATTTAGAAACACACAGATACATGCGGACACACACATATATACATGAATGCATCCGCACCCAACTGCGTAATAATGTATATAAATATATATATATATATTAAAGATTCAATGAGTACATCAAAGAATGAGTTTTACAGTAGATTGGAAGCACTCTACAATGGATATTTTCCAGAGTTATTAATATTAATTCAAATATTAACAAATATTAACAAATATTAATTGATCACAAGAATATCTATTTTGTTAATATTGAATTAATATATATATATATATATATAAGTTTTAATATAGATGAGATTCTACAGGACTAGAACTGTTTCATTCTTTAGAAATCATCAGTATATATATATGATATATATGTTTTAACTTTACGCTATTGATTTCTAGAAAAGTATCACATGTTCCACATGACAGGTGCATGTGTCTGAACACGGAAGAGCCGAACTCCCGCTGTCATCGCCTCCATCTCTCTTGGTCTCCCATCTCTCTGTATGGTGAGAAAATGGGGTCCCATGTACTGGCCGCCCCACAGCCCCGGCGGACAGAATGGAGAAGGCGTTTCCCCGGAGGATGGTAAGGGAGATGCGCTGGAAGAGCCATTCCATCTCGCGAGGCTCACACCTGCGGCTGGCCAGCTCAGCGCCTATGGTGGTAAGTAGGGAGGCAGTCCTAGGGCCAAAGACACCGGAAGTCTCCACTGCCAAGGGCATGACCGCAATTCTTTCGCAGAGCGACCGGTGCTTGGAGAGTTTTCTATCCTCAGCCCGACGTGCAGCAGAACCTGGGTTAGTCGCAGACTGCACCAGGTTGCCGCTGGAGAATGCGTCACTTCATGTGGCATCCCAGACGAGCGGTTTACCACCTCGGTACGGTAAGATGGTCATACCGTCTAGCCTTTTGCCGTCACTGGCTCCAGCTTGGTGGAGTGAGGGTGGAGCCTGCAGCATCCAAGCCATGACGAAAGAGTCCATGGTGGATCCGCCACGACATTTGTCAGGGAGTAAAAATGAAGGTGTATTACGATGCTACCCAGTGAAATTATACTTAACTTTTGGCATGTACGGTGTGCGGAAACAAAATAAAACGCACTTAAGACTTTCCTATAAAGATTTCCTCTAATACAAATATATTTTCCTTGTTCTTTACGAAAAAAAATAGTAATTTTATATAAAACGATATCATTATAACATTTAAAAACTCATGAATAATCTCTTAATTTCAATTTATATCTCATGTTGCTAGAATAAATAACTTACAAGAAGAACAATGTTCTCTGTGTCATAGCTATTAACCTAATATTGTTAAATGAAATTCAATAGTTTATTGTTTTATTTCCCATTAGTAATATCATCAACCCAGTACTTCCATTACTAACGCTCAAGTGATTTTCCTATTTCAGGAAAAAAAAGCATCACTCTATAAAATGTTGTGCACATTTACTCTAATAGGATGAATTAATTTCATAGATCATTCGATTTGAAGTAACTTATAAAACATTGTCCCTGTACGTGTGTCTCATCTGAGGATTAAAATCCTGTTACGGTAAATCTATGAATGAGTCAGGTTTAATAGTAAACATGATCATTTATTAGATCTACTAAAAAGTTAACTATCTCCCACCCTATCACTAATTTTATTTTATGCTTGTGTTCATAAAAATGGGATCCATTTGACAACGAAGAGCAAGCGTAGTGCAACGTGGAGGACAAATTATGTTTTAGCACTTGCTATCTATTTTTTTATATTATATCATGTATATCATTCCCCTGTCATCTATGAACCTAGAACATTTGCATGTTATTTTATATACACATATGCATATATGTGTGTATTGGACAATGAAAATAAAACAGGAGTCGAAGATAGGTCCTCAATTAGTTCTTTCACTTTTGTTTTACTTTCATTGATCAACACACGCACAAACCAAACACACACACACACACACACACACACACACACACACACACACACACACACACACACACACACACACACACACACACACACACACACACACACACACACACACACACACACACACACACACACACACACACACACACACACACACACACACACACACACACACACACACACACACACACACACACACACACACACACACACACACACACACACACACACACACACACACACACACACACACACACACACACACACACACACACACACACACACACACACACACACACACACACACACACACACACACACACACACACACACACACACACACACACACACACACACACACACACACACACACACACACACACACACACACACACACACACACATATATCATTATATATTATTAGAAAGTGAGGTTTTTTACAAAAAGAAAAATAACCGAGGTGTCCTACACGAGTGAAAGTATAAAGAAAAAAAGATGAAATCGAAAATGCAACTGGAGTCTTATTTTTTTTTAAATATATATATTTATTTGGTTCCTTTACCGGTTTCGCAGTTATTCTGCTTTTCAAAAGTAGAGTTGAGATGGAGGGTCTGTGGTTTTTCTCACATCTGATATATATATATATATATATATAAATTATTAAAAAAATAATGAATAAACGAAGAAACAGTTCCTTATATTAAAAAAAATTCATTATTTTACGATCGTTTCTAGGATATATATGTGTTAGAGTTGGTATGCATATTCTATATATATATATATATATATATATATATATATATACACCGTAGCTCGAGTAGAATTTTCGATTGAACCTTACGCGATGAGAACCTACTACAAAAACTATAGTTCTGACCGACTTATATTTTTGAAACCATTTCTTCAAGATCGCATTGAGTTTTAACAAATTTATCGACTCTCATTCCAAACTTAGCATGTGGATACCAGTAGCGTTATATTATATATTAAATTGTCAATGTAGTATTACTAAACTTGTTGTAAATTCAAATTCTTGCCATCCATCACTCGTGAAAATGGCTTCAACATATTTGACCTGCTCCACCTACTCCAAACTATATTGCGATGTTGAATTAGTTTCCACTGAACTTGTATCTGCTACACTTTTAAGACATATTAATGAAGAGGAGAGTTGACATAAGCAAATTTGGCTGCTTGCGACACCTGCAGTGAATAATTTAGAAACATTTATCCCAACGCTGTCACTTGTGCGTTCGTACAGGGGCTACTGGCAAAGATATAGCCTTTGATCTCATTTTCTTGCAGAATCTCACGCAACAAGACCCATAAAATGCGGATATATTCCTTTCGAATTTCACAAAATAAACGTACATTTCGTGGCAATACTCCCACGATTTCTCGAGGACCATTGCGCAGCCTAAGTATTTTGTTGGCTGATCTACATCCGGGATAAAAGCAACACTGTCCTTCAGCTAATTTCGACTCAACAGCTGGGCTGTCCAGGATTCATACGAAGAGGCCATTTGATCTTACTCATTGTTCCTTGTAAAGAGGTAGATGTTACATTTAAATGCCACATGTAGTGACTCTTTTGCTCCTTCCCAGATATTAAATGCTGCAGTACAGGTTGGGGACGCTGGAATTACAAATCTAAAATTCGATGAATTATCAGCAAATAATATATTTTTGTGTATGAAATTTGCGATATTTTAGTGAGCTGGACCACTGACAATGAATGTGCGATATATCAGATAAAATATGTCAGGGTGATAGGTCAGTACGGCACTTTACCCTCGTTAACACCCACGTAATTAGAACGAGTGTGTTGATTTGCTTAAAAAAGTAATAATCGGAAACTCTAGCGTCCCTTGTGTATGTTGGTTTTCATTATTCCCACCACTTTAGGCTGGAAGATTGGCAGACCCGGTAGAGCGTCGGACACCATGACTCGCAACATATAGTTACATCCTTTTACGTTGTGAGTTCAAATAATGCCGAGGTTAATTTTGCCTTTCATCCTTACTTGGTCGATAAATAAAGCACCAGTAATGCACTGGGACCGATTTATATCGGCTTGCTGTTTCGTTACATGAGAGTTTTTCTAAGTTAACTTCCGGTGGATAAAAATAATGCCAATCTCCAACTCACAATCTACAACCAGCAAATTGCTCAAGCTGCGGAGTTTGTATATCTCGGTCACAAGCTATCATCAAATAACAATGGAATGGTTGCTGCGCAGTATCGCATCGCTCTAGGTTGGGCAGCTTTCAACAAGAACAAGGAAGTACTAACATCAAAACGAGTTTCCTATCATTTGAAGGCTAAGATCTTTGATACTTACATCCTACCAGTTGTGTTATATGGTCTTGACTGCGTTAATTGGACGACAAAGTCACTTTAGAAGGTCTCTACATTCCAGAACCACATCATGAGACTTATGACTGGTAAACATCTCAGCGACCGTATCTGTATCAGTGAGCTGCTCAACATTACCAAACTTATCAAGTCAAGAGTACTCAAACTATACTTTCATATAAAAAGCTCAACTTGTGGTGTGAGTAGGTTATGCTTGGAAGGAAGGAAGGTTGACTGGAAAGAGAAGCAGAGGCCGGCAGCCAAAATGATGGCTTGATCATTTCAACCTATTGATTGGACATGATCTTTGCTCTTTGAACTCTGCTGTTGGTGATCGAAAGGTATTATATATGCCTGGAAAGAAGGTTGTCTGGTAAGAGAAACAGGGGCCGGCAGCCAAAACGATGGCTTGATAATGTCAACTTATGAACTTGATCTTTGCTCTTTGAACTCTGCTGCTGGTGATCGAACCTGGTGGTGAAGAATATCTCATGTTGATGCCCAGTCTGCAACTGGCGGAGTTTACGGCCACAAGAAGGTACCCGTGAAAGAAATATATATATCATATAAATGATTACTTTAGTTATGTTGCTAATAATGTGTAGTCGATATTCCCTGATAAAATAAGATATAGTGATGAAAATGAAATGACAAAAATATATCGTATAAGTAGGTTCTTACAATATCTCATCTATGAAATGTCAAATCTACATGAAATGTCAAACAAAGTTTTCATCGTCACAAATAAATAAAGAAATGTTTTCTATCATATATTCACAGTTTCTACATAATATTCCAGATTCTGTTGATCATCTGAAACTTCCATATTTCAAAATGTCACCAATCCCTTATGCTGGATACCATGGTTATTTTTGTAAATATGTTTTCCCTCTATATCTAGAACCAGCCTGTAGTTAAACAGTAATGTACACCCTTCCAATATTTTGACAACGGAAAAGAGAGCATATGTTCATATTTTGGTACTTTTCTCTTTCTTCATTTGTTTATCTATCTATCTATCTATCTATCTATCTATCTATCTATCTATCTATCTATCTATCTATCTATCTATCTATCTATCTATCTATCTATCACTAAAAGTCTGTGATTGCTTGCTTGCTTGTCTGTAATGTAATACAGCCAAATACTTTGAAAGAGAGTTGACCTTGAAATGGGGATACCAATGGTATAAAATAGATTTCGAGTAAATCGGAGCATGGGTTCCCGAGATATGTGGTTTGCTGGGCAGCTTCATAAATAGCCCAAACGGTGCATAATGGGAAACTACTCCGAAAGTAACATAACCAGAGAGAGGGAATAACCTTTATATAATCTAATACACGCTGTTAGAAGTTCCTGAATACGGAAATTATTAGGAATTTTGGATAAGATTATGATCAAGATGGCGTATAAAAGCGAGTTACAATGTAGGAAAGCATATTAATTATATATGAAAGTTTCCTATGAAATATTAACAAGCATCCATTTGAAGTCTATTTAATATTCGTTGGTGAGTCAAATGCTTTATTATGATTGATTGCATGATAGGAACTTACCGTCCTGTTTATATTATATGTTCCTTCTTGTCAAGAACATACAGACAACACATTAGCAAAGCGAACAAAGTCAGGCTTTGGTTTAGCGTAGATATCGTCTTATACACATAAACTGTATATATTATGTCTGTCGAAACGCAAAATATTTATGTTTATATGAAACCAAAACATGCTTTGTAGTTAGTATCTATATTTCAAGATGACTAACTTGTTTGAGCGTTTGTGATGACATTTGCTGTATACTGTTTTACCACCTCACTAGAATGGGGATATATATATATATATATATATATATATATATAACGAAGGAAATGTGGTAAGGAACCAGGTGGACCCTCACGCACCAAAGTACTCAATACTTAGGGTAGTAGAGTGGGTAATAGGAACGAGTAGAATTAGCCGTCGAAACGGCTTGAGCTCAGCCGTCGGGGTCCTACTCGTTCCTATATATATATATATATATATATATATATATATATGTGTGTGCGTGTGTGTGTATAATTGCAGCTATATATGGATATATATATAATGAGGGTAATAATAAATATTACCCAGTTACAAGTATAAAAATAGCTCAATGTAAAATAACAAGTATAGTACAGAGCTGAATATAGTGTAAATGACAATCAAAGGGTGTTTAAAATATTTAATAACTTACGATCGTTTCATCCTATCACAAGGCCGACACCATCGGAACAGATATCTACTCCAATGTTTTAAACACTCTTTGATCGTTATTCACATTATATATATATATATATATATATATATATATATATATATATATATATGGTATGTATGTATATATTTTATTCGGTTGATGAAAGATGGTTGATCAACTTTCTGCCGACGTTTTAGAAATCAGGCGTGAAGCACCTGGCGGATTTCTCTGTAAGGTATCGCCCCAAGTTTTAGTATAATAAATTAGAGAGACGGTTTTATTCGTACATCTAAATTCTATCGCCTAGTTCATTATACGTACTTTTACATTTTTGAAATACATATAATGAATTAGTCAATAAAATGAAGATGTACCAATAAAATCATCTTTCTTATTATATATAGATATAATTCAGAATAATAATAAATGAAGACATTCACATAATCAAAATATGTTTTATTATATATATTTCGAAGGTACTGTGCTGTTTTTTTCAGTACGTCCTCGTCAGATAAAATACATGAGTTGCTGTATGACATACCTCAATTCATGTATTTTATCTGACGAGGACGTACTGAAAAAACAGCACTGTACCTTCGAAATATATATAATAAAACAGATTTTGATTATGTGAATGTCTTCATTTATTATTCTTCTAAATAATAATTCCAGAAAACATTTTTCGCTGTAGAATGCTTTTAATCTATTGTAAAACTATATTCATTGAGTAATCTATGAACCATATCAAACTTTGGTTATATATATATATATATATGTATATATATATATATATATATATATATATATATATATATATAAACAAACTGTATTGAAAGTTAGGTGGATATATCCAAGGGTAAGTTCATTCAGTCCAGAGGACGAGTTTATGTCACTGTTGTAATTCTCTCTCTCTCTCTCTCTCTCTCTCTCTCTCTCTCTCTCTCTCTCTCTCTCTCTCTCTCTCTCTCTCTCTCTCTCTCTCATTCTCCATATATATATACGTCATAATATTGCCAGAAATAAAGTATCTTCTGTTATTATTTCTGGCAATATTATAACAATATGACCCTCCCCAAGTATAATATATATATATATATATATATATATATATATATATATTCATATATGCATATTCATATATGCATATATATATATATATATATATATATTCATATATTCATATATGCATATATATATATATATATATTCATCTATGCATATATATATATATATATGCATATATATATATATATATATTCATCTATGCATATATATATATATATACATTCATATATGCATATATATATATATATATATATATATTCATATATGCATATATATATTTTATATATATATATATTCATATATGCATATATATATATATTTATATATATATATATTCATATATGCATATATATATATATTTATATATATATATATTCATATATGCATATATATATATATTTATATATATATATATTCATATATGCATATATATATGTAAGCAGCAAGTCACACAGCCACAAAACAAAACCACTAAAACAAAACCAAACAAACAAAAATTGACCGGTTAATACATTTACATACATCTATATTATTATATATTTGAAAATTGACCGGTTAATACATTTACATACATCTATATTATTATATATTTGAAACCACGTGTTTTCGAACTTGTGAGTACATTTTCCTTTAACTACAAATTATTATTATATACTTTCGTCTTTTCATTAACTTAATTAATTTCAAATAACCAGAATATACATATATATATATATATACTCATATTTATATATATACTCTTCTCACTCACACACAAGAAAAACAAAAACAAAAAACAAAAATAAATCAAAAATAAATAAAAAAAAATATATATATATATATATTGAAATACTTAACTAAAACACACACACACTCAAAACTAGAATGGCTAACCAGCAAAAATCCAAACAGAACTGGTCTGATAATGAAATCGACATTCTAATAAACACATGGCATTGCCTTACCCAAACAGAAGACATACATGCTTCATCTCTGAACGACATTGCTAAACGTACAGTTCAATTTTTGAAAACTCGATCTGAACAACAGATTCAAAATAAATTAAAGCAAATCGAAATTGCTTTTAAATTAATCAATAAACATTTGGATAAACTACGGTGTGTTTTTTCTTCGTATGCTGTCCAGCTACAACAACAACAGCAGCTACAACGGCAACAACAACAACAGCTACAACAACATCATCAACAACAGCAACAACAACAACGACAACAACAGTGTGAACCACTCCTTGATTCATCAACAATGGCCGATCTACTAAATGAAACTATTGACCCCCCAGTAGCCTCTGTCTCACAGCATGAAACGCCACATCCTTTCTCTGGCCCAGCAGTCCAATCATCACCACTGCCAACATCTCTGCCTACTACTACTACTACTACTACAACATTTTTGTCTACTGCTATGTCAAGGAATTTACCTTCTAATACCAGAACAAGAACTCTCCCTCCCACAGTCCACAAAGGTCGTCAAATCCTACCCAAACCATCATCTACACCTCTCACAACACACACACCCACATACCCACCCACTCGAAACCCCATCATTTGCCGCTACTCTCTACGCTATAGAATATGTACGGATAGTGGCTGCAAATTCACCCATTTACCTAGGACAAAACGATCTATCCCCACAAACAGCCACCACCATAATACATACTCTAATTTAACACCAACACAACCACCAATAACTCAAACAAGGAATCCACAAATCTGCCGCTTTTCCCTGCGAGACAGATTGTGTTTAGACCGGGATTGTCCCTTTTCCCATCTCCCGGGGACCCGTCGGACAAATGAAAATAAAATTAAAAATAAAAGCAAAAACAAAAACCATAACCTACATAAAAATAACCACTACCACAGTCACCAACAGTCTTCTAAACAGGAAACTTCTTCCTCTTTTTTAGCCATAATGAATCTGGCAAAAGAACTGGAAAAAAACATTCGAGCTATCACCCAGCACCACCCTCCACTGTCACCCCACTGCACAAACTCCCATTGCTGCCATTAACAAACAAACAAATTAACAACACACCAAAACAATTAAAACCATCCACTCTCGCCTCTACATTTTTGCTTAACGCCCAAGGCATCAGCCCTTCCACCAATACTCAAAAATGGAAGATCAAATTCCTGGAGGACTGGATTGATGTCCATCCAAACCACATCCCTTTCTTCGTCCTCACTGAAACCCATCTCAGTAACCTCCACGTGGAAGCCGAGGTGAAAGTGAAAAATTTCAAAGCCATCCGTGCTGATCGCGCTGGCAGAAGAAAGGGCGGAACTGCCATTTATGTCCATAATTCTTTCTCAACAGAGGCTATGAACATATTCACTAATGGATACTGTGAAGCAGTCACTGTATTCAGTCAGACCAATAACCTATTAGTAGTTGGGCTCTATAGGCCACCCCAAACGCCTGTACCATGCTTCAAGGAATGCCTCAACAGCATAAAGTGTTTCATCCAAGAGTGTCACCCTGACAACATCTTAATGATGGGGGACTTCAACCTCCCCGGAGTTGACTGGTCCACAAACAGCCTGCCACCAGGTTCTTCTGCCTCAACCTCTGACAGGGAAGCTGTGGAATCGCTTCTTGACTTCATGGATGATTTCTTCCTATCCCAACTGGTGCTCGAACCAACGAGGTGCCACAAAAACGTCCTAGACTTAATTTTCAGCAATCACACTGACAATATCCACAATATTGCAGTGGAGAAAACTCTACTCTCTGATCATGACATGGTTCTCTGTGATCTGAGATTCCACCGTCCAATATACAAACCCAATGTCATCTCTCCTGTCCATCCGTTTGACGCTATGGATTTCCACAATGCAAACTGGGAAGCGATCAGTCATGATCTTGCACATGTCGACTGGTCCTTCACGCACACTCATACACCCACTAACATCAAAAAGTCCTGGCAGACATTTGTGGACACTGTTACAAACATATGTGCTAAACACACCCCATTAAGAACTATAAACAAATCTAAGAGCAGAATCCCTAGAAATAGAAAAACGCTCATCAGAAAAATTAAGAGAACGAACAAAAAAATCAACAAGCTGAAATACTGTCAGCAGCAACACATCAACTTGACTGCCATTTCATCACTAGAGATTAAAAAAGATAACCTCCAAAACAACATAATGTCCCTCATCAACAATCAGAGAAGAGCTGAAGAGGCCTGGGCCATTGAGAAGATCAAACTCAATCCCAAAGTGTTCTTTTCATTTGCAAAAAAACACAAAATCACTGGCTCTACTGTTGGCCCTCTAATTGATGAAAATGGCACTCTTCAAGACAATGCTAAAACCATGGGTGAGATACTGCAGAAACAATACTGCTCTGTTTTCAGCAATCCTAATATGGCCGATCTGGGCTGTATCGGCGATGTTACTCCCCATTACACCTTATCGGACATAACGTTTGGCGCCCCTGATGTCTTGGCGGCAATAAAGGAAATCAAGCATAATTCAGCAGTAGGTCCCGATAGGTTCCCTGCTTGTGTCTTGAAGGCGTGTCAACACCAACTTGCATCTCCTCCTGCCAATCTGTGGCGGAACTCACTGGATGCTGGATATGTGCCAGAAAACCTTCTATCCCAGTCTGTTGTCCCAGTTTTCAAAAAGGGAAACAAATCCCTTGCCGTGAATTACCGTCCAATCTCACTCACCTCTCATATCATTAAGGTATTTGAGAGAGTGGTGAGATCGCGAATGACCCACTTCCTTGAGAGTAACAATATGCTGAACTCCAACCAGCATGGATTCCGTAATGGAAGGGATTGCCTGACGCAGCTACTGCATCACTTTGATGACATTTTGAGAGCCTTGGGAGAGGGTTCCAACACTGATGTTATCTACCTTGATTTCAGCAAGGCCTTTGACAGGGTTGATCATAACATTCTACTGAGAAAGCTGTCCAATATTGGTGTCACTGGAAAGCTGCTGCAGTGGATCAAGAGCTTCCTGTCAAACAGAACCCAACATGTTGTAGTTGAGGGAGTCAAATCAAGCCCAGCCAAAGTCAGTAGTGGGGTCCCACAAGGCACTGTGTTGGGCCCACTTCTCTTCATCATGTATATTAATGACATCACTGACATCATCAAACACAGCAACATTAACATTTTCGCTGATGATTCCAAGCTCCAAAAGGTCATCAATGGCGTGGATGACCGGATAAGCCTTCAGTCAGACCTACTGGCTGTTACCCAATGGGCAGAAAAGAACAACATGTTACTGAACGAAGACAAATTCGAACTGATCCACTTTGGAAAAGAGGATGCTCTGAAACTCCCGTACTTCCTTCCCTCCGGGGAAACTCTCGTGGCATCTAACAACATCAGAGACTTGGGAGTAACCGTGGACAGCAACATAAGCTGGACCACGCATATAAGCAGCAAAGTTGACATGGCCCGCAGAATGTGTTCCTGGATTCTCAGAACCTTCCAGTCGAGAGATTCCCGTACCATTATCCTTCTCTTCTCTACTTTCGCCCGACCACACCTTGAATACTGTTGTCCACTGTGGTCTCCCCACACGAAACAAAGTATCATGAAACTTGAAGCTCCTCAAAGGGCAATCACGAAAAAGATAGATGGCATGTCAGACCTTGACTACTGGGGTCGATTAGAAAACCTGAAACTTTACTCACTCCAACGTCGCCGTGAGCGTTATATTATCTGCATGATGTGGAAAATGTTCCATCATCACTGCCCAAATGATGTTGGCATCGCCTTCAAGATACACCCAAGGCTTGGGCCCTGTGCTATCCGTCCCATTCAAAAATCTAAATCGCAACTCATAACAACAATACGGCACAATTATTTCACCTCAATCGGCCCTGCTCTCTTCAAGATCACACCAGGACACGTCAAAACAGAAACTGACCACACAAAATTCAAGAAGTCTTTGGACAAATTCCTCCAAGTAATCCCGGACAAACCACCCACACCCGGATATGTCTCCGCAAACAGTAATTCTCTTCTCGAATGGGCCATGGTGCCCAAATCCTGAATTGAAAGACTTCGCCAGGTGGTGCTATTAAGTTAGACATGGCCTGGGCCAATACTGGCCAAAACATTTCAAAGTTATTCAAAGTTATATATATATATATATATATATATATATATATATATATATATATATATATATATTCATATATAGATATAGATATATATTCATATATATATATATATTCATATATATATATATATTCATATATATATATATATATATATTCATATATATATATATATATATTCATATATATATATATATATATATATATTCATATATATATATATATATATATGTATATATATATATATATATATATATATATATGTATATATATATATTTATATATATATATATATATTTATATATATATATTCATATATATATATATATATATATGTATATATATATATTCATATATATATATATATATATATGTATATATATATATTCATATATATATATATATATATATGTATATATATATATTCATATATATATATATATATATGTATATATATATATTCATATATATATATATATATGTATATATATATATTCATATATATATATATGTATATATATATATTCATATATATATATATGTATATATATATATTCATATATATATATATGTATATATATATATTCATATATATATATATATATATATATATTCATATATATATATATATATATATGTATATATATATATTCATATATATATATATATATGTATATATATATATTCATATATATATATATATATGTATATATATATATTCATATATATATATATGTATATATATATATTCATATATATATATATGTATATATATATATTCATATATATATATATATGTATATATATATATTCATATATATATATATATATATATATATATATATATATATTCATATATATATATATATGTATATATATATATTCATATATATATATATATATTCATATATATATATATATATATTCATATATATATATTCATATATATATATATATATATATTCATATATATATATATATATATTCATATATATATATATATATATATATATATTCATATATATATATATATATATATATATATATATTCATATATATATATATATATATTCATATATATATATATATATATATATATATTCATATATTCATATATATATATATATATATATATATTCATATATTTATATATATATATATTCATATATTTATATATATATATATTCATATATTTATATATATATATATATTCATATATTTATATATATA
>OZ024753.1:12664224-12671724 GCA_964016885.1 Eledone cirrhosa | reverse complement strand
TATATAATCCTTATCGAGCCCTCCTCGGATTTTAGTATTCATATTTATTATTACTAATATATCTCTATATATCTATATATATTTATAAAACGACAGGAGACCGATCTCCTACCTATTGTTTTCGCCCGTAAAATCTCTTCACCTATTCATTCCTGAGACATCCTAGCCATATGCCAATAGCATCAGAACTGTGATCTCTCAATTCGGAGAAGAAGCGGGTCAACCTGGAGTCACTCTCTGATCTCTGGTCTACGCACTTTATCGAAATTTTGGAATACAGGCTTTCGATATCTCTTCTCATTTAATACAACAGACACACAGATAGCCACAAGCTTATATATATATATATATATATATATATATATATATATAGGCTTCTGTTTATTGAGTGACTTATTAATGTGTGTGTGTGTGCAAGCGATTCTTTGTTTAAAATTTAATCTGTTATTTTAATATATAGAGGTTTTTTATATGAAATCGTGTGTCGAAACAAATATTGTTATACTTGGGGAGGGTCATATTTGTGTAATATTGCCAGAATTAATAACAGAACACACTCATTGAGGACCGAGTAAGTTAGATTACCGATATAAAAGACAGCGAGAAGCGAAAACCAACCAAACAGTGAGTGTGTTCTGTTATTAATTCTGTCAATGTTACACAAATATGACCCTCCCCAAGTATAACAATATATATATATATATTTATTAAAATAACAGATTAAATTTTAAACAAAGAATCGCTGACACACACACACATTAATAAGTCACTCAATAAACAGAAACCTACTGAACGCACACGCCATTACAAAAAGACCCTCAACTGAATGCGCTTATCAGTAACATCCATGGACCCGGACTCTTCGGATCCTCACCGGATAATGGATGCCAAAAATGTATGACAAATTATTTTCAAGAATAGTTTAAAATGAAAGACAGCTGGAGAAAGATTTGAAACGCCTTGTGAACTGAAAGATATACCAGGGTGTTTATTTCGTAGCCACACCTATATTGTTTTCATTACTCACTACATTTACGACGTCAACAATAAACACAACACGCAACTCGGTTACTGTTTTCTGCTATATATTTTATTGAAAAGTAGCTGACAAATTTGTCGTAGTCAGCGAAATTTTGACAATATCTTTATTTTCTTTCTGCCGCTCTAGGATTTCTTCACTCATTTCTTTAAAGTTTAAATACACCTGGGTATGTCGGTTTACTGCAGGAAAAAAAAGCATACACAAATATATATACATGTATAAATATAAAGAATGAAGGGTGATATGCATATTTATTATAAGTTTATGCCGGATTCAATCGGGGGTAACCACAGTAAGTAAGGTACTCAATACATAGCAGAGTATCAATATTTAATAGAGAAATTGCTTCCACAGCACTAGAGCTGTTTCATTCGGGAGAAATACGGGCTTCCCGATGATTTCTCCTGTAGAATCCATGTTTATCTGTATATGTGTGTGTGTGTGTCTGTGTATTACCTATAGGGGCCTACATCTTACGACCGATTTTCATGAAACTTTACAGGCTCATAGATAAGTCATCGGGGAGTGTTTTCTATATATCAGCGTATCGTTTATTTTATTTCGGGGTCATTCTGCAGATAAAAATCGATAGGGGGGCCACCTTTTTTTTAGGTATCGAAAAATAAGATTTTTCGCTCTAGCTCCCACATTTTGCCACCGATTTCGTTCAAATTTTAAAGCAAAATAGAATTTATCATTGTAATGGCTTTATATTTTGCATTTGTTGTTCAGGGACGGAGTGGCAGCCGTTTAAATATTCAAAAATATCACTTTTAGACACAAATTTCCACTTTTTCGGCTCTAGCTCCCATAACAATCAATCTACTTTGTTCAAATTTTACACTACGCTAGATCTGATTATCTCACGTCTTAAAATGGCTTTATGTTTTGGAATTGTTGTTCAGGAACGGCGTGGCAGCCGCTTAAATATTCGAAAATACCACCTTTTCGCTCAAATTTCCGCCTATTCGGCTCTAGCTTAAACATTTTTCAACCGATTTCGTTCAAATTCGAAACATGGGCTCCACCTCACACATAAATCAATTTATTTTGGTTTAACTTTTATACTACGATAGAACCTATCATTGCACATCTTATAGTAGCTTTGCACTTTGCATTTTTTGTTCAGGGACGGAGACCTATCATTAGCTCCCACATTTTTCAACGGATTTCATTCAAATTCGAAACGTCGGTTCCACCTCACACATAAATCAATTTATTTGGTTCAACGTTTATACTACAATAAAACCTATCATTGCACATCTTATAGATTGTCAAAGACAAAACGATGGCCACTGATATCGTCTGAGCTTTTAGTTGTGTATTTGAGAATTTATCGGTTTCCAGTCAAGTAGCGTCAGGAAATTTCGCTTAGTGTTAGAGGTCATTACCTCCCTCCCCAGCATGCCCCTTCATCAGTCACCCGCGTTTCTCAGTGATAGAAGTCATCACCATCCTCCTCCGCATGGCCTGTGTGTGGCCATAGATGAGTCATCGAGAAGCAGTCGCTAAGATCAACACCTGTTCATCAAAGCAGATATTATTTTACCTACCCAGGCAACGCTGGGTACTGCTGCTAGTATATATATAAAATGGATATGATTCCAGTTCCTTGGAGGACTAACAACACACCCAGGAGATGGACATATCGACGTATTGACAGAGTGGAAGACACTTCAACATGTGTACCTGTCTTTTCCACACTAATTCGGACTGCCTGATGAGGTGACAGCCAATAATAGGTGTCAGCGAAATATATATAGCAGAGAATTTATAATAAACTGAGCCAAATTGTACATGTTTGACTTACTTATTTTACATAACTCCGGAATAAACAAACCAACCTGCGTACTTCGTCGAGTGCTCCAAACTGCATACTGAGGTGTCGGTAAACCACCAACATATACTCAAAATTTATATATATATATATATATATATTGTTATATTTGGGGAGGGTCATATTTGCGTAATATTGCCAGAATTAATAACAGAACACACTCACTGTTTGGTTGGTTTTCGCTTCTCGCTGTCTTTTATATATACATATCTGCGATCTAACTTACTCGGTCCTCAATGTTGCCATATAAAAAACCTCGCAAAACTAATTCATCGCCGCTATATATATATATATATATATATATATATAAACAAATTTAACTTGTAAGTAGAGTTTTGAAATGCGTGTATATAGAAATCTCAGGAAAATGGGATAGCTCGGCGTGTGGAAGCTGTTAGAACAGCAAAATACCGTCGAAACGGCGTTGGGTAAAATATTGCCTCGAAGGTATATATATATATATCTATATATATATAAATGTGTGTGTGAGTCCCAGGTTCAATCTGGGGTAACCACAGGTAGTAAGGTACTCAATACATTAATAAGGTGTAAACATCATGTTTAATGCAGGACAAGAACTGTTTCATTCAAAAGAAAAAAGAAATCACGAGGCAAATCTTTTCTTGGTGATTTCTTTTGGATCAACGAACAGGACCCCCCCCCCCCATACACACATATATATATATATATATATATATATATATATATATATATATAAACAAATATGTGTGAAGCTTGAATTCTTGATATTACGAAGCGTTGAGGAAATAAATTTGTAAGAAGATATAGGATGCTCAAACGCAGAAATTGACTACAATTAAAGTTAGTTGCTATATAATAGCTTATAGATATCTCGTAAAAACCCTTAGGGACGAAAATCTACCTTTCTCTCTCTCTGTCTCTCACTCTCTTCCTCTCACTCTGTCCCTCACTCTCTGTCTCTCACTCTCTTTCTCTCTCTCTGTCTCTCACTCTCCGTCTCTCACTCTCTCTCTCTCTCTCTCCCTCCCTCTCTCTCTCTCTCTCTCTCTCTACTGTCATTATAATTTCAATGTCCAGTTAATTTGAAATCATCGTTACACCCTGACAGATAAAATCTTCATTGAAGGGAGAGCATTTTTGTATTGAAGGGAGGATATTTTAGAATAATATACTTCTTTCTCTTGTAAAAGTTATTATCTTCATTACATCTAGAAACATACCTGAAAATAGTTTTGTCTACATGCTGTCTAATCATATTAAACCAGAAGTTTTAATTACTTTAAAATGTGTCGTCTTCAGTTATCTTTCTAGTGATATAGATAATCGTCAGACAGAAAGGAAAACATATTTTAACCCTTTTAGATATACATAACTCTTCATTACTATTTCATTTTCATTGTGAAGGCTTTACCTCACATAATTATCTCACATAGTACCGAAGCTATGAGATTTTGATATTATTTATTTTGAGAACAATACCTGACCGACTGTGTGAGTGGACCTATGGCCGGTTTAAACAGAAAGAGTTGAGAGAATTCTGACCAGATAGAACTGGTTTACATGCTGAAGGGTTAAGTAATGAATTTATTTGCTCAAAAAATATGTTTCCTTACATAAGAATAACTAATTGGTAGAAAATAATAAGGAATGAATAATATTACATCAAATTCAACTCGAATATATTCTCCATTTTCTTTCTTTTTGAACATTACTTTAATGTTTTTAGTTTATTAAATGCATACACCATCGTATACAACTGTTTCACTATAAAGTTTATTGATTTGTGGAATACCCCCATCAGAAAGAGAAAACCTGAACGCTAATCCCGTATTCTACTATTTTCTTAACGAGAAAGAAAAAAGGTTAGTAGATGTTGGTGTAGCCTCAAATAATAAATGCCATTTTATTGCGAGTAGATGCTTTAGTGAAAGTTAAGCAAATCAGTTTTAAAAGTTCCAAGGAAGGATATAATAAAGCTACATTTTAGTCAGCTTATTAGTTATTCTACAGATTTCCAGTTATTTTCTACCATGGGCACACATGGAAACATTAATATGTAGGAAACAAAGAAACAAAATAAAATACAATCTTCCAATCTTGAAGAAATTTAATGATCTTGGATGTTAAAGAAATGAAATATATAATATTTTATTAATGTTTGTTAAGGTACGAGGCTATCCTTATTTCCAAATAATCTTTTCCATATTTAAATCTTCATATTCTCGTTTTATAGCTTTTCCTTTCCCTCATTTCAATATTTTCTTTCGTTATATTTTATATATCTTTAGATTGAGTAAATATTATTTTCTACACTAAAGGGAATTTCGTGCTCTTTAAAATTCCCACAGTCCTTTGTAATAAAGAATTATTTATGCATTATCCATTATCTATAGTATACAGTTTTTTACTTTAGTTTTTATTTGTTTGGTTTTAGCCTTAATGTTGTCTAAACATTCTTTATTAATCTTTTCCTCTCAGTCTGTTTTACTTATTCATTACCTATGTTATATCTTTCGGGTATTTCTCTCCATCTCTTACAAAGACGTTTTGTTTCTATTAATCATGCATAAATCTATGCCAGAATGTAATTCAGATTATTCCCCCTGCCCCCGACCAACTAAAATTTTATTTCTGACTCACACTAAATCTGACCCATATTCTTCTCGTTCTATACAAACTCTCATTGGAATATTTCCACTACCACATTCTCTTTAGTACACTCTTTCTCTCTCCCACTCTTTCTCTCTCCCACTCTCTCTCTCTCTCTCTCTCTCTCTCTCTCTCTCTCTCTCTCTCTCTCTCTCTCTCTCTCTCTCTCTCTCTCTCTCTCTCGTGTAACATCACTTTCCCGCTTCCTCGTCCTTCATCTCTTTCTGATCCCCTCTCTCCCTTAGAAAGTTAAACTCATCTATTTGGTTTCAATTTGAATATGCTTATCAAACATCAAAATAGTTTCACCATTTATCCATAATAGGGAGTTTGTTTTAAACACATAGAGTCACTGTGAATAGGAACTGTATTTAGAGATAATAACCGTATATATATACCCACACATCTATCTCTCTATACACACACATATATATATACACATACACACGTCTAAGAATATCTGTCTCTGCCTCTGTCTCTCTCTCTCACACACATATATATATATATATATATCATATAGGTATATATATTATATAGGTATATATATACGCACATATATAGAGAGATAATTAAATAGAAGGGAAAGAGAGAGGGAGATTTTAGATACCTGTCTGTACAGACGATGTGATGGCAAGTGACTTAGTAATTTGGGTGTTTTGCTCACGATCCAAAATATGTAAATACGATTTCCTATGTCACGTTGCTTCCTTGATCAAGATAGTTTATTTCACATTGTATTTGTTTGTCAGGTTTGAAACAAAACTGATTAGTACATGCAGATCAGAGGGTCAGCTTTGTCACAGTTCTTCTATATAGAGAACGGTATATTCTGTATTCAGTTAGCACATGTATACACCGTAACAAATTAGTGGAGAGCGATATATGCATCGGCGAATCTTGCAGCCTCTTCATAGTTTATCGCTTACAAATGTTTCATAGAAGAATATTTTCTCGAGGTGCTGGTATAGTCGGATTTTAAATGCCATGCATAATAAATAAAGTCCTATTTGATTATGCATTTAATCCAAATATAATTTTTTTCTACATTAGGCAGAAGGTCAACAATTTGAAGAGAGGGGAAAGTCGATTAAATCGACCCAGGGCGAGACTTGTACTTCATAAGGATGAAAGGAAAAGCTAACCTCGGCTGGATTTGACCTCGTAAACGGTCCTAACTCTATGCTGCAAAGCATGTTGTTCGATGCACTACCGATATTGCTAATCCACCGCATTTAGTCCAAAATGTAATGCTGGACCGAAATTATTTTTTCAATCAAATTATATTAGACCAATACAAGTTACAAAGATATATCGGCATACAACCACAAAGTTGTTTATAGTATATGTAAATAAAATCGTAGCTTTTAAACTTCAATATGGCTAGTTAAAGTCACAATGTTCATATTATGATGATGATATTTTCAGGACGAAAATAAAAAGAGATATAAGTGTAATGTGTCATTTATTTTTGCAGACAAATCGTATTCTATTAGGTGTAATAACTTAGTTTGATATGAAATCTTATCGGCAGTAATTTCAAGTCACTTTATGAATTTTATAATTCGTTGCGTGCAAATTATATAGATCTTTGTATTTGCACATTAACATATATATTCATACACACACACAAACACACACACACACAGACACACACACACATACACACACACACACACACACACACACACACAGACACAGACACAGACACACACACACACACACACACACACACACACACACATACTTTAACGGTTCAAGTTTTTCCTGGAAAAACTTGAGCCGTTAAAGTATTTTTATAATAGAATAAATATGGTTATAATAGAATAAATAGGGTTTTATAAATATAGTTTCCATTTATTTAATATCATTGAATGTTATACTCCAGAAAATATGTCGAGTGCTCTGAATCAGTTATAAACATTTATATTTGTTGAATTACCAACAAATTGAAAATCCCTTTTGCTTATATATATCTATATCTATATATAAA
>OZ024753.1:12649224-12656724 GCA_964016885.1 Eledone cirrhosa | reverse complement strand
ACTACTACTACTCCTACTACTACCACTACTACTACTACTACTTCTACTATACAACTACTACTACTATTACTACCACCACCACCACCATTCCTTACAACATCTGCAACTTGCTACAACTTCTTAACTACTGCTTATTACTACTATTACAACAACTACTACTACTACTACTACTACACATTGCTACTACTACTTACTGTTGCTACTACTTACTACTGCTACTACAATATTTCAGTCATGGGAATATTATTATTATTATTCTGGGGCGAAGGACAAAGAGATCAGTCAGTTTCTTTCAACAGCCCTACTAGTGAAGGCATTCACAGACACACACATTATTACAACCTCAGTAATTCGAGATTTATAGATATACATTTTTATTATTTTATTTAATTTCTTGTTTTATTTTTCCCTTACTTCTTTTTTTACTTTCTTGTACAAAAGACCAAAAAATCGCATCCTTATACAGAAATAAATACTAAATTCTTTTTTTTTTTTAGTAAGAAAAATTTAAAATAAGGTGGGAAACAAAAGAGAGGTTAGGATAATATAGAAAAAAAAGGAGAGAAAGAAAGAAGAAAAAGACCGGGAAAGGGAAGGGATGGCAAGAGTTATGGTGTTGCAGAAGTGAGAGGTGAGGGGCGAGTTGATTTGGACTAGGGCAAGGGATAAAAAGATGTCAGAAACTGTAAGTTATTTTACTTCTGTCCCGTTAGATCCGGAGTTCGAGTCTAGTTTTACATTCAATGTTACCACAATAATTAACTATTTCTACGTTTGGCACAAGGCAAGCAATTTGAAGGTAAAGATGTGAAAGGCAATTCAATCTAGCCCAGTGCATTACTGGTATCTTATATTATCGACCCCCGTAGGGATGAAAGGCAAAGCTCACCTCGATGGGATTCGAACTCAATGTAAAGATTCGTATTAACTATATGACGCAAAGCATGTTGTCGGACGCTCCACCTTACCACAGTATATAATGTATTCTGATTTAGGCACAGGGCCGAACATTTTTGGGAAAGCAAAAGTCAATTAAATCGACCTCAGTCTTACCTGTATTTTATTTTATCAATCCCATAGCGATGAAAGGTAAAGCTAACCTTAGTTGGATTTGAACAGAACGTAAAGGGTCCTAGATATGAGCCGCAATACATACTCTCAGACGCTCTACCGATACTGCCAATCCACCACTCTACCACAGTAAATAATATAAATTATTTTTCTTTGATGTGTTTTACAAAACATCGTCTATATCAAGCACATAGAACATGCGATCCGCAGGCCGCATGCGGCCCTTTACAACCACATCTGCGGCCCGCACAAAGATTTTTACGTCGTGAGCATGTTTTCTCATCATAATATAAAATTTTAAAAAATAGTTTTAATGTGAGCATATAGTTGTGGTGTGAGGCCCTCAGACAACACATATGTAACCCATGTGGCCCTCGGAGAACCCTCAGTTTGACATGCCTGGTCTATATGCCCCTTCAAAAGTTATCTATATGTCTTACAAATGAATTCGTATTGAGAAATTTATACATAAATATCTGAGATTCTGTCACAACACAGAAAGAGAGAGGAGTTGTTTGATTACCTCATACTACTCCTCTCTCATTACGTCTGATGCATGTGTGAATGTATGTGTGTGTAAAAGGTAGGAAGAGCGGTGGTGAAAAAACTAAGCTGTGTGTGAGTCTATGTGTCTGTTTGTGTAAATGTACGAGGTGTGTCAGAAACGTTCAAGGACTGATGTCACAAAAGATTTATTGCAAACCCAAACTTCACACTAGGAGTTTTCTCCTTCAAAGTAATCCCACTGGAGTATGTAACTGTAATCTTAGCTCTCTGCAGCGATCAAACTTTTTTCTCCATAATTTTATATACATGTCCTCTGTTTCAGGTCCTCAAGCAATGAGCACAGAGCAACGAACAAACTTCAAGTTTCTCGTACGGTTGCTGCAGCAAGTATATGGAGATGAGAGGATGTCACGCTCACGTGTTTTTGAGTGGTGCAAGAGGTTTAAAGAAGGACGCGAGGACGTGGAAGATAACTCCAGGAGCGGAAGGCCCTCAACAGCCAGGACTGAGGTCAACGTTAAGCGCGTCAGGCAGATGGTGAGTAGCGATCATCGGCTGACTGTTCGACTGATGGCAAATGAGCTAGGCATGAATCGGGACAGCGTCTGGAAGATTCTCACTGAAGATTTGGACATGCGGAAAGTCTGTGCGAAGATGGTGCCAAAACTGCTGAATTTTGACCAGAAGGGTCGACGCATGGATGTGTACCAGGACATCCTCGAGCGTCTTGAAACCGAACCAGACTTGCTAGGGACAGTCATCACCGGTGATGAGTCATGGATCTTCGAGTACGACCCGGAGGGTACCCGTTTTGAAGACGTGGGTGACATCAAAAAGGCTGTGACGACGAAACTGCGGAGGATCCCGGAAGAATCCTTCCAGGACTTCATGCAAGCGTGACAGAAAAGGATGGAAAAGTGCATTAGATTCCAGGGGCGGTTAATTTGAAGGAGAAAACTCTTAGTGTGAAGTTTGGGTTTGAAATAAATCTTTTGTGACATCAGTCCTGCTACTTTTCTGACACACCTCGTATATGTGTGTGTGAATCTATGTGTGTGTTTCTGTGAATATATGTATGCACATACACACGTATACACATATATACGCATACACGTCAGCGTATGGAAACACATTTAATTTTATTAAATTATGTAAAAGAGCAGGAAACAACCTGTAATGTTCTATTTTATCATGTACATTTATTTTCAGAGTTCAAATTCCATATATCTCTATTTAACACTCGACATCCCACCCCAAGGGATTGATGAAAACATTATAAATTATATACTTGTGTTGGTTGGACTTATATATAATTCACGGCGGGTAAACTTGCGATTTTCTGGCGCTGATACATATCAGTACTTAAAAAGGCGATGTATTAAGTTACATACAGCTACACAAGAGAGCACATGACTACATATATATACATATAGTGTTGCAAATAGAACCCCCCTGACAAGTACGGAAGCGATGATATGATTTTTCTAGCACATAGGGACATTACTCTGCTACTTCAGAGCAATCTATTTTTACTAGATCTACCCACTCATAAAATGATAATATTATAGAAATTAAATCAATTCGTTCAGAACTACAAGTGAAGTCATTCTTTTCCTTAAATATATATATATATATATATATATATATATATATATATATATATATAGTGAAAGAGTGAAGAATAACATGGTCGGTTGTACATAAAGGGTTTATTTACAGTATTAACAATTGTTTCATTAATCAGGTGAGTCTAAAGTCCGCTGATCGCTAGAAATTACGTCACTCGACCTTAATTACGGTGTGTGTCTCCAATCAAATCATCGGAATATATATATATATATATATAGGAACAAGTAGGACACCGACGGCTGGGCTCAAGCCGTTTCGACGGCTAATTCTGGACTAAATGAACATTTTTAGCCTTCGTTATATATATGTGTGTGTGTGTGTGTGTGTGTGTGTGTGTGTAAAAGGTAAACAGAAATAACAACACAATCGGTACAGTATATGAAAGCAATATATTAGGTTAACGCTTGAAATAGCATGAAGAGGGTCTTAAAGTTTCGGACGTTAGTCCTTCATCAGAAGAAAGACTGAGAAATTAGATAGATTGAAGGGACGGGCGGGATGGAATTGGAAAATATGTTTTCAGAGAAAAATAACAGGTCCTTCATTTTGCCATCATATATATATATAGGTAAGTTATTCCGGGTTGAATCGGAGGTAACCACAGTAAGTAAGGTACTCAATACATAGCAGAGTATAAAAGTTTTAATATAGATGAGATTCTACAGGACTAGAACTGTTTCATTGTTTAGAAATCATCAGGAATCTCATGATGGTTTCTAAAGAATGAAACAGTTCTAGTCCTGTAGCATATCATCTATAGTAAAACTTATATATATATATATATATATTTGTGTGTGTGTGTGTGCGTGAACGAGGGTGCATGGCATACTGATTCATAGCATAATGGTTCATGGTCTTGAATCAGACGGTTGTGAGTTCGATTCTCCTTGAGCAAGACACTTTATTTCATGTTGTTCCAGTTTACTCAGCTGTAGAAATTAGTTGCGACGTCACTGGTGTAAAGCTGTATCGGCCATTGTCTTTCGCCTTGGACATGATCGATGGCGTGGAGAGGGGGGAGGGGGCTGGTCTTCCACAAACAGCCTTGCCCGAACTTGTACCTTGGAAGGAAACTTTCGAGGTGCAAATCCCATGGACACTTGTGACCGAAGAGGGTCTAAACCCGAAATATCTGTTTGTGTGTGTGTGTGTGAGTCCTCGGGTTAAATCGGGGGAATGTAAACATCAAGTAAAATATGGAAATGGCTTCTACAGGACTAGAACTGTTTCATTCAAAAGATATTATCAGGATGATTTATTTTGAATAAAACAATTCTAGTCTTGTAGAACCCATTTCCATATTAAGGCTGTGTGCCTCTCTCTCTCTCTCTCTCTCTCTTTATATATATATATATATATATGCATACATGTGTGTGTGTACGCGTATGTACATATAAATATAGCTCCTGTTATGATGGCTATAGTGATTACGATAATGATGATTGTGATGCTGATGCTGATAATCATGAGGATGATTGATGATGTTGATGATGATGATAAAAATTGTTTCTACTTTTGGCATAAGGCCAGCATTTACCCAGTGTATTACTGGTACTTTATTTTATCGACCCCGTGAGGATGAAAGGCAAAGTTAACCTCGACCGGAATTTGAACTCAGAATGGCAAGGGCCGTAACTCTATGCTAGAAAGCATGGCGTCCGACCCTCTACCGATACTGCCAATCCACCGCCCTCCGATGATAATGATAATAATAATGAAATGATTGTGTACAGTGCTCAGGTGCACTACAACAAACTGAAAAGGTTTACTGGGAACCCTACACCCAACCATGATCGAACTTCAGACCAGGATCACCATCGTCTATGATTCCTCCAACTAGTCCGCCGAGACAGCTACATGTATGTTTATATAAATGCGCAGATGCATTTATATTTGTGTATATAAGTATATAGATGTATCATATGTCAAATTTGTTCCTGTTTTGGCAAAGAAATCTTCATTTCATACATTTCTCCTTAGTTCTCTCTCACACACGTCCACTTACCAGGAGACAGCCAACTCTGCCTACTACAGTAACACGGTCTATCTCTCTCACTCACTCACTCTCTCTCTCTCTCTCTCTCTCTCTCTCTCTCTCTCTCTCTCTCTCTCTCTCTCGCTCTCACTCTCCCTCTCTCGCTCTCTCTATCACTCTCACTCTCTCTCTCTCTCGTCGCTCACTCTCTCTCTCTCACTCTATATATCACTCTCTCTCACCCTCTCTCTCTCATCCTCTCTCTCTCACTATCTCTCACTCTCTCTCTCTCTCTCTCTCTCTCTCTCTCTCTCTCTATATATATATATATATATATATATATATATATATATATATATATACAATATATTAACAAATGGAAAGTATATTTATAAAGCCATATTTATTTTATCAAGCTTAAACATTTTTATAACTGGCATAAAGCACTCAACAATGTAGTGGAGTATATAATATATTAACAGATATAAAAGTTTCCATTTGTTAATATATTGTATATTTACTCCACTCTATTGTTGAGTGCTTTATATCAGTTATAACATTGTTTAAGCTTGTTGAATCCCAACAAATTAAATATAACCTCTGCATATATATATATATATATATAGTTAGGGAAGCAGAAAATTGCTTATTGTGATCCAGTTCTTGATTAAGAAAGCCAGTTTCATGGATGGTTTCAACGTACGGTTAGGGGTAACTCCACAAGTTTGTAAGAAATCCGTTCAAATTTAGAGTATAAAGTATAAAATATAAAAGAGAAAACACAGGTAAGCATTAAGAGAAGGATTTTAACCGGGTATTTACGACCGTTTCATTGGTAAGTGCAACCTTATATTGCTATACTGCAAATAGCAGCCACTCAATTATAATTGTTGTTCACAGTCCAAATTTTGAAAATGTGGACTGTGAACAACAATTATAATTGAGTGGCTGCTATTTGCAGTATAGCAATATAAGGTTGCACTTATCAATGAAACGGTCGTGAATACCCGGATAAAATTCTTCTCTTAATGATTACCTGTGTTTTCTCTTTTATATTTTATATATATATATATATATATATATATATATATGTTACCAACTCATAATATTATATTATAAAATTAAATCAAAAATTTGTTAACACTACAAGTGAAGTCATTCTTTCCTTGTTTTAAAATATATATATTTACACACATATATACGCACTCAGTGAGCTATATATATAAATAAAAATCCATGAGATTAGAGGTTATGATACAAGGAAATTGCCCAAAAAGTCTCACTGCGAATCTATCTGGAAATTATATCATTTCAAACTGTACGTAAATAACGTAAATAACGACACATATAGGTCTCGGAAGGTGACAAACAGTTGCTCAACTATTTGCTATAGATATGACAATAGCTAGCAAAATCATACCAACACCAACAGCTCCAACACCACCAACACCACCAACACCACCACCAACAACAACACCAAACACCAAACACCACCACCAACAACAACAACAACAGCTCCAACACCACCAACACCAACAACAACAGCTCCAACATCTCCAACACCACCAACACCACCACCAACACCACCACCAACACCAACACCACCACCACCAACACCACCAACACCAACAACACCAACACCAACACCACCAACACTACCACCAACACCACCACTACCACCACCAGCAACACCACTTCCACCACCACCACCATCATTTTTTTTTATTTGACGTATCATATCTACATGTATATATACTTGCGTATAATATCCAATATACACACTACACATGCTAACAGAAGACTACTCGAGGGATGGTTTTTCTGCTAGTACATCTAATGATTCTGATGATGACGACAGCAGTGACTGTGTAACTATTATCTAATTATAAAACACCATGAACATACTGTATGTATGAAAGTAGGCAATATGTTACTCAATTATCGCCGGACTGTCTACTGTTGAATAATTTACTCTTTATTTATACTTTCGAGGAGAGTCTTATTAAAATTTTGCCGTGATTTTATAAATTCAAGCAGGAAGGCGGTGGGGGAAATGCGACAAATAAACAGATACACCAGATAAGATATTCAATATATCGGGTATATATATTTATTAGGTATATATATATATATATATATATATATATATATATATACATACGTATATATATATATATATATATATATATACATACGTATATATATATATATATATATATATATATATATATATACATACGTATATATATATATATATATATATATATACATACGTATATACATACAAATATACATACGTATATACATACAAATATATA
>OZ024753.1:12604224-12644224 GCA_964016885.1 Eledone cirrhosa | reverse complement strand
AAACGACCGAGCGGGTGTCAATTCTATTCGATAACCGACGGCAGAGCTCAAGCCGTTTCGACGACTATTTCTGGTCCAGAATTAGCCGTCGAAACGGCTTCAGCTCTACCGTCGGGGTCTTGAACATTTTCATATATATATATATATATATATATATATATATAATATTATTCAGAATGATAATAAATGAAGACATTCACATAATCAAAATATATGTTTTATTATCTATATTTCGAAGGTACTGTGCTGTTTTTTTCAGTACGTCCTCGTCAGATAAAATACATGAATTGATGTATGACATACCTTAACTGTCTTGATAGTTCAATTCCTGAAAACTCACTGTAGAGTGCTTTTAATCTATTGTAAAACTATATTCATTGAATAATCAATGAACCATATTAATATTTGGTTTTATATATATATAGCCCACTCTACTACCCTAAGTATCGAGTACTCTGGTGCGTTATGGTCCACCTGATTTTTACCACACTTTCTTTGCTATATATATATATATATATATATATATATATATGTGTGTGTGCACATGTAAACGGAAGCAACAAAGCAAACAACACAGTACAACGATGAAATACATAAGTTTAAAATGGAGTAAATCGCGTAATTACACTTTAAACCGCATTAAAATATTCTTAAAATCCTATATTTCAATTTCCATCTGAAAATCGTTATAGACAAAGCTAAACTTCCAATAGGCTATGTTCCGAATTCCGAAATAAGGATCCTCTTATATAATTGCTACATCTAAAGTAAGGAAAAGATCACGATGTTATCTCATATTGAACATAGCATTAAGTAGGATTATAACTTCAATAAAATTAGGAACTTGATTGCGGGTAAAGTATAAAAGACAACACAGCTTAGAAACATACTAAAACTGCAATCAAACAGAACATCAGATAAAAGATGTTATTTAACAAAATACTAACATTGTAATAACATTAGAATAACACAGTTTTTTTTTATCAACCCACTCGATTATTACTCACAGTATCTAATTAAAAACCCATCTCAAATATTTATATATTTATATATATTTTGAGTATATGTTGGTTGTTTACCGACAGCCTAGTATGCAGAATGGAGCACTCGACGAGGTGCGCAGGTTGGTTTGGTTACTCCGGAGTAATGTAAAATCAAATAAGTAAGTCAAATATTTAAAATTTGGCTCCGTTTATTACTGCTATATATATTTCGGTGACAGCCATCTTTGGCTGTGACCTCTTCAGGCAGTCCGAATTGGTGTACAACTGTGTACCCGTCTCTACCACACAAATTCGGACTGCCTGAAGAGGTCACAGCCAAAGATGGCTGTCACAGAAATATATATAGCAGTAATAAACGAAGCCACATTTTAAATATTTGACTTATTTATTTTATTCTATATATATATATATATATATATATATATACATACATGTTGAAAGAGTGAAGAATAACATGGTCAACAGTACTAAAAAGGGTTTTATTTACAGTCTAACAATTGTTTCACTGATTAAATTGTCTAAAAATTGCTGAACACTAACTGGATTACCTATAACAATATTTTGTTATCCCTTATATATATATATAGATAGGTAAACGGAAAAGAAAATGCTGACAAATTGTTCACAGTGAAAAAAATAGTTTAATTAGCAATAAGTGAGAATTAGTAATAGTATTGGTTAGTATTCAGTTTTGGTTTTAAGTTTTACCGGTTGTGCATTTCTAACCCACACGCAACCCCCCACCCCCCACCCCCACACACACACATATATATATATATATAGGAACGAGTAGGACCCCGACGGCTAAGCTCAAGCCGTTTCGACGGCTAATTCAGTCCAGAATTAGGCGTCGAAACGGCTTGAGCTCAGCCGTCGGGGTCGTACTCGTTCCTATTACCCACTCTACTACCCTAAGTATTGAGTACTTTGGTGCGTTATGGTCCACCTGGTTCCTTACCACATTTCTTCCGTTATATATATATATATATATATATATATATATATATATATATATATATATATATATATAATTATTTAAAGCGTTTGTGTATGAGTTTAGTTTCAGTGTATGATGGGTTTGTGTTCTTTTTATGTAAATTATTTATGGTTTGTCATGTTGAAGTCAGCTCCTTTTTCAGGTACGTCTAATGTCTGTGAGGGCGGGAGAGACCGACTTAATGCATTAAAGTAGGAACATATTGGTAGCTGTTAATGTTGGGCCTGTATTTTCCAATGTTTTTACAAGATATATGTTTAAGTGGAATTTAATTTTCTAAGAGAGTTCTGAACGTCGAATCCGAAATGAATATTATAACTAATATATTAAAGTTTTCTGAATCCATGTCACTACAGTTTTGTTTGCGGTTGTATTGCTAAAATATCTTTATTACAAGCTTACCGGAAATTAATAAGAGGTAGGAAACTGACTTAGCTGTTTAAAAGAATTACGCCACTCTACTGTGTTTATAACTGTTGATATTAAAATAAGGTATTTTTTACAATTATTTCCCACATTTCTTTGTATCTCTTATACCCAAAGAAAGTAATATTGCCACAACAATAAAATATCCAATGAAATGTATAATAGAAAACTTCTATTGAAATATTTTCACATAAAAAGGATTTAGAGGTTTCTATATACAAAAAGAAATTATACATATTTTCTTTTTTTTTTAAATTCGTATCTCGTAGGGAATCAATAAACTCGAAATTGCACAACTCTTTGTTGGAATATAAAAAGGAATTTTATGTGAAGGATCAGTTCAAAAGAGGCAACAACTTGTTATGAAAAGAATTTGTATCATCGCAAATATTTTATTCGTTACTCTTACCTTTACTTCAATATTTATATCGGTGAGAATACTGTTATCACTACACCTACAATTGTGCTAGCTTGTAGGAATCTTTTTTCTTTTTCCTAGACAAAATGTTCGCTCTTGTATTTCATTAATGTTTCAATGAAGAAATACAAACGTTAATATCATAAAATTATGAATACATATTACAATAGAATGGTGGAATATTCAGCTAGAATTATTTTTTTCCAATGGCGTTAATTTCAAACTATCCGCTGAATGATTAACGTTAGGAACATAAAGTAATGTGAATTAATTACCATTAACAGTATAACATTAAAGCCCTGCACATTTGCTATTGAAATCTGATATTTAATGGAAGTATTTACACTAAGGAAAGGTAATTGGGACTTCGTATTTCATATACATTCGCCTGATGTGCTGGAGTAGTTCTGAAACAGAGGTATAGACATTGTCGAAAATATACTTCCGGATATTAAGATCCTGCCAATGATAATGAAAATATTGCTGGGGGAGACATTTGTGTGTGGACTGTATGTGTGAGAGAGAGAGAGAAAGTGTGTGTCTGAGAGAGAGAGAGTGAGTATGTGTGTGTTTGTAAGAGAAAGAGAGAGCGTGTGTGGGGGAGAGAGTGTGTGTGAGAGAGAAAGTGTGTGAGTGTGTGTGAGAGAGAGAGGGTGAGTGTGTGAGAGAGAAAGTGTGTGTGTGTGTGTGAGAGAGAGTGTGTGTGAGAGAGAAAGTGTGTGTGTGTGTGTGAGAGAAAGTGTGTGTGTGAGAGAGAGAGGGTGAGTGTGTATGTGTCAGAGAGAGAGAGAACGAGTGTGTATCTACAACTGCGTGTATTACTGCATGTATATCTGTCGATAAATGGAGAACGTATTAAAATGCCAGGGATTCTAAACTTATTTCATTTTCATTCAGTAAGACTCCTACCGTGTAATGACTTGTAACGAAGCACATGATGTGTTTGAGACTAGATCTTAGCAACGAAGTAATTAAAATGACAATAATGGATTGTTTTTGTAAAGAAAGAGCAAATAAATGATGTATCTTCTAGCATGTAACGGTTCCTATTGCTAAGATCGTTAAATGAGCAAACGCTTCCAACAAATATTACACCCATTTTAAGTGAAATAAATAGCCAATAAAAATATATCGTCTTCATCACAAAATTGCAATCTCGCATTATATGTTTTAAAAACCCAGAGTAAATACATAGATGAACATTTAGTCACACACAAACGGACTTACACATACACACTCAAATATATATACACATATGCACTGACAAATACAAATAGATATAGGTGTGTCTGTGTATGTATGTGTATATTTATATATACATTTATGTATATACATGTGTGGGTGTGTGTATGTATATATACATACATATATATGTACACATTTTAGTACAGCATTAACGAAGCTTTAGTTTGCGGCCAAGCTAACGAAAGCAAATTCGGTATGTAGCTTTAGCACTCGAATGGCAATAGTACCCCAGAGTAATAACTGTTTCTACGTTAGGCACAAGGCCAGCAATTACTGGTACTTTATTTTATCGACCCCGTAAGGATGAAAGGCAAAGTTAACCTCAGCGGAATTTGAACTCAGAATAGCAAGGGCCTGTAACTCTATGCGCTAAAGCATGGCGTCCGACCCTCTACCGATACTGCCAATCCACCCCAGAGTAATAACAATACGTTTAGACAGCTTAGCAAATCAAATATGGCGATCGGCAGTCCAGCCGCATTACCACAGCAACGAAAATACAGGACTCAGGAAAAGATTTATATGAATGTATATATACATAAAGGTATATTTATACACACACACACACACACACACATACACACATATATATATATATATATATAGTAATAATTGTGTCAGGACTCAGGAACAGATTTATATGTATGTATATATACTTAAAGGTATATTTATACACACACATATATATATATATATGTACATATATATATATATATGTATGTATATAAATACATATATATATACATGTATACGTATGTGTGTGTATACATATATACATCTGTAGATATATATATGGTGGCTGCCAACTCGTTTTCGAGTACAGCCACTACTTTATATCCATGTAGGAGAACCCCTACCGATGCGCTGAACGAATGTGACTTTTTAGAGCAGCCAGCGACTTGAAAACTCTGGTACAAACACTACACTTGTGACAATTATTGACACATAGTGCTAGGCCCATGGTACCATGTGACGACAAGTACAGAGATCTCCAGATACAAAGCAATGCCTGTGCCGTGAAGATTTTATAATGAGCAAAGGCACTGCACAAAGCCAGTCCCACTCTCTTAACCAAGATGATATTTACCAAAAAGAAGAACAAGTCAACATCATTGGATACCATCAGAGTTGCAGGTGTTATATCAGAGTTTTCCTTCTCCTAGAATTCTGCCTTGACAAAGGCTAAGGGGTCATCTCTCCCGGTGATTTTGGATGGCCATTGGCTCTTAAGAACTCCTTTGCCCTTTGACAGGTTTTGTTTTTAGTCCTGCAGGATGTCCAAAGTCACCCTCCTCACGAAGAAACCTTGGTGGGGTTGCCAGTTTAGTCGCCAACGACCCGACCATGAGACAGGTTGTACTGGGATACATGTTACCAGTAGCACCATATATATATATATATATATATATATATATATATATACATATCACACACACACACACACACATACATACACACATATATATATATATATATATATATAGTAATAATTGTTTCTACTTAAGGCACAAGACCAGCAATTATCCAGTCCATTACTGGTACTTTATTTTATCGACCCGGTAAGGATGAAAGGCAAAGTTAACCTTGGCGGGATGTGAACTCAGAATTATAGTCATAACAATAAATTATAGTAATAATAATAAATGTGAAGACTAAAATCCTAAGAGGGCTCTATTGGGATAATATATATGAAAATGTATATAAAAACCGTAGAGCAAATAAAATAAACCAGCGATTTCGCTGCTGTCACCCTTAATGGGACCTTCTGAGTTTCAGAAGATCCTGTTAAGGGTGGGTGAAGCAGCGATTCTTTGCTTAAACTTAATCTGTTATTTTAATAAATATTTGCTCTAGGTTTCTTTTATATTTGATATATATTTATCCTTATCGAGCCCTCTTTGGATTTTAGTCTTCACATTTATTATTATTATTACTCTATATATATATATATATTCGATTCCTGGACCGGACGATGCGTTATGTCCTTGAGCAAGACACTTTATTTCACGTTGCTCCTTCTACCTGGAGTTGCGACGATAGAAAGTATTAGCAATTGGAAAGACCAACGGAAACATTGTTTCCCCGGTCCGATTTAACGAAAGTCGACTATATATATATAGGTAATTCCGTAAGCGGAGTTTTCTATATAAGCTTTCTGTCTTCGCGATTGACTAGCCATTACGAATAGCATTTACTGTGCTACATTTGCATATGGTATAGCACTTTAGTTCGACTCCGACTCGGCCATACAGTGTATTTCACATGGGACGTTGGGTTGCGTGACCGAACGTGAAGACCTTGGGAGATAGCAGATATTGCGGACCTGTCTTATTTTCACTTTCTTCACTGGAGTGCCGGCTGTACATGTACCCTACTTTGCTTCACCTCATCGCACTTTACTTTATTTTATATTTAAGGTGTTTATTGCAGACTGACTATGTGGAGAAATCCTCTGGGTATATGTTTTGGAAACATAGTATTATATCGCCTAACGTTTGGAACTGGAACCAATGGATGGATGGAAGGTGTTGGTATGATATGGAGAAATTGACCTGTTACTAGGCGACGTGACTGGAGTGCACCATCCTTCCTATAGACAAACCTCAGCTAAGCATACTTTTCTTTTCACGGACTCATGCTTGCAAGCTTTCATACTCTGTCCTATACATCCTGTATTTGCACTGCTTGTGTTTTTTGTTGTTTTTTGATCATGCTAAGTAACACCCTCACTCCTTTCTTGCTATCCTCTCTCACCATTTATCTAAATAAACTTTTGATGTAATTTTTTATGACATTATGTGCGTCATGTATTGTGTGTTTTTCTATATAGCGCTGGCCTTGGGACCCCCCTACTTGTCCTAGTGACTGAACTTGATGGAGCCTGCAACCATTGATATATTTTTGTTTATAAGCTCTGATGATTCCTGCCATAGAGTATGGATGAAACACTGTTAGCAAATAAAACAATGTGTTTCTCAGCACTCTTTGGTAATTCCTAAACTTATAACGGCTCTGTAGTATACTAGTTATCCTACATTGAGCTAAAACCACACTGTCATACCAAGGGCAATATTTCTGCATGTCTGTGCACATTAATATACTTGTCAACGAAACTATATATATATATATAGTTTCGTTGACAAGTATATTAATGTGCAGACATGCATATATATTGCCCTTGGTATGACAGTCTGGTTTTATATATATATATTTCAAAGCCACCACTACTAAAGGCTTATACGCATTTGGCATAGACATATTTGTTTATATAATACATTGGTTCCTGGTCTTTCGTTCATTAAAACTTGAGTTGCGTTAACAGTCTTTTGCTTCAATATAATATTCTACTACTTATTGTATCGCTATATTTAGAAAAAATAAATAAAATAAAATAAAAAAAATTAAAAAAAAAATAAATAAAAAGAAACATATATTTAGGCTAACGTTGTAGTTTTAGAGAAATATAAAGATCTTGTATTAATGCATAAAATGACAAAGGAGAAATCAGGTGACTTCTCAATATTGTGTTTGTGAATTTATTTCTGCAAAAATAGTCGTTTACTTGACGATGGAGTTATATAAGCCAATTATTCTGAAAGGTGTAAATAAACTGCACAAGGGCATTTTCATATATCTTCTTCAGTTATGCGATTCTGAAATGTCTAAAACTTAAACAATGTTGTATCTTCATAATATGCTGTACACTTCAGAATCTATGTATATTTATATATATATATATATATATAAAGTTATTCCGGGTTGAATCAGAGGTAACCACAGTAAGTAAGGTACTCAATACATAGCAGAGTATAAAAGTTTTAATATAGAAGAGCTTCTGCAAGACTAGAGCTGTTTCATTCGTGAGAAATCATCAGGAAGCTGGCTGTCCAAGTAAGTGGTGGTATTTATATCTTTTCTTTTCTGGTGGTAGGAGAGGGTGAGGATTGGGATGGGTGGAGGTCATTGGTTGAAGGATGTAAAGAAAAGGGAGGTCATTAAAAGCTAATTATTTAAAGCTATAATATTAACAAAGGCAGAAAGAATACTGTAAACAAATTCAAATTTGGAATACCAATCCTTGTTTATCACTTAGACTAAATGGCTGTAAGACAGGTCTCTACAGGATGAGTGGGGTTCAATGGTTTAAAGAAAAGGGAAATCCTTTAGAAGCTAATTCTTTAAGGCTGGAATAAGGATGACAATGGCAGAAAGGGTCCCATCAACAGATTCAAGTGTTGGGGTGATTCCCCCTATTGTGAAGTTTCTCTTAATATATATTCCAGGTGTCGACAAGCACATTCACACACGCACCCACTTACACACGTACACACAGATACACGCACGCACACCAGGCAGGCACACACACAACACACATACATAATGGTACATACACACATACATATATACAAACATATACATACATATATACTTATATATGTACATACATACGCAATATATATATATACACACACTCTCATGCATACACACGCACACACACATTCATACGTGCACATATACATACATATATACACACGTACACACACATATATATATATGTAGGAGGTGAGTTTTATTGTAGTACAATAAAGCAATGCAGATGAAAACACAAATGTTATTGCATGATGATATTTGTTTTTGAAATGCGCATAATAAAATACATGGAACTCTTTTAACCATCTTTTGATCTTATATTATATATATATATATATATATATATATATATATATATATAAAAACACACCACACACATATATATATATATATACATATACACTTTTCAACCGATTTCGTTCAAATTCGAAACTTCGGCTCCACCTCACAAAATCAATTTATTTGGTTCAACTGTTATACTACGATAGAACCTGTCATTGCACATCTTATAGATGGTCAAAGGCAAAACAATGGCCAATGACGTCGGCCGAGCTTTTAGTTGTGTATTTGAGATCTCATCGGTTTACAATCAAGTAGCGTGAGGAAATTTGGTTTAGTGAGGTCATTACCTCCCTCCCCCAGCATGCCCCTTCGTCAGTCACCCGCGTTTCTCAGTGATAGAGGTCATCACCACCCTCCCTTGCATGGCCTGGGTGTAGCCATAGATGAGTCATCGAGAAGCAGTCGATAAAATCAACACCCTTTCATCAAAGCTCATATTTATTTACCTACCCAGGCAACGCTGGGTAATGCTGCTAGTATATATATATATATATATATATATATATATATATATATATATATATATATGTATACATACATACAATACATATAGACACATACACATATATACGTACACACAAATATACACTATATATCATATATGCAACAACACATTTTTCATTCATATATGCTTTCCCCTTTGCTGTGACCTGTCGTTTTCTTTTCCCTTACTGCTATCCTCTTTCTCTCTCCCCCTTCCCTCTCCTCCTTCTTACTTTCACTCAACCCCTCTGCTAGTCACCCTCTCTCGGCTAGCCTCTTACTCACACTTTCACTCACTCTCTGCTACTCTCCATCGTCCCACACCGTACGAAATTCTTTCTTCGCTCACATTCGCACGGTTAAGATGTGTCTCTCGCATTCTCGTCAATATTCGCACGTTCTTATGTTCAAAATGATTCATTAACTTGATTTTCTCATCTCTTTACGTTGCCTCACCATTCGTGTTTGTTTACCTGTCTCTTTTTCTCCACCCAACTCTTTTAATCCCAATAACTTAATTTAGTTATTGTATCGTCCTAGCCTTAGGTATATGGTCTGTAATGTGAATAAATACCTATGATGGCTAGTAGACGACTGATGATGGATAGTCCTGGCTTCTATTTTTAATTCTTTATTATATATATCATATTTGCAACAACACAGCTCGCCATTGTTCATTCATATATATATATACACATATATAAATAAATACACAAATACACTCATATATCCAAATATATATATATATATATACACACACACACACACATATATATATATAAATATACATACATATATATATCCAAAATTAAATTAAGGTTGTCATGTCTGAGAGACATGCACCATATTTACTGCAGAATAAGCTCAAAGATTCCAATGAAATATATTTTTTATTTAAAGAAATATATACAAAGGAGATTAATCATTTTAAAAGGTATCTATATTTGAAGTTCTAGTTAAACTTTAAATAGTTACCTACCTAGCTATGTGTGCTTACACACTTTACAAATAATTCCCTGAGATTGTTTCATGTGTTTATGTTATATATATATATATATATATATATATGTGTCATTCTATTTCTAGTTGATATAAAATGCTAGGATCTATTCATTGGAATCTTTGAGCTTATTCTTCAGTGAATATGGCGCATGTCTCTCAGACATGACAACCTTAATTTAATTTTGGATATATATACGGCCCCTTGATTGTAGAGCTAATTCAGTTGAATGGAATCGGCTGCTATTTCTAGCTGTCGATAATCCTATTCACGCCACTGTGATGACGCGGTGTGATGACTGTATTTTTTATAAAATGCAACACGTGTTTCGAGTCATTCACAGATTTGCATTCGCTGTGTAAACACAGATGGTTGGATCTTCTCCTTTGTTGACCATCCAGTATTTGACCGCTGTGATTTACTGGTTAATTGGTGAAATATATTTTTTATTTAAAGAAATATATACAAAGGAGATTAATCATTTTAAAAGGTATCTATATTTGAAGTTCTAGTTACACTTTAATTAGTTACCTACCTAGCTATGAGTGCTTACACACTTTACAAATTATTCCCTGAGATTGTTTCATGTGTTTATTATATATCTGTGTCAATCTATTTCTAGTTCATATATATAATATATACAAATGAAAGGATTACAAAGGAGAATATATACTGTCAGAACATGTATATATAAAAGCACCTACGTATGTTTCGCCCGAAAAGGGCTTCTCAAGGGCATAGAAAACTATAGAGTGTTCGGTACAGGACCCAGAAGGGGTTTTAAAGTGATACATACATCAAAGTTCGTTCTTACCGAAATCCACCTCACATCACCTTGCTAGACTCCTTTGAGGAGGACCTGCTAAAGCTGATCAGAACATTAATTTTAAGAATAAACGCCGATGCAATAATCTATTCTAACATCCCCGGACGCACTCATCACCACCATCAAGAAGGACCTACACATCTTCGTTACCTCTGACAAAACCAAGAAGCTGTATAAGATGGACGTGAGCAAGTACAAACAATTCATTTATAAAGAATTACACAAAAATTATTTTAAAAAACACCCATTAGTACCTTAAATGACATTAATAGAGTAGGGAAGGATATAGTTAACAGCTTAGACATAGATAAGTACACCAAACCATATGTCCCTATGACAGGTAGATTCTCTCTTAAGGATCACAAATGTAACTTCAATGAAAGCCGCTCTATTAGATTAATATGTCCCTCTACATCAGATATAGGTAAGATTAGTAAAGTGATCCTGGATTGAGTAATACTTGAACTTAATAGCAAAGCTAAGGTCTGCCTCTGGAGCAACACCGACCAGGTGATTAAATGGTTCACCGAGTTGCCTGATAAAGCAACTCTAAAGTTCATCCAGTTTGACATAGACAGCAACTATGCCTCTATCTCCCCCATACTCTTAAACAAGGCCTTTATCTTAACTAGGTCTAACACAAGCCTCACTAAAAAAAAGAGATAGATATAGTACTAGTTGCGCGTAGAACTATTATACATTTCGAGGGCTCCCTTTGGACCAGAACCAACCGTCCTGATAACTTCGATATCACGATTGGGTCCAGTGACTGAGCTCAAGTGACCGACCTGGCTGGAATATACCTCCTCCATAGACTTAGGGACGAGATAGCGGTCCTACAAGGAGGTGTATATAGGGACGACGCCCTATTTACCGTTAGAAACCATAGCCCCCGCAGGATAGAGAACCTTAACAAGCGCATCTACAGGTTATTCAAGTCATACTGCTTATCCGTAACTATAGACCTCAACCACCAGATAGTCAACTTCCTGGACGTGACCCTGGAGTTGGGTACGGGCCTTTACAAGCCATATCATAAACCCGGTGAGATTCTATCATATATTAATTATCCATCCAACCACCCTAAGTCAACTCTCAACTCCATAGTATATAGCATATCCCATAGGATCTTGAGGCTCTCCGCCAACGAGGATATCTTCAACCAAGCGGCTGACTACTACAATAAAGCCATGGTAGATGCCGGATTTAACCGAAGAATCTCCTACGTCCTTAACGCTAACTCTAGAAATCAACCCCATCACAGGACTAATGTTATAGTAAGCCATGCCTATCCGACTGATAACCCCCCCCCCCATCCCGGAAAACGCCGCAGTTGATGGATGTGAATCCGAAATATAGGGACAATTAAATCTCTCCCAAGGTAACTCTATCTCGTGTTATTATTTTTGGTTTTTACGCTCTTTCCTACGTTCTTTTACACACTCTACATCTCATTCTACATTCACTTACATCTCTCTCTTCACCACCTGATCTTGTTACCCGGAGAAATACCCATCTGCATTGTTGTGGCTTCCAAAACGAGCTAAATACATCTTATTATTCCACAATGCTTTAAGCAAACTTTAATACATATATATATATAGAGAGAGAGAGAGAATATTTCAGTATCGTGAGAGAGAAGACGAGGTGTAAAGGGTTAAGCGATACATATAGTTAGTTGCCAAAACGTTGTGCTTTAGTGCTCAATACTTGTGCCTACAAGGTTAAATATGTGAAGCGTTACTATTTAATGGGCGAGAAGATAAGCAGAGCGGTTACAAAGGAGAATATATACTGTCAGAACATGTTTATATAAAAGCACCTACATACGTTTCGCCCGAAACGGGCTTCTCAAGGGCATCGAAAACTACCGAGTGTTCGATACAAGACCCAGAAGGGGTTTTAAAGTGATACATACATCAAAGTTCATTCTTAGTTCAAACATATACGTTGTTATTGACACAGCGCAAGGGGAGTAACTCTGGTCGGTGTTTGAATAATTGTCCCAAAAGGGCTTATTGCTCGTTCACATGATGGTGGGTTTCCATTACTAATTTGTGGGTGCTACTTTACTGTTACATTCTATCTAATGTCCACTGTTACATTCTATCTATCTAATGTCCACAGTTACATTCTATCTATCTACTGTCCACTGTTACATTCTATCTATGCGGTGCTCGAGGCGGCAGGCTTCGGTCCCGAGTTCAGGGGCTGGATTTCTGCAATGCACAATAACAACAACTGCTCAAGAGTCAAGGTGAACGGCTACCTCTCGGAGCCGCTCCATCCGACAGGGATGCCCTCTCTCCTCCCTTCTGTGCGTACTGACTCTGGAGCCACTACTGCGGAAGTTGGAGCTATTGCAGGGCATCCCTTTAGAACAGGGACTGCGAAAAGCGGCGTCGGCCTACGCCGCCGACGTCAAAGTAATGGTGTCGAGCACCTCGCAAATCGGGAAGATCGGCACCTTACTGGAAGAATACGAAAGATTCACAGGAGGAAAGCTGAACCGGCACAAATCCGTCGCTTTGCAACTCGGAACGTGGAGAGGCAAACCGATGCCTTCCGATGGCGTCGTCGGACGCTGGACGGAAGGGCCGGTAAAGCTGCTCGGAGTCTGGTTTGGTCCTGACCTCCAGGTGGAGAAGAATTGGAACTAGGTGACGGCCAAGGTGTTTGCGCTCACCCAGAAGTGGGCCGAGTGCAAACTATCCCTGAAAGGTCGAGCGGAGGTGGCGAACACTTTTATAGCGTCCGTCATCTACTACCGCTTGACCGTTGTGCCTTGTCCAGCCAAAATGCTCACCAAAATGGAACGCGCGCTCTTCCAATTTCTTTGGAAGAAGCGGGCTCCTTTAGTGAGAAGATCCGCCTGCTGCCAATACCCTTCAAACAGAGCGCTGGGGATGCCGTGGCTGATGATGCGCAAACACGCGCTCAGGCTGCGGTACCTCCACGTATACCTCACCAGACAACCGGTGTGGGCCCCGTTCGTGAGGCGAGCCTTCCCACGACTCGTCTCGCTGACCGAGCTGCAGTCCTGGGTCAAGAAAAGACCGAGGAAAATGGGCGACTGGAATATCGAATGTGCTCAGGCGCTCACAGTCCTCTGGCAAACGGACCCGGCGATCAGTGGAGACTCTACTTCGACATTCTATAGAGCGTTGGTCCGCAGCAAGTGCGACGACACGCTCGGAGAAACTCTGGGCGTAGAGGAGGACGAACTGGCCAGTCTGTTCGGTAGGACCTTCCGCCCGGGACTAATAGTCCCTGGCCTGGCTGTGCTACCGAGGAGCTCTACAGACACGGGCGGCCGGGTAGGGACCCTTGGAAAAAGACCTGTCCGAAATGTGTGCGCGACGAGGAAGCTGTCGCGGCCGCATTTGTACACTGTCCGGGCTATGTAGAACGACTATTGTCGGGGGTGGGACCAATCCAGTTGACCACCGAGTCCATTGTCATGATCAAACCGCCACCCTCCTTCAAAAACGAGGGAGAGGCGGTTTTCCTATGTGTTATGGTGAAAGAGGTTAAAAGGGCTGAGGTCAGACACCTATCTCTCCGGCGAGCATCTGATTCGTTTTCTCAAATATCATTTTGGAAGACGAATCAGGATGGACAGCGAGGTGCTCTACCCCAGCAAATTTTATAAAAGGTGGGTGGAAGTGGCAGAGATGGCCCGAGTGGTTGGGCCTTCTCTCTATATAAGCCTGCCTGTAGGTTGAGAAAATAGGAAGGGAGTACTCACTATTGGTGCTCCTGGAGATGAGGGTTGTACATTTTTTCGGGGTGTGTACAACCCTTGTGTAACGCCTCCCCCCTATTGGGTATTTCAATTGTTATTTTATTAATAGTTTTATTTTCATCTACCTGTATGTAAACTCCACATTTGTATTTTTCCCCTTGTGACTAATAAAGACCTTCTATCTAATGTTCACTGTTACATTCTATCTATCTATTGTTCACTGTTACAAATTATGTAATATTCATTCATTATTTATACTTTCCAGCATAGTTACGTCCCTTTACGATCTAAGTTCAAATCCCGCCGAGGTTGACTTTGCCTTTCATCCTTACGGGGTCGATAAAATAAAGTACCAGTAATGCACTGGGTAATTGCTGGCCTTGTGCCTAAAGTAGAAACAATTATTTATACAAAGTAATGAATGAATATTACATAATTTGTAACAGTGAACAACAGATAGATAGAATGTAGATGGATTATTTATTCAAAGTAATCCAACTTATTTTACTAACGGGATAAACAAATATATTCAGGACACAGTTCCGCACTCCTCCTTTTATTATATTATGATTAGTTTTATCTGTTATATGTTAACAAAGATGCACATGCACTAACATCCATTCGATTCTTCAGCAATGTTAAGCATTTTCTGAAACTGCAGCAAATTAACTTTGTATTCTGGAGCAGATTCTACGGGGGTTTCTCTGGTGTCTTAACGATATGCTCCACAGCCCACATATTCCTGAGAGGGTTGTAAAAGCAGATTCCTCAACAACTTCTCCCAGCGCGTCCAAGAGTTGTTTTAGACCCTGATAAAATGTGTGCCATATATATATATAAATCGGTCTTAGATAATTTTTGCTAAATATTATCTAAAAGTGTTGTAAATTAATTTCAGTTTTTAAAGCACTTTAACCCTCGGTATGTTCGTTCTACGGGGGCTGGTTCACATATGACGTTTGTCTGGTTTTCTCGCCTGTGTAAACGAGGTGATTAATCTTATTTGCATATGAAGCTGGCTCAACTATAGAATTAGGATTTAGCTTCAGGCATAGCTGTATATAGATATGTATTATTATAAACCTATCTAATTTATAAATATACATACACAGAACTAGCTGTCGAAACGGTCGGCGCTCAGCCGTCGGGATCCTGATTCTTTTCCTATTACCTACCGTATAGAGTACTCTGGTGCTTTATGATCCACCTGGTTCCTTACTACACATATGTATTCACACAGCATCTGTGTATTATTCTTACAAGAAACCTCTATATACAGCAACATTTTTATTACCTTCTCTATTCCTTTCATACCCAACGAAACTAAATAATTTCTACTGCTGCGTGATTTGGAGCAAAGTGTCTTGCTCAAGACCGGTCTGAGAATCGAACTCACGATTGTAAAGCGAAAGACTTCACATAAACACTGCTGTCTACCTTTTCAGCACATGCGAACTTAGGTAACTCTGTTTAGAAAAAACAAGGTGGCTGCTTGAAGAACTTCATGTTTTCCAACGTGGATAACAAAAATTGGATTTTTACGGAAGTAAAGTAAAGTTTTATTGAAATATTTTACGTTTATATGCAATAATTATTTAAATGTTAGTTTCTGCCACACATTATATTCTAATGAAGGGCGGTGGATTGGCAGAGGGTCGGACGCCATATTTGACGTATAGAGTTACGACCCTTGCCATTCTGAGTTCAAATTCCGCCGAGGTTAACTTTGCCTTTCATCCTTACGGGGTCGATAAAATAAAGTACCAGTAATGCACTGGGTAATTGCTGGCCTTGTGCCAAACGTAGAAACAATTATATTCTAATGAAGTACAACACCACATAGCGTATTCTTTTTATTATCTAAGTTAGTAAATAATATATTTCTAGTTCCCTTCATGATATCCTAGTGTTTTGTTGTGAATTCGTTTTGGAGGACTTGCTGATTGCTATTTTTTTTAGATATCATCATCGTTATCAAAGTTTAACTGTTGATCAGTATCAATTGGATCGTTATCGCTTTAATTTTAACCTACGTAACATAGAACCATTTTCATATTTAGTTTCTTTTCATCTACATTCTAAGTTGTAGCTCCACGCCACTAATTTCTACTGAGTGATTTGGGTCTGAGGTTCGAACTCACGATTGTAAAGCCCGATAACTTCACATAAATACTTTGCGCATTGATGTCTTCTTTTTTTTTGTATATGCATACTTCGGGTAACTCTGTTTAAAAAATTATTTAAACGTTTCGGAAGAGAGAAACTAAAAATGTATATCAAGTCTCTAAAGAATAATGAAGTGTCTTAAGACGACGCTGTCAAGTGCATTTCTAAACTTTGCAATTTTGACAAATCTATACGTTTCGGCACTTGTATCCCTGCTGCCCTCAATATATACATACACACGTATGTATGTGCATAAGTATTTATACATACTCATATATTTACGCCTGTATATATATACACAGCATGTGTACGCTGGGAGATTATACATATACACACATTCGTAATAAAAATCTTATTACCAAAATAGGTATATGAAATTCTAAGGTTTGCATCTTATTTACAGAAACAGCTCTACCTGTAATATATATGTTACCAGCTTGACATAAATATATTTATTTCCGTAAAAATTGTTCCGTATATACGTTTAAAATTACTTTATATATATAGAAACGGAATGAGAGATAACACACGAAATATATTTTGCGACGTGTTATCTCCCTTTCCGTTTCTATATTTTTTTTTAAAAAGATAAATAAAATTTTACCTATAAGTATGACTATTTCACTTAGTAGAATTGCGGCTTGTGCGTGGCGATGCGCGCAACGGCTCGGGCTTCGTCGGCTACGTATGTATGTGTCGTTTCCATACTATGTATCGCAAGTTCGAATCGTTGTGGTGTGCACGTGGCTACGGCGGCTGGGATGTTTGCAGGCTGGCTATATGCTGGCCTGCGTCCTAGACCACGATGAGAATCCGCTTTACCCCCTTTTGCTCAAAAATGTTAGAATTATCTCCCCTTATTTAACTCTTCTCTTTTTTTCAATTGACTTCCGGATGTTTGAAAGATAATTAACTTAAGAGACTAAACTTCCAAAAACACTAATTTCATATATAAAATTTGTTCGACCTTTTAAAAACACTCATTTCATATAGAAATGTTTTTCGACTTTTCAAAAACACACATTTCATATAGATTTTTTTTTCGACTTTTCAAAAACACTCATTTCATATAGAAATTTTTTTCGACTTTTCAAAAACACACATTTCATATAGATTTTTTTTTCGACTTTTCAAAAACACACATTTCATATAGAAATTTTTTTCGACTTTTCAAAAACACTCATTTCATATAGAAATTTTTTTCGACTTTTCGAAAACGCACATTTCATATAGATTTTTTTTTTTCGACTTTTCAAAAACACTTAATTCATATAGAAATTTGTTTCGATTTGGCAAAAACACACATTTCATACAGATTTTTTTTTCGACTTTTCAAAAACACTCATTTCATATAGAAATTTTTTTTGACTTTTCAAAAACACACATTTCATATAGATTTTTTTTTTTCGACTTTTCAAAAACACACATTTCATATATAATTTTTTTTTGACTTTTCAAAAACACATTTCATATAGATTTTTTTTGACTTTTCAAAAACACTCATTTCATATAGAAATTTTTTTCGACAACACATTTCATATAGAAATTTTTTTTGACTTTTCAAAAACACACATTTCATATAGATTTTTTTTTCGACTGTTCAAAAACACACATTTCATATAGAATTTTTTTTTGACTTTTCAAAAACACACATTTCATATAGATTTTTTTTTTTGACTCTTCAAAAACACTCATTTCATATAGATTTTTTTTTCGACTTTTCAAAAACACTCATTTTCATATAGAAATTTTTTTCGACTTTTCAAAAACAGGCATTTCATATAGAAATTTTTTCGACTTTTCAAAAACACACATTTCATATAGATTTTTTTTTCGACTTTTCAAAAACACTCATTTCATATAGAAATTTTTTTCGACTTTTCAAAAACACTCATTTCATATATAAATTTTTTTCGACTATTCAAAAACACTCACTTCATATAGAAATTTTTTTTGACTTTTCAAAAACACACATTTCATATAGATTTTTTTTTCGACTTTTCAAAAACACTCATTTCATATAGAAATTTTTTTCGACTTTTCAAAAACACACATTTCATATAGATTATTTTTTCGACTTTTCAAAAACACACATTTCATATAGAAATTTTTTTCGACTTTTCAAAAACACACAATTCATATAGATTATTTTTTCGACTTTTCAAAAACACACATTTCATATAGATTTTTTTTTCGACTTTTCAAAAACACTCATTTCATATAGAAATTTTTTTCGACTTTTCAAAAACACTCATTTCATATAGAAATTTTTTTCGATTTTGAAAAACACGCATTTCATATAGAAATTTTTTTTGACTTTTCAAAAACACACATTTCATATAGATTATTTTTTCGACTTTTCAAAAACACACATTTCATATAGATTTTTTTTTAGACTTTTCAAAAACACTCATTTCATATAGAAATTTTTTTCGACTTTTCAAAAACACACATTTCATATAGAAATTTTTTTTTACTTTTCAAAAACACACATTTCATATAGATTTTTTTTTCGACTTTTCAAAAACACTCATTTCATATAGAAATTTTTTTCGACTTTTCAAAAATACACATTTCATATAGATTTTTTTTTGATTTTTCAAAAACACTCATTTCATATAGAAATTTTTTTCGACTTTTCAGAAACACACATTTCATATAGATTATTTTTTCGACTTTTCAAAAACACTCATTTCATATAGAAATTTTTTTTGACTTTTCAAAAACACACATTTCATATAGATTATTTTTTCGACTTTTCAAAAACACTCATTTCATATAGAAATTTTTTTCGACTTTTCAAAAACACACATTTCATATAGATTATTTTTTCGACTTTTCAAAAACACACATTTCATATAGAAATTTTTTTCGACTTTTCAAAAACACACATTTCATATAGATTATTTTTTCGACTTTTCAAAAACACACATTTCATATAGATTTTTTTTTCGACTTTTCAAAAACACTCATTTCATATAGAAATTTTTTTCGACTTTTCAAAAACACTCATTTCATATAGAAATTTTTTTCGACTTTTGAAAAACACACATTTCATATAGAAATTTTTTTTGACTTTTCAAAAACACACATTTCATATAGATTATTTTTTCGACTTTTCAAAAACACACATTTCATATAGATTTTTTTTTCGACTTTTCAAAAACACTCATTTCATATAGAAATTTTTTTCGACTTTTCAAAAACACACATTTCATATAGAAATTTTTTTCGACTTTTCAAAAACACACATTTCATATAGATTTTTTTTTCGACTATTCAAAAACACACATTTCATATAGAAATTTTGTTCGACTTTTCAAAAACACACATTTCATATAGATTATTTTTTAGACTTTTCAAAAAACACTCATTTCATATAGAAATTTTTTTTGACTATTCAAAAACACACATTTCATATAGAAATTTTTTTCGACCTTTCAAAAACACTCATATCATATAGATTCTTTTCAGACACTTCATCTACATTCTTTAAGAAACTTCATTTACATTCTTAGTTTCTTTTTTTAGACACTTTCTTAAGAAACTTTATTTAGATTCCTAGTTTCTTTTTTTAGACACTTCATTTAGATTCTTAATTTCTTTTTAGACACTACACTCTCACTTTAAGAAACTCTATTTAGATTCTTTTTTTAGACACTTAATCTACATTCTTTATTAAGAAACCTGATTTAGATTCTTAGTTTCTTTTTAGACACTTTATCTACATTCTTTCTTAAGAAACTTCATTCGTATTCTTAGTTTCTTTTTCTAAGACACTTCATCTACACTCTTACTTTCTTAAAAAACTTCATTTATATTCCTAGTCCTTTTTTTTAAACACTTCATTACTTCAGAAACTTCATTGTTTCCTTTTTTAGACAATTTACTTACACTCTTTCCAAAGAACTTCCTTGTTTCTTCATTTAGTCTCTTGATTTCTTTATTCATTTTTGTCAAAATATAGTGAACATAACTCGTATATAATATGTAAACTTTCTTTATTCATTTTTGTCAAAATAAACTGAAGACAAATCGTATATAGTATGTAAATATTCTTTATTAACAGAAACTTCGTCATTCCCACTTGTTACAGCAAACAATACAGCAGAAGGCTGGACATCTGTAAACTTTCTTTATTAAATGAGACTTCGTTATTCCCACCTGTTACGGCAAACAACACATGACATAGGAGGCTGGATATCTGTAAAAAGAAATGAAATAAGAATATCTATTAAAGCCATTTACGTACGTTGTCAATAAAAAGAATGTTTACAAAATTCTTCCAACTTTGTTTTTTATTATATAGACATTGATGTGCCTGAAGAGAGAAACTAAGAATGTAGAGGAAGTTTCTTGAGAAAGAAACTAAGAATCTAAATGAAGTAAGACGACAGATCTCAAACGATTCTGGTTAATGTTAGAAACTAAGAATGTAGTTGCGTCTAAAGAAAGAAAAATCTAAGGATGTGGATGAAGTTTCTTAAGAAAGAAAGTAAAAATGTAGACGAAGTTTCTTAAGAAAAACTAGAAATGTCAATAAAGTTTAAGAAAGAAACTATAAATGAAAAAAAACAACATCTAAATGAAGTGTCTCAAAAAAGAAACTAGGAAGTTTCTTTAGAAAGAATGTAAATGAAGTGTCTAAAGAAAAAGAAACTAAGAATGGGAAGAATAGGGATGAAGTGTCTAAAGAAAGAAAAATCTAAGGATGTAGATGAAGTTTCTTAAGAAAGAAACTAGAAATATAAATGAAGTGTCTAATGAAAGAAACTAAGAATGTAAATAAAGTTTAAGAAAGAAACTAAAAATGTGGATGAAGTTTCTAAATAAGGTAAAGGATGTTTCTAAAAAGAAATCTTTCAAAACTTAAGTTTCGATACGGGTGTAATTTTCAACCGACATCATGTGGACACCTTAAAGTAGATAGGAGATTCTGCCAGAACGAAGAATAAATAAATTAGCAGATTCAGAATGTGGATGAAGTTTCGAAAATAAAAATCGCTCAAAACTTAAGTTTCGATACGGGTCTAATATTCAACCAACATCATGTGGAAGATTTGAAAAGAAGTGGACACATTAAAGTAGCTGGGAGATTCTGCCAGAACGAAGAATAAATAAATTAGCAGATTCAGGGTGACAGGATCATGACGAATTTACAACAAAGCTCGGGGATATCTTGAAGGGAACTAGAAATATATTATTTACAAACTTAAATAATAATAAAAAGAATACGCTATTTAGTATGGCCGAGAAATATGTGGTTTTGTACTACAATAGAATGTAGTGTGTGGCAGAAACTAACATTTAAATAATTATTGCATTATCGAAGGAAATAAACATAAAATGTTTCAATAAAACTTTACCTTACCTCCGTAAAAATGGTAAAAATCCAATTTTTTTCATATCCACGTTGGAAAACATGAAGTTCTTCAAGCAACCATCTTATTTTTTCTAAGAGTTACCTAAGTACGCATGTGCTGAAAAGGTAGACAGCAATGCCCATGCGCAAAGTGTTTATATGAAGTTTTCGGCTTTCGAATCGCGAGTTCGATTTTCAGACCGGTCTTGAGCAAGACACTTCAAAAACATACATTTTTTTTTTTTAACACTTTCAAAAACACACATATGAAGTTTTCGGCTTTATAATCGTGAGTTCGATTTTCTTGACCAAGACGCTTTATTTCACGTTGCTACAAATCACTCAGCAGTAGGAATTAATTAGACATCAGTGGAGCTACACCCACTATTGACAACAAAATGTTTCTCTCTACGTAGAATGGACACGTGTGTAAGAAAAATGTAGATTTCGTTTTGTTTCTTGGAAGGAAAAAGATATATATGTATAGAAAAGAAGGTTTTGTGTTTCAAGAATATCTGCGAATTTTGACAATAAAGAAAGATATGAGGTTTATACTTCTTAGAAAGTATGTCTATATTATCCAGATGGCTTAGTTTCGTTTCTTAGAATGGTTTTTAGAAGAGGTAACACCATTTGTATGTGTAGTTTTTAGTTTAAAAGAAAGCATGTGTCGATTTGCCAGAAAGCCACATTAAATAAAATATAAAATACCTCTTCACATGAACACGATATGCCAGATGTGAGAGTTATTGACATAAAGTGTGTATCTTATAAAATGTATGTGTATAGAGAGAGTTATTAACATAAAGTGTGTATCTAATAAAATGTATGTGTATAGAGAGAAGGTTTATTTTCTTAGATAGTCCTAGTATACAGCAAAGAGAGAGTTATTAACATAAAGAGTGTATCTAATAAAATGTATGTGTATAGAGAGAAGGTTTAGTTTCTTAGATAGTCCTAATATACAGCAAAGAGAGTTATTGACATAAAGTGTGTATCTTATAAAGTGTATGTGTGTAGAGAGAAGGTTTAGTTTCTTATATTAGTCCTAGTGTACAGCAAAGAAAACATTACGTACCTATTCACATGAGAAAAATATCCAAAGTGTTTTTCTTTCAAACAACCGGAAGTCAATTGAAAAAAGAGAAGAGTTACATGAGGGGAGATGACTCTAATAACATTTTTGAGCAAAAGGGGATAAGACGGATTCTTCGCGTGCATATAGCCAGCCTGCAAATAGTCCCAGCCGCCGTAGCCACGTGCACACCACAACGATTCGAACTTCCGACACATAGTATGGAAACGACATATACATATGTAGGCGACGCAGTCCGAGCCGCTGCGCGCATCGCCACGCCAAACATCAATTCTACTAAGTAAATTAATGATACATATAGGTAAAATTTTGCTTATTTAAAAAATATATATATAGAAACGGAAAGAAAGGGAGGTAACACGCCTCAAAATATATTTCGTGTGTTATCTCACTCTCATTCCATTTCTATCTATAAAGTAATTTTGAACATATATACGGAACAATTTTTATGGAAATAAATATATTTATGTCAAGCTAGTAACACAGATATTACAGGTAGATCTGTTTCTGGAAATAAGATGCAAACCTTAAGTGCCAAAACGTATAGATGTTTAGAAATGCACTTGACAGCGTCGTCTTTGGTGGTACTTGGGAAGAGTTTAAAACACAAGTTTATAGTGTTGGGGCTGATGAACTTTATATTAAGACGACAAAACACAGAGACTGGTTCGATGACAAGAATAAGTTTTATCAGAAGTACCTTGTTACAGAGAGTCCAGTGAAGACCACTTTTGAGAAAGCCTTCAAAGAAGCAAAATAAAACACGAAAGGTAAAGATGATATGATGGTCTGAAGTTTCAGCAAAGATGAACCTGGCTTATAACTGAAGAGATCTGAAGGTTGGATCATTCATCATCTCTGTTACAATCTCATTTTGCAGCAGTCCATTAATAATTTCCGCATCAATTACAGATGGGTTGTCAGAGATGGAGAGGCGTAAAACTGAAGAGACCTGAAGGCAGGGTTTTGGTCCACAACTCTCAAATATATATATGTATAAACATTTATTTAAGATGGGAACCTCCGCATCAAAGATCCATCAGGTATCATGAGTCGGGAGATTGAACACTCTAAAGATCTCTTTGACAACCCATCTGTAATTGATGAGGAAATGATTAAGGGACTGCCACAAAGGGAGACTGTAACAGAGATGATGGATGATCCAACCTTTGATGAGATAAGGTTTACTATCAAAGAGATATCTTCAATTTGGGATAGCATACTTGTTGAGCTGATTCGCTTTAGAGGAAACAATGTTACTATGGCTATTCATGGGCTAGTCTTATCTGTATGGCATGGTGAGCCCCTCCTGCGAGACTGAGTAGATGCAATTTTGCTCTCGATTTGCAAGGGCTCCAAGTCGGAATGTGGTGATTATCGTGGTATAAGTCTGCTCAAATCGGTAGGAAAATCTTATCCAAGGTTTTGCTGAATCGTCTAATAAAATGGTTCTGCCCTGGTCCCATCCCTGAGACCCAGTGTGGATTCAGATCTGGGTGGGGTACTATGGACATGATTTTCTCAGTCAGGCAGCTTATGGAGAAGTGTGCTGAGCAGCAGAGTCACACGAAGTACACATCAATGCGCAAAGTATTTATGTGAAGACATCCTTAGATCGATTCTCAGACCAGGCTTTGCGGTGTCTTCTTGAGCAAGACACTTTATTTCACGAGGCTCCAAATCACTCAGCAAGATGCAGAGGGGTTATATTTGAAGAGACTTGAAGGCATTATACAGCACACTAAGGCAGATATTGGGCCACAACGCTCAAAAATACATATATTTATTTAAGATGGGAACCTCCTCATCAAAGATCCATCAGGTATCATAAGTAGGTGGATTGAACACACTAAAGATCTGTTTGACAACTCATCTGTAGTTGATGAGGAAATTATTAATGGACTGCTGCCAAAGGAGACTGTAACAGAGATGATGAATGATCCAACCGTTGATGAGATAAGGTTAACGACCAAAGCGATAAAACACGACGATATCATGAAGGGAACTAGAAATATGTTATTTACTAACTTAAATAATAATAAACAAAATACGCTATTTCGTATGGCAGAAACTAAACAAACCTACCGTTTCAATAATTATTGTTGACATTATGGAAGGAAATCAACATAGAATGTTTCAATAAAACTTTACTTTACCTGCGTAAAAATGGTAAAAATCCAATTTTATTATCCGCGTTGGAAAACATGAAGTTCTTCAAGCAGCCACCTTATTTTTTCTAAACAGAGTTACCTAAGTACGCATGTGCCGAAAAGGTAGACCGCATGCGCAAAGTGTTTATGTAAACTCTTCGGCTTTACAATCGTGAGTTCGATTTTGAGACCGGTCTTGAGCAAAACACTTCAAAAACAGACGTTTCATATAGATTTTTTTTTTTACACTTTCAAAAACACACGTTTCATATAGAATTTTTTTTACACTTTCGAAAACACACATTTCATATAGATTTTTTTTTTTACACTTTCAAAAACACATTTGATATAGATTTTTTTTTTTACACTTTCAAAAACACACATTTCATATAGATTTTTTTTTACACTTTCAAAAACACACATTTCATATACATTTTTTTTTCACTTTCAAAAACACATATATATTATATAGATTTTTTTTTACTCATTCAAAAACACATTTGTTATATATATTTTTTTTTACACATTCAAAAACACACATTTCATATAGATTTTCTTTTTCACTTTCAAAAACACACATTTCATATAGATTTTTTTTTACACTTTCAAAAACACACATTTGTTACATAGATTTTTTTTTACACCTTCAAAAACACACATTTGTTACATAGATTTTTTTTTACACCTTCAAAAACACACATTTGTTATATAGATTTCTTTTTTCACTTTCAAAAACACACATTTGTTATATAGATTTTTTTTACACTTTCAAAAACACACATTTCATATAGATTTTGTTTACACTTTCAAAAACATGATGAGGAAATTATTAATGGACTGCTGCCAAAGGAGACTGTAACAGAGATAATGAATGATCCAACCGTTGATGAGATAAGGTTTAACGATCAAAGCGATAAACATCGGGAAATCGCCAGTAAATGGTTCTATGTTACGGAGGTTAATAGTTAAAGTGACAACGATCTAATTAAAGCTGATCAACAGTTAATATTTGATGATTATGTCTAAAAAAAATTCGTTCAAAATTTTTGATTTATGACCTAAATGAGAGGGGGGTAACATCTACCCTGACTAAAGACGGCAGATCTCAAAAGATTCTGGTTAATATTAATAACCTGAATATAACAATCAACATCATGTGTGACTGCAGCAAATCCTCCAAAACGAATTGACAACAAAATACGACGATATCATGAAGGGAACTAGAAATGTATTAATTACTAACTTAAATAATAATAAAAAAAATACGCTATTTGGTATGGCAGAAACTAAACAAACCTACCGTTTAAACAATTATTGTTGACATTATGGAAGGAAATCAACATAGAATGTTTCAATAAAACTTTACTTTACCTGCGTAAAAATAGTAAAAATCCAATTTTTTTAACCGCGTTGGAAAACATGGAGTTCTTCAAGCAGCCACCTTATTTTTTCAAAACAGAGTTACCTAAGTACGCATGTGCCGAAAATGTACACAGCAATGCGCATGCGCAAAGTGTTTATGTAAAGTCTTCGGCTTTACAATCGTGAGTTCGATTTTCAGACCGGTCTTGAGCAAAACACTTCAAAAACAGACGTTTCAAATAGATTTTTTTTGTTACACTTTCTAAAACACGTTCATATAGAATTTATTTTACACTTTCGAAAACACACATTTCATATAGATTTTTTTTTTTTACACTTTCAATATCACACATTTCATATAGATTTTTTTTTTACACTTTCAAAATCACACATTTCATATAGATTTTTTTTTTTACTCTTCATTTACATTCTTGGTTTCTTAAGACACTTCATTCTTAGTTTCTCATTTTTAGACACTTCATTTACATTCTTGGTTTCTTAAGACACTTCATTCTTAGTTTCTCATTTTTAGACACTTCATTTACATTCTTACTTTCATTCTAAAGAAACTTCCTAGTTTCTTTTTTGAGACACTTCATTTAGATTCTTAGTTTCTTTCTTAAGACACTTCATCTACATTCTTAGTTTCTCTCTTCAGAATCATTAATGTCTCTATAATAAAAAACAAAGTTGGAAGAATTTTGTAAACATAAAAAAATATACAAACGGAAAGAAAGGGAGGTAACACACTCAAAATATATTTCGTGTGTTATCTCTCATTCCGTTTCTATATATAAAGTAATTTTGAACAGATATACGGAACAAATGTTATGGAAATAAATATACTTATGTCAAGTTGGTGAACATATATATTACAGGTAGATCTGTTTCTGGAAATAAGATGCAAACCTTAGATTTTAGTAATTATAATTTCATATACCTATTTTGGTAATTAGAGTTTTATTACGAATGTGTGTATATGTATATGCTGAATCTCCCATCGTGCACATGCTGTGTGTGTATATATATACAGGCGTGAATATATGAGTATGTATATATATATATGTGTGTGTATGCATGTAGATATATATATTTATGCTCATATATAAATGTGTATATATATATATATATGTATGTGTATATATTGAAGGCAGCAGGTATACAAGTGCCAAAACGTATAGATGTGTCATAACTGAAAAGTTTAGAAATGCACATGACAGCGTCATCTTTGGTGGAATTTGGGAAGAGTTTAAAACACAAGTTTATAGTATTGAGGCTAATGAACTTTATATTAGGAAGACAAAACACAGAGACTGGTTCGATGACAAGTTTTATTAGAAGTACCTTGTTGCAGAGGGTCCAGTGAAGACCACTTCCAGACAGTTTCTGTCTACTAAATTTCACTGACGGGCCATGGGTCAACTGAAGGCTATGATGACACTTGCCCAGGATGTCACTCTCTGACCTAATGATTGAGAATTCACGTGGGGAAAAGCTAATCGATATCGATCTGTTAACACTGATCAATACTTCGACCATGATTACCAGAAGAACAGACGTACTCTGTTCCTGGCCTATTAAGACGGAAACAAAACTTAGATGTATAGAATTTAATGTACGACATTACAAGGCGGGAGATAAGTCCCCCCCCCCCCATCGGCAAAGTCAAATGGGAGAAAAAGGGTTTAAAACATAGATGGAGAACAGCTGGACTTATTGTGTGCACCTCGGAAAGATCGCAAGAGCTGGGCAACTTCGAACACTTCAAACCACCACTTTCGATTGCTAATTGGGAATAACTTAGATCTGGAGAGGAAGATAACCGCATAGTGATGGAGAGAAATAGTCGACAGAAGGATTTGATAAAGACAAAGTAACTACCCCAGGAAGAATTTTTAAACTATACTAGATACATATTTTTTTAATAAAAAAATGTTAAATTTTATTATATTCGCAATGTATCAAAACATGTGGGTGTGTATTTCATTACGAATACGTTAACAAGAGAACTAGGTATGTGTAAATAGTATATCATACGAAGGAGATTACTAGGGAAAGATTTACAAAAATATCTCAACATAATATAAAAATCTACGTTACCTTTCGGAAAGCTGCTATTGTCCAATGTTAAACCATTTAGCAAGAGTTTTGTAAAGCTTGTAAAATTCTACGAACTGATGGCCATTTTTTTTCTTGATTTGGATGTAGTAGAATGTGCAAGCGCAAGATTTAGAAACCCAATGCGCATATTCCAAGTATCCTGGCCATGCTACAGAACCATCTAAACATCCTGGCCGCTCTCGAGTGTTACTGGTAACATGTAACGCAGTACTACCTGACTCATGGTCGGGTCGTCGGCGACTAAACCGGCAACACCACCAAGTTTGCTTGGTGAGGAGGGTTATCTTTGGACACACTGCGGGATGAAATACAAGACCCGTCAAAGGGCGGAGGAACTCAGCAGAGTCAACGGCCATCCAAATAGTACTTTTGTTTTCTTTTTACCTGGGAGTGAAGGGCCTCCTGTTCTTGTCACAACACCTTTTTGGCAGAGGCAAACTCTGAAAAAAAAACCCTCAGCTTTGGAAGCATCCGAGGATGTTGACCAATGCTCCTTTTCGAGTAGTGTTTTCGATGCGCAGAGAGTGGGATTGGTCGCGTGCAAGGCCTTTCTCCACTTAAAAAAACCTTAAAAGCACAGGCATCGCTTGTTCAGGATCTGTTACTGGTTCGTGTGGTTGGCGATAGCCTAAAAGTGCACCAAACTCTATGATGACAGATGATAACCGTGAGGTCAATGGCAGTAAGGGCTCTGGAACTTATTGTGAAGGGGTCTGGCCCGGCAGGTGTCCCATGGCACCGCAGCATGGGCCCAGTCGTCATCCTACAACTGCAAGGAGGTTCAAACCTCTGAATATTGGTTGTTGGAATGTAAGAACTTTACTGGATTCCAGCAGTAAAACTCGCCATGAGAGAAGATCTGCTTTGGTGTCGAGGGAACTCAATCGCTATAGCATGGACATCGTTGCTCTTTCCGAAACGAGATTGACAGGTGAGGGTCAATTCAGAGAACAGAAGGGAGGACATACCTTGTATTGGAGTGGTGGAGCAGAGGGTTGTAGGAGAAAGACAGGGGTCGCATTTGCAGTCAGGATGGAATCGTCTCAAAGCTGGAAAATCTTCCTTGTGTATTCAATGATCGGATAATGTCCATGAGAGTCCCTCTGATTCAAAACCGCTTTGTGACTCTGGTCAATGTGTACGCTCCTACTATGTGTGCTTGTGATGATGAAACACTAAGTTTCTACATGTCTTTGAGAAAGGTCATCCATGGTATACCTTATGCAGACAAGATGGCCATCCTCGTGATTTTAATGCACGTGTTGGTAATGACTGGGAAGCTTGGAGTGTGATGGGCAGGCATGGAGTAGGTAAGTGCAATAACAATGGCCTACTTCTGTTGCAGATGTGCACTTAGATGGATCTTTTTGGGAACACGCTCTTTCAACAGAAAGACAAATATAAGACAACATGGATGCATCCAGGTTCAAAGAAGTGGCACCTTATTGACTTCGTTTTAACGAGAAGACGTGATGTCAGGGATATCACGTTGGTTCGTGTATTGTGAGGCGCGGAATGTTGGACTGATCATCGTCTGGTGCGCGCCAAGTTTCAATTTGTTGTGAAGCCTAAAGTAAGGGGGAACAAGGTTGCACTTCCAAATAAACTAAACGTGGCTCGTCTGAAAACAGAAAATCAGAGCTGAGCTGTCGAGGTCCCTAGAGTCCATGGAATGTGAAAACACTTGGGAATCATTGAAGAAAACCGTCTATGATGTTAGTGCTGGAGTTCTGGGTCATACCAATAGAAAGCATGAAGACTGGTTCGATGAAAATGATCCAGTGATCCAGACCTTGCTTGAAGAGAAACAAAAAGTGCTGACATCATTGTTGTGTGAGGCACGTTCTGACGGGAGTGACTGGATCTTCAGGCAGATCAAGGCACGTTTGCAACATCGATTCAGAGCCATGCAGGGTACTTGGTAGAGCCAAAAGGCTGATGAAATCCAGAAGGCCTCAGATAGACATGATACAAAGCTCCTATACAGTCTGCTCAGAGAGGTGTACGATCCGACCACTTCGCTCCGGGGACGGCAAGGAATTGTTTAGAAATCCGAAGGAAATCCTGATCAGGTTGCATGACCACATTGATGAGCTTCTCAACAGACCATCAGAATTTGATGATGAGTTTATCCGGTTGATTCCATCCAGACCTACAACGCTGGAAATGGCTGACCCTCCTTCAGTTAATGAGGTCGCGAAGAGCATTGCCAAATTAAACAGCGGCAAGTCACCTGGAATGGATGGACTGAGTGCCGAGATTTTCAAGTGTGCTGGTGATAACGTCTTAAACCGCCTCATTGATCTCTTTGTGAATGTTTGGAATGAAGAAGATGTGCCACAGGATTGGAAAGATGAATTGATGGTGGTACTTTACCAAGGAAAGGGAGCCAAAGATGACTGTGGCAACAATGACTGCTATCTGTGGCTGGGAAGATCTTGTGCAGGATATTGTTGGACAGATTGATACAGCACATTGTTGTTGAGGTACTTCCTGAGTACCAATGTGGCTTTAGGAATGGCAGAGGCACTGTTGACATGATCTTCTCGGCCAAACAACTTCAAGAGAAATGCATTGAGCAGCGCATGGACTTATACCAAGTTTTTGTCGATCTGACCAAGGCATTTAACACCGTCAATCGGAAGGCTTTGTGAGTTATTTTGGAGAGATTGGGCTGTCCTGAAAAGTTTGTGAACATTCTGAAACTCTTCCACAATGACATGCGGGCATGGGTGAATGTTGGAGGTAAACAGTCAGAGCCAATCTGGGTTGAAAATGTTGTCAAGCAGGGTGATATACCTGCACCGACTTTGTTTGCCTTCTATTTCGCGATGGTGTTCTTCGTGGCCTTCAAGGATTGTCAACACGGTATCTATCTCAGATATCGCACTTCCGGCGGGCTGTTTAACCTTAAGCGTCGCACTGTCAACACTAAAGTACTGAGTACCTTGATCAGAGAATTTGTATATGCATATGATTGTGATCTCTTTGCACACTCCCAGAGTGACATGGAACACCTTATGGATTCTTTTTCCAATGCGTGCAGTGCTTTGGGACTGACAATCAGTCTGAAGAAGACTGTCGTCCTGTACCAACCTGCTCCGGATAAAGTTTTCAATGAACCCTCCATACACATATACGGTCAAAAGCTGAAGTCTGCTGACACTTTGTATATTTGGGGAGTAGTCTGAGTGTGACCTGCTCTCTGGATGCAGAAGTTGGTCTACGTGTTAGTAAGGCAAGTGGGTCATTTGGAAGGCTCAACGACCGTCTTTGGTGCAGGCGAGGAATCACAATGAGAACCAAGGTGAGGCTGTATGCTGCATGTGTACTGTCAGCTTTGCTGTATGCATGTGAGACATGGGTTGCCTACAAACAGCATATCCACAGACTGGAACGGTTTCACCAGCAGTGTATCAGAAATATGCTCGGTATCAAGTGGCAGATGCATGTGGGTGATGTTGAGGTCTTTGAGAGAAGTGAGTGTCGGAGCATTGAGAGTATCATCCACCAACGGCGTTTACGATGGACCGGACACCTCTGCAGAATGGAGGATGATCGAATCCCAAAACAACTCTTGTATGGCGAGCTTTGAGAGGGTAAGAGAGCACCTCACAAGCCAAAGCTCCGATTCAAGGATTGTGTTAAGGACTCGTTAAAAGAAACTGGTTTGATGATGGCTGACTCGGAGATAGAAACTCTTGAAAGAGAAACTTAGCGTGGAATGGTGAATGATGGGGTCCATAATGTTGAGGACAGACGCATAGAGCACGAGAAAATCAAACGCGATGTGCGTAAGCAATGCCCTAGTGTATCTCTCGAAACAATCGGTGTCTCCATTGAATTGAAGTGCCCTAAGTGTGGAAAAATTTGCTTGAGCAAATCTGGTCTCAGGAGCCACAGTCGCAGCCATGTTCAAAGAGAACCAGTGAAGTATGATCTCCACGGTGTTGTGAGGGTTCACGGGCAACCTGATATATATATATATATATATATATATATGCGCACACACCACAAACGAACCCATACACACACATATATATAAATATATATATATATATAATATATACATATATGAATATATGAATATATATATATTTATATATATGAGTGTGTATGAGTGCGTTTGTGGTGTGTACGGATATATAATATATATACGTATATATATATATATATATATATATATATATATATATATATATATATACAGAGATTGGTATATGTGCATAACACAGTATTAATAATGAGTTAATTATATTCGTTAAAGCAATTTGCATATATAAGGCATGTCTAGATGCTAGCTAGTTCAATCAATAAACTACTTGTATAACATCAGCTTTTGTCAATGCTAACGACTTGGAATTAGAAGCTCCTTCGTCATGAGAGGCCTGAGGCAACCTAAGTACTCCAATGACCACGGTCAATTGCATCTATCAATACATCCCACGTCTTGAGACACCAGAGGCCGCCAAAATTCTCTAATGACTGTGGTCAGTTGCATCTATTAATACGTAGTTTCAACTTCACTTAGAGTTAGAAGCTCCCGAGTCCTATGATACAAGGGCCAGCCAAAGTATTCCAAGGACAACGGTCAGTTGCATCTTATCAATGCAGCTCACGTCTTGAGACACATGGAGCAGTCAAAGAGTTCCAATGACTACGGTCAGTTGCATCTTATCAATACATCCCACGTCTTGAGACAGAAGAGTCAGCCAAAGTGCTCCAAGGACAACGGTCAGTTGTATCTTATCAATACATCCTACATCTTGAATTATGAGGCAATCAAAGTGCTCCAATGACCACGATCATAAGCTTCCACCAATACATCCCATGTCTTGAGACACCTGAGGGAGTCAACGTGTTCCAATGACCACGATCTTATGATCGTGGTCATTGGAACACTTTGAATGCTACATCACGTCTTGAAACACACGAGGCAGTCAAAGTGTTCCAAGGAGCACGATCATAAGCTTCCACCAATACATCCCATGTCTTGAGACACACGAGGCAGTCAAAGTGTTCCAAGGAGCACGATCATAAGCTTCCACCAATACATGCCATGTCTTGAGACACACGAGGCAGTCAAAGTGTTCCAAGGAGCACGATCATAAGCTTCCACCAATACATCCCATGTCTTGAGACACACGAGGCAGTCAAAGTGTTCCAAGGAGCACGATCATAAGCTTCCACCAATACATCCCATGTCTTGAGACACACGAGGCAGTCAAATTGTTCCAATGAGGACGATCATAAGCTTCCACCAATACATCCCATGTCTTGAGACACACGAGGCAGTCAAAGTGTCCCAAGGAGCACGATCATAAGCTTCCACCAATACATCCCATGTCTTGAGACACACGAGGCAGTCAAATTGTTCCAATGACCATAGTCAGCTGTCTCTATCAATACATTGTTCCAACTTTTGTCTCGGAATTATGGTTAAATTATAAACTATTCTTTATGTCCTTGTAACTCAAGATTATTTCATACTCCTTTCATCGTTTTAACCCTTGTTTTAACCCTCTCTTTTTCTATTTCAGTCTCTTCCTCTCTCCTTCTCTTTCCTTTTCTTTCTTTCTTTCTCTCTACTACTTTCATTCTCTCTCTTTCTCTTCTCCTCCCTCTCTCTTCCTCTTTCTTTCTCTATCTTGCTCCATCTCTTTCTCCCACTCTCTCTCACACTTTCTTTCTCCCCCCTCTCTCTCTATCTCTCAAGTAATCTTTCTGAACTGTATTGCTGATTCTATTAGTTGTTATTTCAGTCATTCTCACATAATCTCTGTAAACTAGCGTAGTCATCGATATTGCTGGTGTTTATCCATTTGACTAGGCGGTCTAAAGCCCTCGCTATAAATATTGAGTTTTAAATATAATTAATTGGACATACGCTCCGGTTCACTTTCCAGTGACACATTAACACCAATCAATAGGCACATGTTATCAATCAAGATTTTTTTTAATGAATACTTAAACCAGAATTCATCTCTGATATTCTGAGCACAATTATTGAAATGTATATACTTCATATATTGCGTCGTCAAGTATGACACTTGTAGACTTTTGTAAAAAGAAAACAGCTTTCTACAAATTCCATACCTGACGACCCCATTTAATAACATATTACTTAAAAGCAAGAACAACTATATTTAATATATAATAACATATGTCACTTAAAAGCGAGAACAACACATTCTCATCTCAATATATCAATAACTATCACTTAAATATTCTTTACATTTAATTCACTATCTTTGTATTGTAAATATTAATTAATTTCATTTACAGTTGTCTTCTTTTACATGACAAATGTATGTTTTACACCAAATTATATTTAAAAACACATCAATATGATAAGAGAGGATGATTTAAGATGTATATTTTAATAATAATATCAAGAATGAACCTGCCGCAGTGTGTGTGTGTGTGTGTGTGTGTGTGTGTGTGTGTGTGTGTGTGTGTGTGTGTGTATGTGTGTGTGTGTGTGTGTGTGTGTGTGTGTGTGTGTGTGTGTGTGTGTGTGTGTGTGTGTGCGTGCGTGCGTGTATGTGTAAAAGGTAAACAGAAATAACAACACAATCGGTACAGTTATGGAAGGAATATATGAGGTTAACGCTTGTAGAAGCGGGAAGTTGGTCTCAACGTTTCGGACGCTAGTCTTTCATCAGAAGAAAGAATGAGGAATGAGATAGATTGAAGGGACGGGTGGGATGTAATTGGCGGAGAAAAGATTTGAGATTGGGCATGTTGAAGGTAGTGGGTGGGAGTGAAAATTAGACGGGGGAGAAGGTGGTGTAAGAAGATTATAGTAGAGAAAAAGTGATACAGAGTCGTGGTATAATTGAATACAAGGACCAAAGAAAATTTCTGTGATACGAAAAGATTTACTGGTAGAATTTCAGGTAAACTCCGGGTTTATATCCAGTTTCAGGGTGAAAATCCAATGGCTTTTACTGCGCTAGAACAGTTTCATTCGAAGCAAATCATCAGGGCTTTCCTGGTGATTTCCTTCGAACGAAACAGTACTAGCGCTGTAAAAGCCATTTCTATGTTAAATCTTATATATAACATACTATGTATTCAGTATCTTACTTACTACGATCACCCCCGATTGAACCCGGGACTCACACACTAACACACACACACACATATATATATAGCCGTCGAAAGGGCTTGGGATCTGCCGTCGGGGTCATACCTTTTCCTATTACTACCCTAAGTATTGAGTACTCTGGTGCGTTATGGTCTATCTGGTTCCTTGCCACAATTCCTTCCTAATATATATATATATATATATATATATTAATGCGATAAAATACCAATGATGGTTGGCAAATTACTGATGAGGCACTAATTTTATAATATGTAATCCATGTGCAACCATGCAGTATTCTTCTCCCCTTGTTTTTCATATATATATATATATAAGATCAAAAGATGGTTAAAAGAGTTCCAAATATTTTATTATGCGCATTTCATAAACAAATAGCATTATGGCATGATATCTGCGTTTTCATGAGATAAAATAGGGATACAGAATATGAAGCTTTAAAAACACTTTATTCACAAGCGTTTTTTAAGCTTCATATCACGTATCCCTATTTCATCTGATGAAAACGTAGATATCATCCCATGATGATATTTGTTTTTGAAATGCGCATAATAAAATATTTGGAACTCTTTTAACCATCTTTTGATCTTATATTATTTATACTCAAGTCCTACAAACTGTAGAGTGCTACTTATCCGATATTTGCATTGCTTTATAGTGCTACAATAAAACTCACCTACTACATATATATATATATATATATATATATATATATATATATATATATATATATATATATATATATGTATGTATATATATAAGACAATAGTATATATAGAGTAATGTAAGTGCTAAAGGGTTAACGATACCTACATACAACCCCCTCCTGTGTCCTGAAAATATTCATTGTCTCAACCGTGAATTCGTGGCTAGTTGGTACAGAAGAGAAAATAAGATGAAGTGAAATCTTTCCACAAAATTGTCGATTATGGTGGACGAACACTAGTATATATCTCTTCCATTGTCATTCAACAAAACGCTGAAGCGGTACATCTCTCTCTCTCTATATATATATATATATGTATATGATAACGACGAAATTAAATAGTAATGTAGTCATTGAGGAGGTTAGAGATTGGTGTGACAAAAGAGCTTTGACAGAAGAATAAAGATAAATTAGAGTTATATGTTGTGGGCGTTCAATTGGCAAAGTAACCATGCACAAATATAACAATATCGGTTCAACACACGATTTCAAATCATGATTCCAAGATTCTTGCTGAACAAATATATAAACGTAATATATATATATATATATATATATATATATATATATATATATATATATATATATATATATATATATATAAGCTTCAGCACAGTTTCTCTGTAGTATAAGTTTTTGTTGTAGAAACAGAGAACTATTGATATTCTTGCACACAAACCTGACTTTCCTGAGAATCTATTTGAATAAAATAACGATAGTGATAAGAAGGAAAAAAAATTAGGGTTTTATTTTAGGCATTACTTTTGCATAATTTTGTGTATTTTGATACGCTAGAAATGTTTTTAACGTAATTTCATTTTTTTATTATTCTCTTTCATTGTGTACAGAATTTCTAATAAAGCATATTGTTGAACATATATGCAAACAAAATGTACATATCATTTGTCAAATTCTTATATCCCCGCTATATAATCTTTAGCATGAATTTACATATCTGCAAGGAAGATTATTTTATGTATTGCGTTTGTGGAAATGGAAAGAAGCTGTCTCCTTTAAAAAAACACACACACATTACGCTTTAAAACCTATTCATCTGTTTGTAAGCAAAATCCATTATTTCTTTCGAAAGACGCACAAACCATTCCTTGCATAGGTTTATAGCTTTCCAACCGTTGCCACATATTTGTAAATGCGATTTTTGTCAATATTTATAAATGACATATTTAGGTATTGTGTGCATGGATACTCAGTTCTTCCCATATATCTTTCGTATGTTTTCCCCACTTCCTTTCCTTTCACCAATGCTCTCATCGCCGCTGGAAACGGATGTTAGGTGCTATGCGTGCTCATAAACAAATAGACAACTTTATTATTTACTGTAACAAATATCTAAAGTAAACTATCCACAATATTGTCTGCTTTCATTCATATATCCATTCCTGAAAAAAATAATCATAAAAGTTATTTAGAATATATTACTAACGGGTGATTGCTTTTAGGTTTTTTCTAATGCTACATAATATACAACGCTTATTGATACTGTAAACTATTTATACTACAGTGAAATAACTTCCAGGTAAACTAACATATACCCAATGATAATATTATCTCATATTTGCGTATATTACGATAAAACATCAGTTGATATAACAAAATTTCATTTCCATTGATTTCACAACACAATCATGTTGTCACTTTCTTTATAACTCTGTATTTCCCTCTCTTCTCTCTCTATCTCTCTCTTTCTCTCTCTCTCACTTTATACACACAAACACATTATATATACACACATACACACACACATATATATATATATATAGGCAACAGTCTGCATATGCATGTATATATATATATATATATAACGAAGGAAATGTGGTAAGGAACCAGGTGGACCATAACGCACCAATGTACTCAATACTTAGGGTAGTAGAGTGGGTAATAGGAACGGCGGCTAATTCTCAGAGAATTAGCCGTCGAAACGGCTTGAGCTCAGCCGTCGGGGTCCTACTCGTTCCTATATATATATATATATATATATATATATATATATATATATATATATATATATGATGGACTCTCCCGTCGATATCCAAGGTATGAGTGTTCGACAAAAGTTCAACTCTCTGGATATCGGTGTCTCATGTGACATTTCACTCCCGCCACTGAGCCACAGTCCAAGCCACGTAGGTCGCAAGAAATTTTTCCAAGGTCGCAAGAGCAAGAGTATATGGACAGTCTTGCAGGTATCAAGTCCCGTTGCTTCGTCCCTGTTCGGTCAACACGCAATTTCTCTGGATTCAAAGCTTTTGATCGCACTATGGGACCTTTCTCTCCAGTCCTTTCCGTCAGCAGCAATGTGTTCGCAATCACGGAAAGGGATTGCAAGAGCAGTGAGATTTGATTTCAACTTATCCTTATATCGTAGCCATGGTCTACCAACGCTCCTGTTGCCGCTGCTAGGCTGACCATACATGAGGTCTTTGGGAATTCTGTCGTCACTCATGCGGATGACATGGCCAGCACAACTAAGTCCTTTAATAATAATGCTGTGATATATATTTCAATGACGACACTGGCCACACTGTTCTGTGTGCGAGTGTCGTGTCATCATCAGACAGCTTGTTACATAATAAGGTTATGTTTCCGAGGCAATCCAAATTGAATCGACATGGGAACGGATGAAGTTCGTACTTTTGGGTTTTTCATCCGTTCCCTTGTGAGTACCAATTCACCCCCACCGGTCTGCGCAAGCGTATGTCCGAAGAAAGTTGACCATTAGCCACCGCAGATTTCAACGAAATTGGCTATCAGTTCACCCTCTCAGCCAAAACAATGGCCCACCTATGCCCTACCAAAGTTTACTGCTACCCATCACGACTGTGGCAGTCAGCCGAAAGCCAGAGGGGATGGGAGGGTGTTAGTTTTTATAGGTCATAATACTACCTTTCACTAAGCGTTGACAGCAAGACTGACCATCAACTCATAAGGGAAAATAAACTTAATTCTAGGTACCATGTTTTTACATTGGAAGTTAAGAGTGAGAGTTGTAAATAAAATTTAAAAATTAAAATCCTAAATCAAATATCAGAGATTATAAATTAAACAATTCAA
>OZ024753.1:12561724-12599224 GCA_964016885.1 Eledone cirrhosa | reverse complement strand
TATACACATATATATACATATGCATACAGGTACACATACATATATGCACGTATCAGTTTAGCGGCGCTTATTATAACGTCGCTTTGTTCGTTTGTAAACAAACTGAACAGCCTGAATTTATGCCATACGGTGTTAAGGCAACCACGTCACCTTTTTGTTCAACACCGACACAGGAACGATGTACTAGTTTCAAGCTTGTTAGCTATCATCAGCACCGTTTACCCATCTGCCAGATAGTTGAACGTTCGAAAGTTTATACTTTCCTTATGAAAATTAACGGCTGAGCAGCCTAATTTGCATATTGAGTGAGTTAAATCGGTCAGGCATACCGAAAACGATAAATTGAAACAAAATGAAAACGAAATTTCATTTCTCACTCTTAGTATGGCACTTACTTAAATGTAAGTATGCATGTATACGTACATACATATATGTATACAGACGTACAGTAGCATGCACATATATATATATATATACACATATATATACATATGCATACAGGTACACATACATATATGCACGTATCAGTTTAGCGGCGCTTATTATAACGTCGCTTTGTTCGTTTGTAAACAAACTGAACAGCCTGAATTTATGCCATACGGTGTTAAGGCAACCACGTCACCTTTTTGTTCAACACTGACACAGGAACGATGTACTAGTTTCAAGCTTGTTAGCTATCATCAGCACCGTTTACCCATCTGCCAGATAGTTGAACGTTCGAAAGTTTATACTTTCCTTATGAAAATTAACGGCTGAGCAGCCTAATTTGCATATTGAGTGAGTTAAATCGGTCAGGCATACCGAAAACGATAAATTGAAACAAAATGAAAACGAAATTTCATTTCTCACTCTTAGTATGGCACTTACTTAAATGTAAGTATGCATGTATACGTACATACATATATGTATACAGACGTACAGTAGCATGCACATATATATATATATATACACATATATATACATATGCATACAGGTACACATACATATATGCACGTATCAGTTTAGCGGCGCTTATTATAACGTCGCTTTGTTCGTTTGTAAACAAACTGAACAGCCTGAATTTATGCCATACGGTGTTAAGGCAACCACGTCACCTTTTTGTTCAACACTGACACAGGAACGATGTACTAGTTTCAAGCTTGTTAGCTATCATCAGCACCGTTTACCCATCTGCCAGATAGTTGAACGTTCGAAAGTTTATACTTTCCTTATGAAAATTAACGGCTGAGCAGCCTAATTTGCATATTGAGTGAGTTAAATCGGTCAGGCATACCGAAAACGATAAATTGAAACAAAATGAAAACGAAATTTCATTTCTCACTCTTAGTATGGCACTTACTTTTCGTTTTCATTTTGTTTCAATTTATCGTTTTCGGTATGCCTGACCGATTTAACTCACTAAATATGCAAATTAGGCTGCTCAGCCGTTAATTTTCATAAGGAAAGTATAAACTTTCGAACGTTCAACTATCTGGCAGATGGGTAAACGGTGCTGATGATAGCTAACAAGCTTGAAACTAGTACATCGTTCCTGTGTCAGTGTTGAACAAAAAGGTGACGTGGTTGCCTTAACACCGTATGGCATAAATTCAGGCTGTTCAGTTTGTTTACAAACGAACAAAGCGACGTTATAATAAGCGCCGCTAAACTGATACGTGCATATATGTATGTGTACCTGTATGCATATGTATATATATGTATATATATATATATATATATATATATGTGCATGCTACTGTACGTCTGTATACATATATGTATGTACGTATACATGCATACTTACATTTAAGTAAGTGCCATACTAAGAGTGAGAAATGAAATTTCGTTTTCATTTTGTTTCAATTTATCGTTTTCGGTATGCCTGACCGATTTAACTCACTCAATATGCAAATTAGGCTGCTCAGCCGTTAATTTTCATAAGGAAAGTATAAACTTTCGAACGTTCAACTATCTGGCAGATGGGTAAACGGTGCTGATGATAGCTAACAAGCTTGAAACTAGTACATCGTTCCTGTGTCAGTGTTGAACAAAAAGGTGACGTGGTTGCCTTAACACCGTATGGCATAAATTCAGGCTGTTCAGTTTGTTTACAAACGAACAAAGCGACGTTATAATAAGCGCCGCTAAACTGATACGTGCATATATGTATGTGTACCTGTATGCATATGTATATATATGTGTATATATATATATATATGTGCATGCTACTGTACGTCTGTATACATATATGTATGTACGTATACATGCATACTTACATTTAAGTAAGTGCCATACTAAGAGTGAGAAATGAAATTTCGTTTTCATTTTGTTTCAATTTATATATATATATATTTATATATATATATATATATATATATATATATTTATATATATATATATATTTATATATATATATTTATATATATATATATATTTATATATATATATTCATAAATATATATATATATATATATATATATATATTTATATATATATATTCATAAATATATATATATATATATATATATATATATATATATATTTATATATATATATTCATAAATATATATATATTTATATATATATATTTATATATATATATTTATATATATATATTCATAAATATATATATATTTATATATATATATTTATATATATATATATATATATATATTTATATATATATATTTATATATATATATTTATATATATATTTATATATATATTTATATATATATATTTATATATATATATTTATATATATATATTTATATATATATATTTATATATATATATTTATATATATATATTTATATATATATATATATATATATATATATATATATATATATATATATATAGTATTTACGTATCGAGAAAGAGAGAAAAAGGAGGGATAGGTGATACATATAGTTATTTGCCAAGTAGCGTATGCCAAAGGTGCTCGATACTAGTGCCGGCAGTATTAAATATTCGAAGTGTTAATATTTAGTGGGCTAGTGAGTTATCAGAGCGTAAGCACGTGGGAAAGTAAAACATCGGAGAATAGACCGTTAAAACATGTTTATTTAAAATATCACCTACGTACGTTTCGCCCAGTTGGGCTTCTCAAGGGCATAAATAATCACAAGTGTTCCATATATAGTTCGGAAAGAGTTTTGGGGGTTAAATCTACATCAAGATTCATTGCTCGCAAAAATATCTTGTTTTGATTTTGCAGCAGGTCAAGGGAGGTAACTCTGGCCGGTGTTAGGGCAGTCTTTCCCGGATAATTTTTTTTTTTTTTTTTTTTTTTTGCCGCATCCGTTTGTCTGAGGCCGGGTCTGGTATGCAAGGATTGTTTTCTGGGTGTTATTTTGCAACGCCTGCCCGCCGGGGTGTTAAGACTTGTTGCAGGGAGATCCAGTGTACTATTTCACTCTTCATCCTTAACCCATCTAAAGAAGGACATTTTTAAGCGATGTGTACAACTTATCGCTGTTTCAGCTCTGCTGTTGATGAGCCCGTGGGGTGCAGTTATGATGTGGTAGAGCTCCATGAGGCAAAGATCGCATTTCCTCTTGAAGTTGTACGGTGCAGCCCTGCCGACAATCTCCCAGTGCGTGGAGAAGCTGATGTTTGAGTCCTTTAGTGATGTGATGTAGTCCGCGAGCGAAGTGGAGTGTCTTAGTTTTCTATTTGTGAAAGAGTGGAGATGTGTTCGAAACCTAATTTTGAACGGGCCGGAGGTGGCCCCTATATAATGTTTAACGCTATTGTGGCTAGTAATAGTGCATCTATATATAACCCTATCAGTCAAGCAGTATCCTCTAAGGGGGCAGCGTCCTCTGTCGCGGCAGTTGCAATTTCTGTCGCGGTTCCGTCTATTTCCCACGGTAAGGCTATCATTGTTGCTGCCTACGTTGTTACCTACGCTACCGCAGCTGTCGTTAGCACAATTACAACCCACAGCACGCGGGATGGTGCGATTGTTATTCCGCACGGCATGTTCTGCATGTTCTCCAGTCACTTCGCGGTCATTCCGGTTGTGTCTGCGGATGCCGTTGCCAACACTATTGGATGCTGCCAGGGAGTTGTTAAGGCCGATATAGTTATTGTCAGGTGTAGGTGCGTCTGTGTCGAGGTGCTGTGTCTTGGTGATCTTACTGTGGTTCGTTGTTCCTATGATGTCTGCTAGGTTAGGGGTAGTAGAGAAGGATATTTTTATATTGTTCCTATTAAGAATTTTTCTATACCTATGGTTGGGCGGGAAGTTCTTCTCTAAGGGTTCGAAGAATATCCGGGGTATGTTGGAGGCCACACTCCGAGAGTAGGGGGGGGGGGAACCATAGGACGTTACGGTGGCGATTACGTGTCCTTGTACTTTTGCTACGGGTGGTTCCATCTAAGTGATCGCTCTTATGTGTGTTAATGCGCTGTCGCCCGTTATATATATTTATAAATATATATATATTTATAAATATATAATTGAATGTCACAAACAAATTGTGTTTGAGCGATTGTATAGGTGTAGTGTGTGTATATGAAAATATAAAAATATATATAGAATTGAATATAAAACAAGTGAGAGCCAACTATGACGTAGGTTTAAACTTTTATGAATTAAATTACCATTTAGTAGTGTCTGCTATTCTTTATAAATATCCGTTCAGAAGAAACAATGATGTTAATTTGATAGCAGTGTAGATACGTGTGTGTTTATATCAGCAACGGAATATTGAAATTTACCGTAATGAGTGATAATTCATAGAATGAATGTATAATAATTGCTTCTACTTTTGGCACAAGGCCAGCAATTACGCAGTACATTGCTGGTACTTTATTTTATCGACCTCGTAAGGATGAAAGGCAAAGTTAACCTCCGCGGGATTTGAACTCAGATCGTAAAGGGACGTAACTCTTTGCATCAAAGCATGGCGTCCGACTCTCTACTGATAATTGTTTCTACTTTAGGCACAAGGCCAGCAATTATCCAGTGCATTACTGGTACTTTATTTTATCGACCCCGTAAGGATGAAAGGCAAAGTCAACCTCGGCGGGATTTGAACTCAGATCGTAAAGGGACGTAACTATGCTGGAAAGCATGGCGTCCGACCCTCTACCGATACTGCCAGTTCACAACAAGAGATAACGAGGAAGGGAGATAGATAGATAGATAGATAGATAGATAGATAGATAGATAGATAGATAGATAGATAGATAGATAGATAGATAGATAGATAGATAGGCAGACATGTAGATATAGATATATAGAGAGATGGACTTGAGGAACAGATAGGTAGATATCTTTCTTTATTTGCCACAGGGGCGTACACAATTGGGACATTACAAGACGTGACGGCGGGGTTTTACTTAAAATCTTTAACAATGATGAATAACAATAAACTATATTTAAAATAAAACAATCGAAGTCCCGTTACTGCGGGGTTGTTTTACACACCGTGGCTAGAACAACCCTCAACACCAGGAACTCGTTTTGTAGGTCTTCCCGTCTTCCCTCAGTTTATCTTTCTCAACCTACAGGTTTATGCACAGAGAAGGCCCATTCACTCGGCCCATTCACCCACCTTTCAGCGAATTTACCCCCTCTCCTTCATCCTTAAATGCAGGCGGCGGGGTGATCCCCACGAGGGACTCGGCTGACAACTGGATGCGTCCCACACGTGACAGTAGCTGTTCGACATAATTCCACAGGTCGATCACCCCTGGGCACTGAACAATTGCGTGCAGAACGACTTCGATGTTCTGCTCGCATCTTGGACGGGTCCTTTTGGCAGGATCTCTGCCAGTGCGTCCGTACCTGTAGATTTTTGTCTCGAAATGGTAGAGCTCATCGGTAGCACTGCCAGACCAGAGACCTCTAGAATTTATCCATAGGCCCTAGACGGAAAGTCGTCCCGAACAGACTGGTCAGTTCGTCCTCCTCGATGCCTAGATTTTCTCCGAGAACGTCGTCGCACTTATCCGCCACTAATCCCCTATAGAATGTCGAAGTGCAGTCTCCGCTGATTGCCGTTTCCGCTTGGTAGAGGGCTGTAAGCGCGTGAAGGCACTCGAGGTGCCAGGCGCCCATTTTCGGTCTTCGCTTGACCCAGTTAGTGAGACGAGTTCTAGAAGAGCTCGTCTCACAAACCACAGCCACACCGGTTGGCCGGTCAGGAACAACTGGAGATGGCATAGCCTCAGCGCGTGTTTGCGCAACATCAGCCACGGCATCCCCAGCCCTCCGTTAGAATGGTGTTGACAGCAGATGGATCTCCTCACCAATGGAACCTGTTTCTTCCAGAGGAACCTGAAGAGTGGGTGTTCCAATTAGGTGAGGTATTCGCGTGGACAAGGTACGATTGTCAAACGGTAGTAGATGACGGACGCTATATACGTGTTCGCCACCGCCACTCGACCTTTCAAGGAGAGTTTGCACTCAGCCCACTTCTGGGTGAGTGCAAACACCTTCCCCCTTTATCACCTTCCAGTTCTTGTCCACCTGGAGGTCTGGACCAAACCAGACAGACAGATAGATAGATATGTTTCTATGTATTGCCACGAGGGCGCAAAAGAAGGGGACAAATACAAAGGGGGGAGTTTACACAAAAGAACGAGGAAAAAAAAACAATAAAAAATATAAAATTAACAATACAGTCCTCAATAGGGAGGAGGCGTTTTAGGGGGTCGCACACACCCACGAAAAAGTGTGAAACTCTTCTCAGTAGCACAAAGAGAGGATGCTCCCCTATTCTTCCATCTTTTTCACCTACAGGCTGATATAGAGAGAAGGCCCATTCACACGGGCCATTCTCGCCACTTTCACCCACCTTTCATAAAACTGGCTGGGGTGTAGCATCTCTCTCTCCATCCTGATCCTTCTAATATCGGAAGAAAAGGACCAGTTGTTGGCCAGAGAGAAAGGTGTCTGACCTCAGTCCTTTAAAACGCGTCCACCATACAACCTCTTTCACCATGGCTATTATGCACAGAAACACCGCCTCTCCTTCATTTTTGAAGGGGGGAGGCAGGCCGCTTGATCGTTATAAAGGATAGATTGACAGACAAACAGACACACAGACACACACATAATCAACAGCAAATGCATGAAGGACATCTAGATTGCTTGGAGAACCCTCGAAATAATTATTATGATTAAACGATATATGTAACCTCAGCATATTACTGTATTTATTTATATATATATATATATATATATATATATATATATATATATATATATATAGAGAGAGAGAGAGAGAGAGAGAGAGAGAGAGAGAGAGAGAGAGAGAGAGAGAGAGAGAGAGAGAGAGAGAGAGTGTGTGTGAGAGGGGGTAGGTAGATAGATAAATAAATAGAAATGTTTCTTTATTTACCACATGGGCGCACAATAAATAGAACATTACAAGACGTGACGCTGGGGGTGTTAGATAAAATTGTATAGATAGATAGAACGGTAGATACATATATGATGGCTGCCCCCTCGTTATCGAGTGTGGCCATTGCACGATATACCATTATTAATAATTATTAATTAATTCCATCGTGCAATGCCTGTGCGAGAAGATATTTTTTAAAGCGAGGAAAGACTGTGCACTGAGCCAATCCCACTCTCTGAGCGACAGTAGCTATAACACTAAGAGAAGAAAAGATCAACATCATCGGTAACTACTGAGCCACAGGTTTTATGTTGGCGTTATCCCCGTTTCCTGAGTTGCCTTCTCCTAGAAGAATGCCCTGACAAAGCCAAGGGGTCCTTCACTCCCAGAGGTTTAACCGCGCGATTGGGTATCCAGCCCGACTATTTCTTTGTCCCCGCGCATATACATACACACATGTATATACACATATGCATATACACACATATGTACATGTGTATATACATATTTACACACTTTTGGATGGCCGTTGACTCTTATGAGTTCTTCTGCCCTTTGTCAGGTATTGTTATTTTTCCTGCAGAGTGTCCAAAATCACCCTCCTCGCCAAGTAAACTGCGACAGGTTGTACTGGGTTACACGTTACCAGTAGCACTCGAGAGTGACCGGACATTAGATACATAGATACATGCATACATAGATACATACATACATACATACATAGATACATACATAGAGATATTGATAGAGAGATAGATAGATAGATAGATAAATTTCTATTTATTTGCCACGAGGGCACAAAAGAAGGGGACAAATACACAGTGGGGGAGTTTACATAAATCGAGTAAAGAAAAAGGAATAACAATAATAATATAATAATAAAAAGTCCTCAAAAGGGAGGGGGCGTGTTCGGGATTGCACATACCCCCGAAAAGTGTGCAACCCTTTTCGCGGGGGAAGCCCAGAGAGGAGGCGCTCCCCCTTTCCTCTTCACTTCTTCACCTACAGAACAATGTAGAGAGAAGGCCCATTTACACGAGCCATTCTCGCTTCTTTCACCCACCTTTCATAAAACTGTCTGGGGCCAAGCACTTCTCTCTCCATCCTGATCCTTCTTCCGAAGTGGTATCGGAAGAAGTAAACCAGGTGATGGCCGGAGAGAAAGTCACCCGACCTCAGACCTTTCAGGCGCGTCCACCACACAACCTCTTTCATCATGGCTATTACGCACAGAAAGACCGCCTCTGCTTCGTTTCTGAAGGGAGGCGGCGGCTTGATGTTCACCACAGACTCGGCGGTTAATCGAATCGGCTCCACACGCGACAGCAGTCGTTCGACGTAGCCCCACAGATCGCCAACGCCCGGGCAGTGTACCAGTGCATGCGCAACGGTTTCCTCGTCGCGCACGCATCTGGGACAGATCTTTTTCGCTGGATCCCTGCCCGGGCGCCCGTGTCTGTAGAGCTTTTCTCGAACGGGCAGAGCCCCCCGGTAAAACTGCCAGGCTAGGGACCTCTGGAAGTTGTCCATGGGTCCCGGGCCGAAAGTTCTACCGAACAGGCTGGCCAGTTCGTCCTCCTCCATGCCTAGCGACTCTCCAAGGGTGTCGTCGCCCCTGCTAGCCACCAGCCCTCTATAGAATGTCGAGGTGGATTCTCCACTGACAGTCGGGTCCGCTTGCTAGATAGCCGTGAGCGCCTGGGCACACTCGGTGTGCCAGTTGCCCAGTTTTCTCGGTCTTTGCTTCACCCAGGATTGCAGCTCGGTGAGCGAGACGAGCTGTGGGAAGGCTCGCCTCACAAACGGGGCCCACACCGGCTGACCGGTGAGGAATACCTGTAGATGCCGTAGCCTCAATGCGTGCCTACGCATCAACAGCCACGGCATACCCAGCCCTCCTTTCGAAGGGTGCTGGCAGCAGATGGATCTCCTCACCATGGGAGGCCGCTTCTTCCAGAGGAACTGGAAGAGCATGCGTTCCATGATGGTGATCTTTTCCTTGGGGCAAGGCACGACGGTCAGGCGGTAGCAGATGACGGACGCTATGTAAGCGTTCGTCACCTCCGCCCGACCTTTCAGTGATAGTTTGCACTTGGCCCACTTCTGGGTCAGCGCAAACACCCTGCTCGTCACCTCGCCCCAATTCTTCTCCACCTGGAGGTCCTGTCCGAACCAGACCCCGAGCAGCTTCACCGGGCCCTCCGTCCACCGCCCGACGACACCGTCTAACGGCATCGGTTTGCCCCTCCACGTTCCGAGTTGCAAACCGACTGACTTGTCCCGGTTCAGCCTAGCCCCCGTCAGCCTTTCGTATTCCTCCAGTAGGATGGCGATCGCCCCGATTTCCGAGGCGTCCGCCACCATTACTGTTACGTCGTCGGCATAGGCCGAGACCGCTTTGTGCAATCCCGGTTCCAGGGGTATGCCCCGCAGCAACTCCAACTTCCGCAGCTGTGGCTCGAGAGTCAATACGTACAGAAGGGAGGAGAGGGGGCACCCCTGTCTGATGGACCGGGTGATTTGAAACGGCTCCGAGAGGTAGCCGTTTACTTTAATCCTAGAGTAGATGTTGCCACTGTGCATGGCAGAAATCCAGCCCCTGAAAACGGGTCCGAAGCCCGCCGCCGCTAGCACCGCATCCAGGTAACCATGGTCGACCCTATCGAACGCCTTAGATTGATCCAAGTTGATCAGGGCCCCACCAAAGCCGGGTTCGTTGCCAACCCTCTCTATGATGTATCGCATGAGGTGGAGTTTGTCGTGAATGGACCTGGACGGGATAGCGCATGTTTGTGCGTCTCCCACCAAACCACCCACCACAAGCGCCAACCTCTTCGCCAACACCTTGGCCAAAATCTGTAACTCTGCATTCAGCAGAGTTATGGGCCTAAAGTTACTTAAGTCGTCCCCCTTGCTCTCGTCCTTCCTCACTAGCGTGACCACGCACTTGGTCACAGAACAGGGAATTCTCCCGTTCTGTTGCCAGTTGCAATAGACAGCCTCGAGGAGTTCGGAGAACAAGACCGGCATAGCTAAATAAAGTTCGTATGGTAGACCATCGAGACCCGGAGATTTGCGTCTGCTGCATTGGCTGAGCGCTTCCCCGATTTCAGTGGCTGTGATTGGCCTTTCGCAGCACTCCGCTTCGCCGCTCGAAAGACGCGGTAGACCGTCGAGGTATGGACCGAAGTCCACATCCCCGTCCGGCCCCCCGCCCCCTCCGAACAGTCGAGCAAAGTGCCTTTGAAAGGCCTCGCACATCCGCTCAGGTTCAAGGATCACCCGTCCATCCTGGTCTCGCAAAGACCGAATGGTGGATTTAATCCCACTCTTGGCTTCTGTCACGCGGGCCCAGCTCACAGCTTTGGTCCCCTCGTTTCCTAAAGCACGTATTTTACTTCGGACAACGCAGCCTTCGTGCTTCGCGTCGAAGAACTGGCTCAACGCCGTTCTCGCCGCTAACACTCTGGCTACGTCTCCGCTCCTAATCGCCTCTTCTAGTTTATCTGTTAACTCCCTTTCCTTCCTATTTCTATTCGCCGCTAGTTCCTTACTGTAACCTATCGAACTTACTCTAATCTCTCTCTTTAGAGATACCCACCACCTACTGTTGACAATCGCCCCCGTCAACCGCATCTTAACTAAGCTACTAATCCGGTTCCTGTAATCTTTCTTTGCCGGCAAGGACAAGTTCATCTTCCAGTAACCGGGACCCTGTCTATGCGTTCTATCAAGGTTGACCACGCAGGTCACTAATTTGTGATCTGAATAGCCAACCATGATCAATTCTGGACAACTAAATACGTCCCTATCCTTACTCCTAACCAAAAACCTATCTAGGTACGATCTAGATTGTCCACTGCGGTTTGCCCAGGTCCAGGTTGGCGCAGTTGGACAATCTAGTCGAAATCTATCGACCAGGTCGAATCGATCGAGTAACCCCTTGAGGCTGCTACACCCCCCTCTATCGGGACATGCCCCTGCATAGTCCCAACGCGCATCTAGGATTCCATTCCAGTCCCCCACTAAAAGCAGGGAACGCGACGTTCCTAGAAAAGTCTCCAGACGCTGGAAGAAGTCGGCTCTTTCAGCCCCGAAGGGGGCATAAAGACCGACCAGTCTGAAAGCCCCGCCTTCACCGCCTCCGACGTCCAGCACCAGTATTCGACCCCCCGGGTCCGAGTGAACAATCTGTACGTCGAGAGCCAGACGTTTATCCAGCAGTACGGCAACCCCCCCCCCCCCCCCGCCTCCGGGTTGACAGAGAGATGCGTGCATCTCAAATTCATCGAAGGCGGGAGCCAGCTGTCGCACGCTGCTGATCCGACTCTCGCAAACAACCATCACATCTATACTTCGTGACCTGAGGTCACTTAGTAGCTTTGCTTGCTTCCAAGCTGAGCCCAGGACACGCGCGTTCAAACAGCCAACTCTCAATTGATCTATTTTGGTGTTGAAAGTGAAGAAAGAAAAGCACTTACCTCCCCGGGTTGTGTAATTTCCATGGCGTCAGGTGTGTTGGGTGGAGGGATGTTTTGTGGTGGTGTGGGGGTGCCCGAGTGTGGTTGGGTTGGGGTGTTTGGAGTTGTGTCAGGGAGAGGGGAGGTTATGGGGAAATCTTTCAAGAGGACCCGATTTAACGGTTTTAAACAGGGGGGGGGGGCTCACGTCCTGTCTAAATTGTTCTTTTAAGGAACGATAAAGGTCCAGAGGGACCTTTATCATTTTTAAATGGGTGAAGTTCTCTGTTGAGATAAAGTTTGGCCCTTCGGTCTGCACCAAAGGGCTATTGTTTATTAATTTAAACAGTTTTTTGTTTTCTTTATTTATATATGTGTATTGCAATGTCTTTTTTTGTGATGCTGTCAATGTTTCGGAGAGGGGAGGCGCAGATTTATTTTTGTTTGTTGAGGGTGGGGTGTTTTTTATTGGAGTTGGTGTTTGTGTGTGGGTTATTTGTGGTGTGCTGGGTGTGTGCTTTCTTTTTTTTCTTTTAACTTGTCTGAAGGCTTCTCCTCCTTCTTCTTCAGAAGTTGGGGGAAACTCTTCAGCGCTAGGTGGGAGGGACGTCGTGTCTGGTTTTTTTTTGCGGGAGGGGTAGATTTGTTGCTGTTTTTTTTATTATTTGTTTGGAATGCGTTTTGTAGTGGTGGTGGTGCTGTTTGTGTCGTGCTTGTGGTTGGTAATGGTGGTGATGGTGTTTGTGTTGGTGATGGTGGTGGTGATTTTTGTGTCGAGCTTGTGTTTGCTGCTGGTGGTGGTGATGTGCTTGGTGGTGTTTGTATTTTGTTTGCTGTGTGTGGTATTAGTGTATTTTTGGAGGTGGGTGGTGTTGGTGTACTGTTTGTGGTGGGTATGGGCAATAGTCCTTTTTGGGGGACACGTTTCGGGCAGTTAGCCTTAATGTGTCCCCTTTCCATGCATAAATAGCATGCTGGTCTTCTCCCCTCTACAATTATATCTATTGGGGTGAGCTCATCCAGCCAGATGCGATCCGGGATTTGTGCTATTCTTTCGGGCCTCATTTGGACTAGTAGGTCGAGGCCCATTCCCAGGAACGCATCTCCGGATGCCTTCCCCATTGACAGCACTGTGTCCTCGCCCATGTCTATGAAGCCAGCAATAGCCCACCAGAAGTCCATTGTGGGCAGCATTGTTTGTATTTTTACTCTCTGTGTTCTTCTACCCATGTAGGAGGGATAGAAGCTGTATGTTGTCGATGAGAGTGGGCTTATGGAAAGCTTCTCCGCCGTTTCCTTGTCTTTTGTTAGGACCGAAATGCTGCCATAGAGTCGGTCCTTTCGTATGAAGAGAATATTCTTCATATAGTCTTTTAGGACCAACTCTATCTCCATTTGGCTGGGCTGTGCTGGCTTTCTTGTTTCGTTTAGGATTGTTCTGAAGAGAACTGTGTTCTCTGTTCTCGCTTTCTTGAATTCTGGGGGGGGGGAGTTAATGGAAAACATTCCATTTTCCCCCAAAACAATGTGTTTCTTTGCTTCGGCCAGTTTTTCTCTGGCGGCCGTTAGGTCAATTGGTGTGTATGTAATGGATTGTTTTGTTTTCTGGGCGAAAGTTGCCCTGTTGTTATTTGTATTATGTTCTGTTTGTTTGTTTTCCGTTTGCTCATTTTCCTTAACATTTGTTTTTTCATTTTCTTTGTTTGTTTCGTTGTCTAATTTTGTTGTAATTATTTTTTGTTCTTCAGACTTGGGGGGCGTGGCAGAGCTAATGGCAGATATGTCTGCCATCTTTTCCGCCATGCTGCCAAGAACGAAATTTTTCGGCAAAATTAGATATTTATTTTACCCCCTAAAAAGGGGGTAAATGCAAAAATGTTTCCCTAAATAACAGGGGTTAATGTTCCAAATGTGTTGCACTGAAAAATTTATCCGGTACTTACAATAGTAAGGGTAAATCCCGATGGAATAGCGGAGCCGATGTGAAGCGTGTCTTACTCTATCAAGATAGATAGATAGATTTCTTTATTAGCCACAAGGGCGCAACAAGAAAGGGGACAATACAAAGACATGCCGGGGATTTTACATACAGTCGTGTAAAAAAATATAAAAACAAACAATTTCAACAATCGAAATCCCCAATAGGGGGGAGGCGCCACAAATGGGTTGTTTAATACCCCGTCGATAGAACAACCCTCAACTCAAGGAGCGTGTTGTGCAAGTGCTCCTTTCTTCCTTTTGCTCTCTTCCTCAACCTACAGGCTTATAAACAGAGAAGGCCCAATCACTCGGGCCATTTTCGCTTCATTCACCCACCTTTCAGTAAATTTACTGGGGTGCAGTGCCTCTCTCTCCACCCTGATTCTCCTTCTAAAGTGATACTTAAAGAATGGAATCAATTGTTGTCCGGAGAGAAAGGCATCTGTCCTCAGTCCTCTCAACCTCGTCCACCATATAACTTCTTTCACCATAGCCACCGTACAGAGGAAAACCGCCTCTCTTTCGTTTTTGAAAGAGTCTGGCGGTTTGATCCTTACTATGGACTCGGCAGTCAACTGTATTTGTCCCATACGCGACAGCAGTTGTTCTGCATAGTTCCACAGGTCGCTTACGCCCGGGCAGTGTACAATTGCGTGCAGAACTGTTTCAATGTCCTGCGCACATCTTGGACACGTCCTCTTGGAAGGATCCCTGCCAGGGCGTCCGTGCCTGTAGATCTTGTCACGAACCGGTAGAGCTCCTCGGTAGCACTGCCAGGCCAGGGACTTCTGGAAGTTGTCCATAGGTCCCGGGCGGAAAGTCCTACCAAACATACTGGTGAGCTCATCGTCTTCGACGCCCAGAGACTCTCCGAGCACGTCGTCGCCCTTGTAACGTACAATCCCTCTATAGAATGTCGAAGTGGAGTCTCCACTGATTGCTGCGCCCGCTTGCCAGAGGACTGTGAGCGCCTGAGCGCATTCAATGTGCCAGGCGCCCATCGTTTTCGGTCTTTTCTTCACCCAGGACTGCAGCTCCGTTAGCGAGACGTGCTGTGGGAAAGCCCGTCTCACAAACGGTGCCCACACCGGTTGGGGGTCGGTGAGGAATACCTGGAGATGCCGCAGCCTCAGCGCATGTTTGCGCATCATCAGCCACGGCATTCCCAGCCCTCCGTTGGAAGGGTGCTGACAGCAGACGGATCTCCTCACCAGCGGAGCCTGCTTCTTCCACAGAAACTGGAAGAGCATGCGTTCCATCTTGGCGAGGTGTTCACGGGGACAAGGCACGACAGTCAAGCGGTAGTAGATGACGGACGCTATGAAAGTGTTCGCCACCTCCGCTCGACCTTTCAAGGACAGTTTGCACTCTGCCCACTTCTGAGTGAGTGCAAACACCTTGGCCGTGACCTCGTTCCAGTTTTTCTCCACCTGGAGGTCTGGACCGAACCAGACCCCGAGCAATTTCACCGGTCCATCCGTCCAGCGTCCAACGACGCTGTCGGATGTCATCGGTTTGCCTCTCCACGTACCGAGTTGCAAACCGACAGACTTGTCTGGGTTTAGTTTTGCTCCCGTCAGCGTTTCGTATTCTTTCAGTATGTTGCCGATCACCCCGATTTCCGAGGTGCTCGACACCATTACTGTCACGTCGTCAGCATAAGCCAACGCCGCTTTGCGCAGTCCCGGTTCTAGGGGGATGCCCTGCAACAGCTCCAATTTCCGCAGTAGTGGCTCTAGAGTCAATACATACAGAATGGAGGAGAGAGGGCATCCCTGTCGAATGGAACCCGTGATTGCGAACGGCTCCGATAGGTAGCCGTTCACCTTGACCCTCGAGCAGATGCTGGTGTGCATCGCCTCGATCCATCCTCTGAACACGGGACCGAAACCGGCCGCCTTGAGAACCGCTTCCAAGTATCGATGGTCGACCCTATCGAATGCCTTAGACTGATCCAAGTTGATCAGAGCCCCACCGAAGCCGGGTTTACTACCCACCCTCTCTATGATGTATCGCATGAGGTGGAGGTTGTCGTGTATGGACCTGGTCGGGATTGCACACGTTTGCGCTTTCCCTACCAGGTTCTCGACGACAAGCGCCAACCTCGTCGCTAGCACCTTGGCCAAAATCTTTAACTCTGTGTTGAGCAGAGTTATGGGCCTGAAGTTGTTAATTTCGTCCCCCTTGTTCTCGTCTTTCCTGATCAGCGTCACTACGCCCTTGCCTGCAGAACTGGGAATTCTCCTGTTCTGCTGCCAATTGCAGTAGACGGCTTCGAGGACGCCAGAGAACAAGTCCGGCATGCCTATGTAAAATTCCTAGGGTAGACCATCTAGACCGGGTGACTTGCGTTTCCCGCAGCGGCCCAGAGCGTCCCGTATCTCAGTGTCCGTGATCGGTCTTTCGCAGAACTCGGCGTTCGTGTTCGAGAGACGCGGCAGGCCGTCGAGGTATGAACTAAAGTCCATTGCCCCGTTCGGCTCACCGTCGTTCTGCTCAAACAGTCGCGCAAAGTGCCACTGAAAGGCCGCGCACATCTGCTTGGGGTCAAGTAGCACGCGTCCGTTTTGGTCTTTCAAAGACCGAATCGTGGACTTGTTGCCACTTTTTGCCTCCGCCACTCGGGCCCAGCTGACAGCTTTCGCTCCTTCGTTTCCTAGAGCACGTGTTTTGCTTCTGACCCCGCAGCCTTCGTGTTTCGCATCGAAGAACTGGTCCAGTGCCGTTCTCGACGCTAACACTCTAGCCGCGTTGCCACTTCTAAGTGCCTCCTCTACCTTGGCTACTAGTTCTCTTTCTATTCTGTTTTTCTCTAAGGCTAACTCTCTGCTATACCCTATCGATTCTATTCTAATTGCTTTCTTGAGAGAGTACCACCATCTATTGTTGACGATGGCTCCCGTTAACTGTTGCTTGACTAGTTTACTTATCCGTTCACTGTAAGCTTTACGTGCCGGCAACGACACGTTCAGCTTCCAGTATCCGGGACCCTGTCTATGTATTCTATCACGGTTGACTAAGCAGACGACTAACTTGTAATCTGAATAGGCAACCATGTGCATTCGTGGACAGCTTAACATATCCTTGTCCCTTTCTCTAATGAAGAACCTATCTAAATACGATCTAGATGTCCCACTGCGGTTTACCCACGTCCACTGTGGTGCAGTCGGGAAATCCAGTCGATACCTATCGGCCAGTTGGAATTGGCCGATTAAAGTTTTGAGGCTGTTGCACCCCGCTCTACTGGGACATGCTCCCACATAGTCCCATCGTGCATCTAGGATACCATTCCAGTCCCCCACTAAAAGTAAGGAGCGAGACGTTCCCAGAAAAGACTCTAGACGCTTAAAGAAGTCTGGCCGTGATTGCGATTGCCCGGTCGGGGCATAAACGGCCACCAGTCTGAAGGCTCCACCTCCGATACTGTTCACGTCTAGGACTACCAGTCTACCCTCCGGGTCCAAGAGTACTTGCTGTACTCCGACGTCCAGGTTCTTCCGAAACATAACAGCCACTCCACCTCCACCTCCTGGCTGACAGAGAGATGCGTATATCTCAAAGTCGTCGAAGATGGGGGTTAGTTGCTGCCTGTTGTGGATTCTGGACTCGGTGATGGCTATCACATCCATACTGTGTGACCTAAGGTCGTTTAAAAGTTGGCCCTGTTTCCAGGGCATCCCTAGGCCACGCACATTCACGGTTCCAACTCGAAAACCAGCCATGTTGGTGAAGAAAAGTTGGAGAAAAAGGACGAAAGGTGCACTTACCTTTTCGTTTCCTGGAGATCGGGTTGTTCAATCTCCATTTGGGTGCTGGATGGGGTGTTGGGTGGGGTGGGGAAACCTTTCAACAGGACGCGGTTGATGGGTTTGTGGCAGGGGTTGCCCACGTCCTGTGAAAATTTAATTTCCAGGTCTTTATAGGTTTCCATAGAAACCCTTATAAGTTTAAGGTGTGGAGACGATTCTGCCTTGACGAAAGTTTTGCCCTCCGTCTCCACCTTGGGGTTTTGGGAGATGACCTCCATCAAACTCTTGTTGTTTGTGTTGACGTATGCGTATTGTTGTTTGTGTTTTTGTTGTATTGTTTGTTTATTGTTATTCATTATTGTTAAAGATTTTATGTAAAACCTCCGCCGTCACGTCTTGTAATGTCCCATTTTTGTACCCCATTGTGGCAAATAAAGAAATATATCTATCTAGGAGGGCTGGGGATGCCGTGGCTAATGATGCGTAAACACGCATTAAGGCTACGGCACCTCTACGTATTCCTCACCGGACAACCGGTGTGGGCCTCGTTTGTGAGACGAACCTTTCCCAGACTCGTCTCACTCACCGAGCTGCAATCCTGGGTCAAGCAAAGACCGAGAAAACTGGGCGCCTGGCACACTGAGGTTGCCCAGGCGCTCACCGCCCTCTGGCAGGCGGATCCGGTTATCAGTGGAGACTCCACCGCAACATTCTATAGAGGGCTGGTACGCAGCAGGTGCGACGACGCCCTCGGAGAAGCCCTAGACATGGAGGAGGACGAACTGGCCAGCCTGTTCGGTAGGACATTCAGCCCGGGACCTATGGACAACTTCCAGAAGTCCCTGGCCTGGCAGTGCTACCGAGGGGCTTTACCCGTTCGAGAAAGGCTCTACAGACACGGGCGCCCGGGTAGGGACCCCGCCAAAAAGATCTGTCCCAGATGCGTGTGCGACGAGGAAACCGTTGCACACGCATTGGTACACTGCTCGGGCGCAGCCGATCTGTGGGGCTATGTCGAAAAACTGCTGTCAAGGGTGGGACCGATCCGGTTGACCACCGAGTCTATTGTAATGATCAAGCCGCCTCCCCCCTTCAAAGATGAAGCAGAGGCGGTGTTTCTGTGCCTAATAGCCATGGTGAAAGAGGTTGTATGGTGGAGGCGTTTGAAAGGACTGAGGTCGGGCACCTTTCTCTCTGGCCAACAACTGGTCCGTTTCTTCCGATATCATTTCGGAAGAAGGATCAGGATGGAGAGAGAGGTGCTGCACCCCAGCCGTTTCTATGAAAGATGGGTGAAAGTGGCGAGAATGGCCCGTGTGAATGGGCCTTCACTCTACATCAGACTATAGGTGAGGAAGATGAAAGACCAAGGGAGCACCCCTTCTCTGTGCTCCTGAGGAGAAGGGTTGCACACTTTTTTCGGGGGTGTGTGCGACCCCCCAAGGCGCCTCCTCTCTATTGAGGATTTTGTTAAAAATTTTATTTTTTGTGATATCTTATTTTATTTTTATATTTTGTTATTGCCTCCTCCTTATTGAGGACGCCTTTTTGTGTAAACTCCCCCCTTTGTACTTGTCCCACTTTTGATGCCCTAGTGGCAAATAAAAGAAACTTATCTATCAAGATAGATAGATAGATAGATAGATATATTGATAGATAGATATATTTCTTTATTTGCCACAATGGGGTACAAAAATGGGACATTACAAGACGTGACGGCGGAGGTTTTACATAAAATCTTTAACAATAATGAATAACAATAAACTATATATAAAATAGACATACAGGCATACAGATAAATAGATAGGTAAATGTTTTTCTTTATTAGCCACAAGGGCACAAAAGAAGGAGACAAATACAAATTGGGAGTTTACATACAGGTATATGAAAATAAAACTATGAATAAAATAACAAATAACAATTGATATCCCCAACAGGGGGGGAGGCGTTACACAGGGGTTGTACACACCCCGAAAAAATGTACAACCCTCATCTCCAGGAGTACCAAGAGTGAGTACGCCCTTCCTCTCTTCCTCTTTTTCCTCAACCTACAGGCTTATAGAGAGAGAAGGCCCAACCACTCGGGCCATCTTTGCCACATTCACCCACCTTATATAACATTTTCTGGGGTATAGCACCTCTCCCTCCATCCTGATTCTTCTCCCAAAATGATATTTGAAAAAACGAATCAGTTGCTCGCCGGAGAGAAAGGTGTCTGACCTCATCTCTTTTAACCTCTTCCACCATATAACCTCTTTCACCATAGCCATAATACATAGGAAAACCGCCTCTCCCTCGTTTTTGAAGGAGGGTGGCGGTTTGATCATGACAATGGACTCGGTGGTCAACTGGATTGGTCCCACCCGCGACAATAGTCGTTCTACATAGCCCCACAGTCGGTAACGCTCGGGCAGTGTACAAATGCGTGCGCGACGGTTTCCTGGTCGCGCTAGATAGATAGAGACAAAGACATATGGAGGGAAGGATGTCTCTCTGTTATAGTATAATGGACGAATTATTATGAGTGTAAAAGGGAAGGAATAATAATATATATAAGTTGGATAGAAGAAAGGTTAAATAAAGGTTATTGAACAAAGGAAAGAATATATGAAAATAGAATATATACACGAATATATAATACACGAATATATAATTATAATATATATATATATATTAAAATAACAGATTAAAGTTTAAGCAAAGAATCGCTGCTTTCGACCTTAACGGGATATTCTGAAACTAAAAAAAATCAATCTGTGAACGCAGAAGTAAATATTTCGAAAAACGTTGCAACCGAAGGAAAACAGGAAGACGATACTTTGGTTCGTGAAGACAGACAGATATTATAAGCGTGCAACGTTATAGCTATGTATCTAATGCAGACACCCAGACATACAGAGACATATTATAGCTATGTATATATATATATATATATATATATTTCTTTAGGTTTGTTGGTTCACCACTGGATAGAATTGGTCATTCTGTATGGTCAATCTTGGTGTAATATTGTGGAAAGTACTCAACGTAGTGCAGTTCACCCGTCTTCGTTTGTGTAGTTGGTGGTGCTAATACGGAGTTAATTATAAACAAAATAACAGGAGGCTGGACTGGTGTAAATCCTTGAAAGATTTATTATACTATGATCATTTCAATGACCGGGTTCCATATGAATCCGGTGATATCATCAAGTATTCGAAATATAACAAAGGAATATGTAAAAACCATGGGTCCGAAAAATCAGAGACTGAGAGGACGACTGACTAACTAGCTTTCTTCACCTCGGCCAGTCGCCCCTCAAAGTCTTTATATAAATATATATATATATATATATATATATATATATATATATATAAAGGTTTACATATACATAAATTCATATATATATATATAAAGAGAAAGCAAAAAAAAGAGTAAGTTTGTGAAAAATAGGGGTGAGATGATATGATTCTCAAAGATAAGAAGAAGGATATAGAAAATATAAAAAAAACAATAGTGAACTCATTATATATTGCTTTACTCTTCTATATTTATCTAATTCTATTTTCTATTCTCTGGAACAGTGTGATTATTGTTGCTATTCTTAATAAGGTTACTTACATTCTTTTGTTTATATATATTCTTAAGTCTTTCAGAGTTGCTTTTCATTCTGTAATTATCTCTTGCTATTCTTTACTGACAAATATTTGTTTTATTTACACAAGGAAGTTGTGTTATAGATAATAATAAAGTGCAAAATGATTTTCATTTCGTTTTTTTTTTTCTTTCCAGATAGTCAACATTACCATATAGGATTGTTCAAGTGTTTGAGAGTTACTGATATATATCCCTTATCATTCTTTCACATACTACATTATATCGTTTTTCCACCTTTTTGCTAAGGATATAATATATTATACTTTCTCTAAAAAAAAGTAGTTGTATTAGAAAGTTATATTTATATGACTTAATATATATGTCGTCATGCTGAGCAAATAGAATTCTGGAGACGGTGTGAGATTTATTTGTTTCGTTTTGTGTTGTTTTTACACGGAATAATGATAAAGAAAGCGTAAATGAGAGAAGCGTAAATGATTCTGAAATTGAACACTGAAGAACGTGAAACGATGTCGAAAGATACTAACCGGCATAAATATATACACACATATCTTGTGTGTATATATATATATATATATATATATATATAGATGAGATTCTACAGGACTAGAACTGTTTCATTCTTTAGAAATCATCAGGAATCTCTAAAGATTCCTGATGATTTCTAAAGAATGAAACAGTTCTAGTCCTGTAGAATCTCATCTATATTAAAACTTTTATACTCTGCAATGTATTGAGTACCTTACTTACTGTGGTTACCTCCGATTCAACCCGGAATAACGTATATATATATATATATATATATATATATATATATATATATATATATATATATATATATATATATATTTAGAGAGAGATAGGTAGAAAACCGTACGGTAATATCCGTAATGGTAAAGCACTCAGTCCATGGGACTAGTTTGGTAGAAGTGGTAACACAAGAGTTAGTTCACATTACCTAGAACAACTGTTTCACCTTATACGGATCTTCAGCTGAAGATCTGCATAAGGTGATATGAAATCGTGTGTCGAAACAAATATTGTTGTACTTGGGGAGGGTCATGCTATTATAATATTGCCAGAAATAATAACAGAAAACACTAACTGTTTGGTTCGGATTGGTTTTCGCTTTTGTATCTTGTTATATTACCATAGTTAATTTTTGCCAGATAAATTAACTATAGAGATATAAAAGATACAGAAGCGAAAACCAAGCCAAACCAAACAGTGAGTTTGTTCTGTTATTCTTTCTGGCAATATTATAACAATATGACCCTCCCCAAGTATAACACAATATATATATATATATATATATATATATATATATATATATATATATATATATATATAAAGAATGAATAATAACAGGTAGACATCATAAAAAGGTAATTTATTCCGTGTGCTTACAAGCATTTGTCACAGCATTGGATATTCGAGTTCTGCAAGTACTTGTGAATTTGCACGTAGCATAACTAGGCTGCAGTACCGCCGTGGAAACATTTGTAAGCACACGGAATAAATTACCTTTTTATGATGTCTACCTGTTATTATTCATTCTTTATCTACACTCCGGAATACTGAAGGATCAGGAACTAAGTTTCTTGAACAATTCTTCCATAACTCGTAGAGTAACCTCTTACCGTACGTCAACCATATCCAGTGTAGTAATTAACCATTACTACATCTTGGATAATCCTATACCTAATATATATATATATATATATATACATATATGAAAAAATATATGTATATTAATATATACATGATGTAAAACAAAGAAGCTGTGGCAGCTAGACAGTAACGTAGTCGATAATTAAGGTAGTAGAGTGGGTAATATGAAAAAGAGTCAGGAACCCGACTGCTGAACTCCGGCCGTTTCAACAGCTATATCCAATATAACTTAGCTCGGATCTAGCTGTCGAAACGGCCGGATCTCAACCGTCAAGGTCCTGACGCTTTTCATAGATAGATAGATAGATAGATAGATAGATAGATAGATAGATAGATAGATTGATAAATAGATAGATAGATAGATAGATAGATAGATAGATAGATAGATAGATAGATAGATAGATAGATAGATGTTTCTTTTATTTGCCACCAGGGCATCAAAAGTGGGACAAGTACAATGGGGGGAGTTTACAAAACAAGGCGTCCTCAATAAGGAGGAGGCAATAACAATATATAAAAATAAAATAAAATATAACAAAATATAAAATTTATAACAAAGTCCTCAATAGAGAGGAGGCGCCTTGGAGGGTGGCACACACCCCCGAAAAAAGTAGATATATAGATAGATAGATAGATAGATAGATAGATAGATAGATAGATAGATAGATTTCTTTATTTGCCACAAGGGCGCACAAGAAAAGGGGACAATACAAAGATATGCCGGGGATTTTACATACAGTCGTGTGAAAAATATAAAACAAACAATTATAACAATCGAAATCCCCATAGGGGGCAAGCGCCAGAAATGGCTTGTTTAATACGCCGTCGATAGAACAGACCTCAACTTCAGGAGCGTGTTATGCAAGTGCTCTTTTCTTCCTTTTGCTCTCTTCTTTAACATACAGGCTTATAAACAGAGATGGCCCAAATACTCGGGCCATTTTTGACACATTCACCCACCTTTCAGTAAATTTACTGGGGTGCTGTGCCTCTCTCCCCACTCTGATTCTCCTTCTAAAGTGATACTTAAAGAAGGGAATCGATTGTTGTCCGGAGAGAAAGGCATCTGTCCTCAGTCCTCTAAATCTCGTCACCATATAACCACTTTCACCATAGCCACTGTACAGAGGAAAACTGCCCCTCTTTCGTTTTTATAGATAGATACATATGCATATAAGGATAAATATATATATGCGTGTGTGTGTGTACATACGCACTAATACAATATACATACATACACATGAGAGTATGTTTGTGTTTATTGCAGAAATAGCCTTAAAAACAAGCATTGTGAATATATATTAATCCATCTCAATATAAGATTGAAAAAATATATAATAATATAATACAATACTGTATACTATAATATTGTATAATATAATATAATATATTGTAATATAATATAATATAATTCTGTATAATATAATATAATATAATATAATGTAATATAAAATAATATAATATCTATATAATATAATATAATCAAATGTAGTATAATATAATATAATATAATTGTTTCTACTTTTGGCACAAGGCCAGCAATTACCAGTACATTACTGGTACTTTATATAATATAATATAGTATAATATAATTGTTTCTACTTTTAGCAGAAGGCCAGCAATTACTCAGTACATTACTGGTACTTTATATAATATAATGTAATATAATATAATTGTTTCTACTTTTGGCACAAGGCCAGCAATCACTCAGTACATTACTGGTACTTTATATAATATAATGTAATATAATATAATTGTTTCTACTTTTGGCACAAGGCCAGCAATTACTCAGTACATTACTGGTACTTTATATAATATAATGTAATATAATATAATTGTTTCTACTTTTGGCACAAGGCCAGCAATTACCAGTACATTACTGGTACTTTATATAATATAATGTAATATAATATAATTGTTTCTACTTTTGGCACAAGGCCAGCAATTACTCAGTACATTACTGGTACTTTATATAATATAATGTAATATAATATAATTGTTTCTACTTTTGGCACAAGGCCAGCAATTTTTCAGTACATTACTGGTACTTTATATAATATAATATAATATAATATAATTGTTTCCACTTTAGGTACAAGGCCAGCAATTACCCAGTGCATTACTGGTACTTTATTTTATCGACCCCGTAAGGATGAAATGCAAAAATATAATATAGGCAGATATGCATGCTGTGAGTATGGAAAGCCGGAGGTTATCTCAGACAGTTTATGACAAAATAAATATTTTAACAATGTTTAATCGTATCAAAATCCCAATGTTGCTAATTTAGCTGGAAGTATTATATGTAATTAGATTGAAGTATTTAAAACATACATTGGGTTATTCCTAAGCAGATAAAATGTAATATACGCCACTTACTTATATACTTTGGTTTTTGCAATGTTTTTATGTTGCTCCCACTCGCCCCTTTCTCTCTCTCTCTCTCTCTCTCTCTCTCTCTCTAATATATATATATATATATATATATATATATATCGAAGGAAATGTGGTAAGGAACCAGGTGGACCATAACGCACCAAAGTACTCAATACTTAGGGTAGTAGAGTGGGTAATAGGAATTTGTAGGACCCCGACGGCTGAGCTCAAGCCGTTTCGACGGCTAATTCTGGACTAAACTTAGTCCAGAATTAGCCGTCGAAACGGCTTGAACTCAGCCGTCTGGGTCCTACTCGTTCCTATATATATATATATATATATATATATATATATATATATATATATATATAGGGAAACTGTCAGGACCCCAGCGACTAAGCTCCAGCCGTTTCGACAGCTAGATCCGGACTTTTCCTATTTCCCACTCTACTGCCCTAAGTATTGAGTACTCTGGTGCGTTATGATCCACCTAGTATCTTACCACACCCGCTTTATTTGTTATATATATATGATGTGTTGGTGTAAATGGTAGCACAGTGGTTCGGATAAACAAATATGTGGGTTCGACTCCCATGTACGTCAATACTCATCTCTTTCCATTTCTCCGAGGGTTCTTAACCCCACTATCAGGCTAAATAATTTCTTTAATTTCTTTATTCAAAATACTCGCTGTTTCGAAAACATTCTTACTATATATATATATATATACTAGCCGAAATACCCACGCCTTGCCGCGTTTCACACATTTTTCTTTTGTAAGAAAATGATGATTGATTTTAAATCAGTGATATAATTTATGGAAAAAAATCTGCATTTCAATATTACTCAATGTAAAATGTAATGCATGAAAAATTGAAAAACATTATTTTTTGGTAATATATCAAATCAAAATTACATTATTAAATCTTATTCTTTATATTACGGGGTCAATAAAATAAAGTACCAGTAATGTACTGGATATTTGCTGGCCTTGTGCCAAAAGTAGAAACAATTATGAAATCTTATTCTTATTTTGTTTCTTGTAAATAATTTTTTTTAAAATATCGATTCAACATTTTTTAAATAGGCATAATATCTTGTCATTTACCTCTGGTTTAAATTTCATATAAATCGAAGGGAAAACATTTTCAGCATATGTCCGAAATTCTCAAGTAGCAGTTCTTGTATGTGTGGGAGATAGATATACTAATTGCTCGGCGAATAACACGTTTGGCCGGTAACATATCAATTGAATTCTTCTTCTTCTACTTCTTTTCTTCTTCTTTTTCTTCTTCTTCAAATCTGCCCAGCGATTTTTTTCTGAGATATTCTAACCACATGCTCATAGTAACGGAGCTGTTATCTCTCAATTCGGAAACGTAATGGCTCCACCTGGAGCAACTCTGATCTCCAAGCTACACACACTATCGAGCAACGTTACTCATAATGCCCTTCGCAGACACCCCTTTTCGGCCGCTTGTATTCGCGATCGTATTCTTTGAGGTATTACCCAAGATCCGTGACCATAGCTAAGGGCTGGCACGAATACCTATATATTGAACTATCAGCCAGGTCACTCTTGAGTGCTACTGGTAGCATGTAACCCCTGTACAACCTGTCGCATGGCCAGATAGTCGGCGATTAAACCGGCAACCCCATCAAACTTGCTTGTTGAGGTGGGTGATTTAGGACACCCTGCAGAACAAAAAACTAAACCTGTCAAAGGGCGGAAGAACTCATAAGAGTCAACAGCCATCTAAAAAATAATAAATAAATAAATAAAAAGAATCCTGCCAAATCAATGTGGGGGGGGGGAGTAGTTCCAGCTACACACATCTCTAGACTGGTGTAGTGTTTCTGAGAACAATGTGGCTTTGCAGATGATCAATGCAAATTGACAATGGAGAAGGTGCTCCCACTCGAGTTAGAAGAGAAGCAGCGACCCCCGATTGTATTCAGCAACCGAAACAAATATGAAGTACACCACATCCACTGCTCCTAGGGACGGCCGTGGTTCTTCTTTTTTGAGAGTGTAACTCGGCCAGATTAGATTAGATTAGATAAATGGGTCGAACATCGCTATCTGGCGGCAGTCCCAAGAGCAGCCGGCCTTGGGCCTGTCTTCAGAGGCTGGACCTCTGCCATGCACAGCGGTGGTGGTGGTGGTAGAAGAGTGAGAGGAAGGGCCGCGATCCATTTCATCGGCAAAAGCTGGTTTCTATATCAAATTTCATCTTTCCATTAAAAAGTTGACTGGAGCCCAGAATATTTTCACTTCAAACAATATAATAATAATAATAATAATAATAATAATAATAATAATAATAATAATAATGATTACATATCGCAAATCCCAGGAAACCCGCGTATAGGAGAAATACAAAAGATAGTACTAATGGGAACTGCCCATATACTAAGGAAGATTCTGTCAATATAAGTACATCACAAGTCTAAACACTAAAGATGCATGTGTGAATATGTATGTTCTTTCTTGAACATGGCGGACCTTGTTGTCTCTTGAGGTCACTGGTTGTGACTTGGTGATAACTCGTATGAACATAAAGCAAGATAAATGCAACTGTAATAATAATAATAATAATAATCATTATTATATAAAGGGCGGTGGATTGGCAGTATCGGTAGGGGGTCGGACGACATGCTTTGACGCATAGAGTTACGGCCCTTGCCATTCTGAGTTCAAATCCTGCCGAGGTTAACTTTGCCTTTTATCTTTATGGGGTCGATAAAATAAAGTACCAGTAATACACTGGGTATTTGCTGGCCTTGTGCCAAAAGTAGAAACAATTATTATATAAAGCACAAGTAATACACAGTCAATGGAGAAGTGTATAGGGCTACTTGCTCTTTCTATCCAAAATGCTTTTACCGACGGTTTCGCCTCCAATGGAAAGATCGGCTCTTCAGAAAGCTATTTCCATTCTATAGGACGTAAAGTCTCAGTTGGTAAATATATCACCTACTGCCGGCTAGTGTAAGGTCAGGTCGTTAAAATGACCCAGGAATGAAATTGCGATGAGTATGTATTACGTCACCCACCTCGTGTGCTGGTTCATTGACATCATCTGGCGCATCAAATGGGTTAGCAAAAACCCGTATATGCAACTCCAGTCTTTACATTTTTGTCTCCATTACATCATTATAAATGATATGCTATTAACTTCAAATCAAAGAAGAAAGATCATATTGATAATGTTTTGCATGAATAATTTGTATGGAAATTTGTGAAACCCATTTGGTATATATCCAATATATTTTTATTTCCCAAATGGAATGCCTGTGAATATAAATGTCTGTCCCGTTTAAAAAACCTGTCATCAGTATTTCGTTTGATAGCAGATACAATTTCAATTCAAATATCATAAATACCTCTTTCGTAACGTAGAGAAACCTGGAATTACCCTAAATATAAAAAGGAAATGTAATTGGAAATAGAATTGTCTGACAAAAAGCTGTATCTGTGAATGAATAAGACATAAGCTACAATATCGATGAAAATCATTATAAATTTGAAATACATTTAATGTAAGGTATACTATGAGGAAATTTGTATATTTAAATGTCGACAAATTATATATACACCAGTGTATGTACGTGGCATGTTTAATAGAAACAAGAAACAGAAATAACGTTCCCGATGGAACAACAAACAGCATACGAGAGTATGACTTTGGTGTACATATGTTTCTTTAAGTGCGTGTACGTATGTGTGTGAATGTGAGTGTATGCTAGTATATATATGATTGTATATATTCATGTGCGTTTGATGTACAGACTCTACGATTTTATCAGTGCATTAACTTCCCTTCAGCAGATCAAGTGTGCGTGATACTATGTAATAGAAACATCAAAGACACTAGTGACACTAGACAAAAGTTTACATCCATGAGCTACTTCATTGGACTAAATTTTATATAGGTTCTGTACTGGTTATTAGTCATAGATAGCATTGATATCGTTTCTATGCAATTTTATATGTATTTTCATCATTCTTTTGATCTCTCAATTTTATTTTCCTTGTTGTTTTTTACACACAACCCAGGTTAACAGTCATACCCGTCTGTCTGCCTATATTCATATATGCTTCTCTGCCTCAATCATGGCAAATCTATCGATCTAACTGACTCCATATCTGTTATTCTATCAATACGTCTACGTTCACTCCTTTTGTATATTCGACACGTACACACACGTACACGCACAAATACACACATATATTATACACACACACACACACATACATACACACGCACAAATACACACATATATGATACACACACACACACACATACACACGCACAAATAGACACATATATGATACACACACACACACATACACACGCACAAATAGACACATATATGATGCACACACACACACACATACACACGCACAAATAGACACATATATGATACACACACACACATACACGGACAAATAGACACATATATGATACACACACACACATACACGGACACATACACGCACAAATACACACATATATTATACACAGACACACATACACGCACAAATACACACATATATGATACACACACATACACGCACAAATAGACACATATATGATACACACACACATACACGCATAAATACACACATATATGATACACACACACATACACGCACAAATACACACATATATGATATACACACACACATACACGCACAAATACACACATATATGATATACACACACACATACACGCACAAATACACACATATATGATATACACACACACATACACGCACAAATACACACATATATTATACACACACACACACACATACATACACACGCACAAATACACACATATATGATACACACACACACACACATACACACGCACAAATAGACACATATATGATACACACACACACACACATACACACGCACAAATAGACACATATATGATGCACACACACACACACATACACACGCACAAATAGACACATATATGATACACACACACACATACACGGACAAATAGACACATATATGATACACACACACACATACACGGACACATACACGCACAAATACACACATATATTATACACAGACACACATACACGCACAAATACACACATATATGATACACACACATACACGCACAAATAGACACATATATGATACACACACACATACACGCATAAATACACACATATATGATACACACACACATACACGCACAAATACACACATATATGATATACACACACACATACACGCACAAATACACACATATATGATATACACACACACATACACGCACAAATACACACATATATGATATACACACACACATACACGCACAAATACACACACATATATGATATACACACACACATACACGCACAAATAGACACATATATGATACACACATACACATACACGCACAAATAGACACATATATGATACACACACACACATACACGGACAAATACACACATATATGATACACACACACACATACACGCACAAATACACACATATATTATACACACACACACATACACGCACAAATACACACATATATGATACACACACACACATACACGCACAAATAGACACATATATGATACACACACACACATACACGCACAAATACACACATATATGATACACACACACACATACACGCACAAATACACACATATGATACACACACACACATACACGCACAAATACACACATATATGATACACACACACACATACACGCACAAATACACACATATATGATACACACACATACACGCACAAATAGACACATATATGATACACACACACATACACGCATAAATACACACATATATGATACACACACACACATACACGCACAAATACACACATATATGATATACACACACACATACACGCACAAATACACACATATATGGTACACACACACATACACGCACAAATACACACATATATGATATACACACACACATACACGCACAAATACACACATATATGATATACACACACACATACACGCACAAATACACACATATATGATATACACCCACACATACACGCACAAATACACACATATATGATATACACACACACATACACGCACAAATACACACATTTATGATATACACACACACATACACGCACAAATACACACATATATGATACACACACACACATACACGCACAAATAGACACATATATGATACACACACACACATACACGCACAAATAGACACATATATGATATACACCCATACATACACGCACAAATACACACACATATGATATACACACACACATACACGCACAAATACACACATTTATGATATACACACACACATACACGCACAAATACACACATATATGATACACACACACACATACACGAACAAATACACACATATATGATATACACACACACATACACGCACAAATACACACATATATGATATACACACACACATACACGCACAAATAGACACATATATGATACACACACACACATACACGCACAAATAGACACATATATGATACACACACACACATACACGGACAAATACACACATATATGATACACACACACACATACACGCACAAATACACACATATATTATACACAGACACACATACACGCACAAATACACACATATATGATATACACACACACATACACGCACAAATACACACATATATATGATATACACACACACATACACGCACAAATACACACATATATGATATACACACACACATACACGCACAAATACACACATATATATGATATACACACACATACACGCACAAATACACACATATATGATATACACACACACATACACGCACAAATACACACATATATGGTACACACACACACATACACGCACAAATACACACATATATGATACACACACACACATACACGCACAAATACACACATATATGATACACACATACACGCACAAATAGACACATATATTATACACACACACACATACACGCATAAATACACACATATATGATATACACGCACACATACACGCACAAATACACACATATATATGATATACACACACACATACACGCACAAATACACACATATATATGATATACACACACACATACACGCACAAATACACACATATATGATATACACACACATACACGCACAAATACACACATATATGATATACACACACACATACACGCACAAATACACACATATATGATATACACACACACATACACGCACAAATACACACATATGATATACACACACACATACACGCACAAATACACACATATATATGATATACACACACACATACACGCACAAATACACACATATATATGATATACACACACACATACACGCACACATACACACATATATGATATACACACACACATACACGCACAAATACACACATATATGATATACACCCACACATACACGCACAAATACACACATTTATGATATACACACACACACATACACGCACAAATACACACATATATGATATACACACACACATACACGCACAAATACACACATATATGACACACACACACACACATACACGCACAAATACACACATATATGATACACACACACACATACACGCACAAATAGACACATATATGATACACACACACATACACGCACAAATACACACATATATGATACACACACACATACACGCAAAAATACACACATATATGATATACACACACACATACACGCACAAATACACACATATATGGTACACACACACACATACACGCACAAATACAGACACATATGATACACACACACACATACACGCACAAATACACACATATATGATACACACACACACACACAAATACACACATACACGCACAAATAGACATATATTATACACACACACACATACACGCACAAATACACACATATGATACACACACACATATACACGCACAAATACACACATATATGATACACACACATACATGCACAAATACACATATATGATAGACACTCACATACACGCACAAATACACACATATATGGTACACACACGCACATACACGCACAAATACACACATATATGATACACCCACACACATACACGCACAAATACACACATATATGATACACACACACACACGCACAAATACACACATATATGATACACACACACACACATACACGCACAAATACACACATATATGATACACACACACATATACACGCACAAATACACACATATGATACACACACACACATACACGCACAAATACACACATATATGATACACACACACACATACACGCACAAATACACACATATATGATACACACACACACATACACGCACAAATACACACACATATGATACACACACACACATACACGCACAAATACACACACACATACACGCACAAATACACACATATATGATACACACACACACATACACACATATATGATACACACACACACATACACGCACAAATACACACATATATGATACACACACACACATACACGCACAAATACACACATATATGATACACACACACATATACACGCACAAATACACATATATGATACACACACATACATGCACAAATACACACATATGATACACACACACATACACGCACAAATACACACATATATTATACACACACACATACACGCACAAATACACACATATATTATACACACACACACATATATATATATATATATATATGTATATATACATATATAATATATATATAAATATATATTTATACATAATATATAAATACACATATATTATGTATATAAATATATATTCTATATATAACATAATATTATGTGTGTGTGTGTGTGTGTGTACAGACACACACACACACACACACACATAATATTCGTTTCTACTTTAGGCACAAGGCCAGCAAATACCCAGTTCATTACTGGTACTTTATTGTATCGACCCTGTGTGTGTGTATGTGTCTGTATGTATGTGTGTCTATGTGTGTGTGTATGTATGTGTGTGTGTGTATGTTTATGTGTGTGTCTCTCTCTTTTTTTGAGAAAGAACACATGACTCCGCTGCCAAAGCTGCTGGTACAGTAGAGGTCAGTGTAGTTAATATGCCACGCGTTCATAGAATACAGAACAAAACCCCTGTTGAGAAAGGGACCCTCATTCCATCTTAGGATACATTACTGGTTTGCATATTGCGCAACTTGCAGTGGAGCTTTCGTATTCCCAGACACCGATCGAAGATATTTATATAATTGTTTCTACTTTAGGCACAAGGCCAGCAATTATCCAGTGCATTACTGGTACTTTATTTTATCGACCCCGTAAGGATGAAAGGTGGCATTTTAACTAAGATCGTAAAGGGACGTAACTACGCTGCAAATCATGGCGTCCGACCCTCTAACGATACTGCCAACCCACCGCCCTCCTTTTTATATATATATATATATATATATATATATAGTTATACTTTGGGAGGGTCATGTTGCCAATAAGAAACACACGCACCAGTTGCTTTCACTTCAATTTAATTTAATATATATTTATAAATTTACAACTTTATAAATTTCTGGTTGGTTGGTTGGTTCCACAACCAGATAGTTGTTTATATATATATAGTCATAGTTCTTTCGTCACACACTCTGTGACCTCTTCAGTGACTGGGGATTTCTTTCTTCGTTTCTGTGCCTTTCCTTTCTTCTATCCTACGCCATTTTGTTTGTGTGTGGGTTGCGTGCTCAGTTTGCGCATGCGCCACATCCGGGTGTCTGTGTGTGTTTGTGTTCATTTTTCTATTTTTCTATATATATAATTTGAATGGATACTTCTATTTCTTTTCTTCGTGGTCGTCATTTCTAATACAGGTTTCATTAGCTGAAGGTTATTTAATATGCTGTAAATTATTCGTGTATGGCATTATATATATAATGTACCCACGAATTAACATGTTATGGTTGGGGGAGGGATGTGTGTATATATAAATGCAAACGTACCTGCATAAGTAAATATCTGTCTCATATTTCTGTGTATAGATAAACACATCGTTTCGTATGAGAGAAAGATCCCACACTCCTTCTGGGGTCGTAGAGGCACCGTCATACAGTGTATCTAGGGCACTTTCAAACCCGGCAGAGCCAAACCTGCTCCAGGTCTGCACACAGCCGATCCTTTTCTATAGAGGAAGAATCGACCCTAGTACTGGACTGTTACTTTTTTTATCGACCTCGAAAGAATTTGACCATGGTGGGAATTGAACTCAAAGTGCGCTACAAGCAGAATTATTATCGAGGTTTCCTCCTCTAGATCTGACCTTAACTGTAAGACGCATATAGAAGCCCCCCCCCCATAGAGACGAGGAAAAGGTACAGCTTTTATCGGCTATAATACATCGTACATGCTAAGATGCATAGAAAAGCCCCATAGAGACGGGAAAAAGCAGCAGCTTATCTCGTCTATAATACATCTTGGGTGCTAAGATGCACATACGAGCCCCCTAGAGACGGGAAAAAGCTACAGCTTGTCTCGGCTATAAGAGATTTACGTGCTAAAATGCACATACAAAATATAAATCATTTCAACAAGTTATTGATTTATACCGAAACGTTCAAATTAGAAAATATTTATACCAATAATTTAGCTAGTGAACTTACGCCAAATATTCTCCTCATAACTTATTAATCATTGTAGTTTGATAAAATAAAATGTCAAATAAAACTAATTTTTTTATGTGTTAACAGCAGTATTTTGTTCATAAAAGCAATCATCTATGATGAAGCGTTTAGACATCGAAGGAATATATAATACACAATTATTTAAAATCAGTTTGTAACTTTATTATTCTGTATATCAGTATTCCACGTGAACAAAGAGAATTGTAAATTAGTTGTAAATTATTTTAAATGGCTTGCATTCGTGTGGCTTTAAATAGCATGATTACTAAATGAATTTTAATAATTTTTTGTTATATAACATCAAGAGAATTTCAATCAATATAACGCCTACCAACAAAATATATGTCTTCGATATAATATTCAAATAATTTCTTTTATTTTCGGAAGATATTTGCATTCATATTAAGATATTTCATCGTTGTTATGAATAATGGCATTAAAGCGGCCTATTTTTTAATAAATATATTACCACACTTAAGCATGTCTAAGTTCAGAAGAAGAAGCTATAAAGAAGCCATTTTGATGTAGATTATAAGAGACAATTAACTACGTCCTGAAAGGTGTCACTGATATCTTCATCATCCAACTGGAAGCCAGAGGTTCTAAGAGTGGGTGCTGCCGCCTCTCGGGGTGGGGCGTTGAGAAGGCCTAGGGGGCACTGGGGGTTTGAGATGATATAATAGTATATTAGATATCAAATGATACATATTATATATAAATATAGTAAAATAAAAAAATATGTAATATTTATTTATGCATAGTATATATTTTATAATCTATTATATATAAATTAACGATTTTATTCATCATATATTATTTACAATTTTCCGTGTAGGTGTGTCTTTCTGGAAATACATTTTGGGTCGCTGAGTGCGTTACGTGGCCGTTGGGAGGGCTGTGGCCACACAAGTTTGAGCACCTCTGCTCGAAACTGTAATATATCGTTTTTCGACGCATGCAGAGCATATCCTGGTGACATATGACTTTGAAAGAAATATATACCGGCCTCCCAGGCACATCTACCCTTGTACGTAAAAGAAGAGTAAGATTTGCTGGCCACTGCCATCGTGCCACACCTAGTGCTTTGGAAACCACAAGCAGTCACTAATAATGGAGCGCAAACTCTCCTATCCCGATTTGCTGGCCTCTGCCATCGTGCCACCTCTGAGGCTGTGTCCCCATTAGTACTCTGGAAACCACAAACAATCACTAATAACAGGGGGCGCAAGCACTCCTATCTCGATGCCATCTTCAGAGATTCTGGTATTGAAATCTAGGACTTGGTAACGGCAATGAACGACAGACTCGCGTGGAGATCAATTGTTGAGTCGATTTCGGCTGAGGTCGCCGAATGATGATGATGATGATAATATCGATTTTATATTTCTTAATAGACTCGCTATTACATTCAAGGAATTTTCTTACCATGCACCAGTCACTTAACGCTGCCACTGTGCTAGTATTGTTGTTATCGGTGACGGCGGGTGGGTTTATGTCGAACATCTTCTGTCACGTGTAGATCCGGCTATCAGCTGAGTCCATCGTGCAGATTACTTCGCCGTCCTCCTATAACCAGGAGGGGCGGGCAGTTGTTATCTGCCTGGTGGCCATGGTAAAAGAGGTCGT
>OZ024753.1:12544224-12554224 GCA_964016885.1 Eledone cirrhosa | reverse complement strand
GACATCATGTATTAATTATTATTAAGTCTAAAATTGCTCATTTATTTTTATTTCAATTATGTTGTTGTCAATTGCAATTAATACTCTATAATTATCGCTGCCATAGCCTTCCTTCCAGCTGAATTCAGATAAGGCGTCAGTGTCTAGCTTTATTGATACTTATTTTAATGTTATTAAATTGCAGTGTGTAGTCATTTCGTTAATAATATTGTTACAAACTATTCCATATTTGAATAGGTTTTATTTGCCTGAAGGCGTTATTTCTAAAGATTTACCGATTTTCTTATATAGCGGAACAATAATAGACCATTTTCAGATGTTAATTGCGCTTCAGTTCCTATAGATATCTTTCTAGAAATATGACTTCTAGAAGAAACGTCACTGAATTTCCAGTAGTATGATTCAAACTCTCTATAGTAATCGGCACAGAAATGGTAATATATTCATGAAGAATGAAAGTATCAAAGAGTGTATTGACCAGCACTTCTATTATATATATATATATATATATATATATATATATATATATATATATATATATATATATGAATGTATGTATACCATATTTGATGATATACTGCATGTTTTTTTTTTTACATGACTTCCGGTTCTTTGAATATTTTGGATATTTTTCACATGTAAAGAGGTATGTAATGTTTTCTTTGTTGTACACTAGGACCATCTAAGAAACTAAACCCACTCTCTATACAATACACATACAATTTATTAGATACACACTTTATGTCAATAACTCTCACGTTTGGGATATTGTGTTCAAGTGAAGAGGTATTTTATGTTTTATTTACTGTGGCTTTATGGCATATCTACAGCCACTCGACACATCTAAATAAAGTTTACAAAGTAAGAAACTAAGAATGTAGATGAAGTGTCGAAAAAGAACAAAGAAAGTAAATAAAGTTCCGTAAGAAGAAACTAAATATCTAAATGGTTCTATGTTACGTAGGTAAATATTTAAAGCGATAACGATCTAATTAAAACTTATCGGCAGTTAATATTTCATAACGATGATGATGTCTAAAAATAAAATATTCGTTCAAAACGAGAGGGGTGTAATATTCACCCTGACCAAAGACGTCAGATATCAAAAGATTCTGGTTAATAATTCTTTCTACTTTTGGCACAAGGCCAGCAATTAACCAGTGCATTACTGGTACTTTATTTTATCGACCCCGTAAGGATGAAAGGCAAAGTTAACCTCGGAGGGATTTGAACTCAGAATGAAAAGGGCCGTAACTCTTTGCGTCAAAGCATGACGTCCGACCCTCTACCGATACTGCCAATCCACCTTATTAACCATTCTGGTTAATAATAATAACCAAAATACAGCAACCAACATCTTGTGGAAGACTTGAAAAGAAGTGGTGGACACCTTCAAGTAGATAGGAGATTCTGCCATGGAAACGAAACTATCAGAACGAAGAATAAAATACAGTAGCAGATTCAGAGTGACGGCACATCTAGTGTGACTAGAACATGTCAACAAAGAGCATGTCCTCCAAAACGAATTCACAACAAAACATGAGGATATCATGAAGGGAACTACAAATATATTATATAGCAACTTAAATAATAATAAAAAGAATACGTTATTTCGTATGACCGAGAAATATGTAGAAGGGGTGTTGAATTACATTAGATTTAACGTGTGCCAGAAACTAAACAAAACTAACATTTAAAATAATTATTGTTGATAATTATTGCATTATGGAAGGAAATAAACATAAAATGTTTCAATAAAACAGTTCAACATAAAATAAAGTTTTACTTTACCCCCGTAAATTTCCAAGTTTGTTTATTCACGTTGGAAAACATGAAGTTCTTAAAACAGCCACCGTTTTTTTCTAAACAGAGTTACCTAAGTACACATGTGCCGAAAAGGTAGACAGCAATGCGCATGCGCAAAGTGTTTATGTAAAGTCTTCGGGCTTTACAATCGTGAGTTCAATTCTTGAGCAAGACACTTTATTTCACGTTGCTCCAAATCACTCTCATTCCGTTTCTATATATACAGAACGATTAATATGGAAATAAATATACTTATTTCAGAATGGAAGCGGTAAAAACAATTTCGACCATTACTCACCAGAGTACTCGATACTTTGGGTGGTAAAGTGGGTAATATGAAAAATACAGGGCTACCGAATTTTTTTTATATATATGTATGTGTGCAGTGAGGGCCATGGATGAATATTTAAAGAATTGGATGCGGATTCATATGATTGTGAGTTTGATTCCCGAACCGGGCAATGCGTTATGTCCGTGAACTAGACACTTTTTTACACGGTGCTCCTCCTTTTTGGATTTGCGACCGGTAGTATAAAACAATTGGAAAACCCATGGAAATGTTGTTTCCCTGGTCCGATTTGAGGAGCTCCACCCCACTTGTTAAGCAAATGAGGTCTGGTATCTCGTCTACCAACCGTTTTATATATATATATAGGCATACATGTTTTCCATGTCAATATGCGCTTATTTTACGTATCTATGTAAGCGCACACGCATGACAGAATAATCTCTCTACCAGTTTTGATAAAATATAAATAATACACGAACTTAATGCGTTATTTGCAAATGCTATGCAATGGACCACTTACATGACAGTATGACATACATGTTTTGGTTGAAATACATTTGAAGCATTTGTTAAGTAAAAGTACAAACAGCGGATTTTGTGATGACGGGAATTGCATTTGCTATGAATTTAAAGAAGACCCACAGGGGAAAAAATGTAAGTGCTTACTAAGTCGTTCAAAGTTAATTCTGAAATATTTGATGACATTACGTTGTGTTGTATTTTAGTGGCTCCGTCTAGTTCTATGTATAAAGATGGCTGATGGTTTCCTTATTTTCTAGTTTCAGTGTCTATATCTAAGGTCTGCCTCTAACAAGACAAAGAAGACCACTATCACCACCACCACCACCACCACCACCAATACTACTAATACTAGCCAGGACGCCAGCCCATGGCGGGGTTAAAGTCTGTCTCGAAACCGGGGGCTCATCAGGCCAGTGTTTAACGCAGCCCTCCTCCCTAGACAAGATGCCAGTCCGGCCCAGGGTCAAACTGCTGGTACACATTTTCAGCTGAATATACGGGAGCAGTAAAATGAGGCTGTGGTGCTGCTGGTGATGGTGGTGGTGGTCGTCGTCGTCGTTGTGGTGGTCGTCGTTGTGGTGGTGATGGTTGTGTTTGTGGCGATGGAAGTGGTGGTTGTGTTGATGGTGGTAGTGGTGGTGGTGGCTATGTTGGTGATTGTAGTGGTGGTGTTAGTAGTAGTAGTAGTAGTAATGATAAACATCACAGAAATATCTTGAAATGTCTCGTTGTCAGAATTTCAATTTATGAATAATGTGTGAAAAATTTTTTAAACAATTCCAAGTGTGTGTAACTAAAACTTTGCACTTAAAAAGAAAATTCCTAATTGTTGGCGAGAAATAAACATTTGCATTATGCAGCAGCTTTTTATAGTTTGAGACTTACGATTTCACGTCAAGAAATATTATTTTTGCTTCATAAACGTAAATGTGAATTCAGGAAAAAGATTTTATTTTAAATTAGTCAAAGTAAAACGAAAGCATAAAAAATGAAAGTGCAATGAAATACAACAATTTAGAAGTTCTATAGGAATTCAATAAGCTTCATATAAATCTCAAAACCGATGATGAAATATGTCAAAGTGGTTTTAGTAAAATTCTTTCTGCTAAAAAGTTCACTTATACTTTTTAATACCTATATTTGTTCTCAGTTCCACATCAAGTTATTTGTAATCATGGATCGAGAAAATGTTGAAAGAATCAAAGTGGGATACTTTATATAGTTGATTGAACTGACAGAAATCACAGCTAATGTATTTAACATGTGTACGCTGATGTACAAAATGTTAAATTTATTAACACTCTCTCCTCTATATGTGTATATATATATGCTATGTGTGTTTATATGTATACGCGCATATAAATATGTATACGCGCATATAAATATGTATACGCGTATATAAATATGTATACAATATAATGGTTTCTTATATAGGCAGAAGGCCAGCAATTTGGGGGAGGGAAAGTCTATTAAATTGACCCCAGTGCGTGACTAGTACTTTATGTTATCGACCCCGTAAGGATAAAAGGTAAAGTTAACCTCGGCGGGATTTGAACTCAGATCATAAAGGGCCGTAACTCTATCCTGAAAAGCATGGCGTCCGACCCTCTACCGATACTATCAATCCACCGCCCTTATGTATATAATATTATACAACCTGAGAATGCTACAGAAATCACAGCTAATTTATTTAACAAGTGTACGCTGATGCAAAAAATACTAAATTGTTTAACTCTCCCCTATCAATATGCGTGCGTTATGTGTGTATATGTATATGCGCATATAAATACGTATACAATCAGAAAGTGTTTGGAATACACGTAGCTGTCTGAACAGTTGAAATATTAGTTACTATAGATTGAACATAGTAGTCAATCATACATGTCTGAGGATATATATATCCAAAGTATTTATATATAAAAATAACTCTACTCTTAATAGCAATCAAAACAGACGTTGATGTGTAGGTGCTTAGCCATATGTATCAGCCACATAAACGTAAATTTGTTATTATATAATCACATCGCTCCACAGAAGTTTATAATGCCCGCGATCAATTGCTTTTTGAGCATATTTTTAGAATTATTCTGCTATTTACATTCACCAATAGATACAATGAAAGCTGGCGGAGAGTTTTAATACAGTATCTGATGTCGTATAGATGCAATACGTATATACGTCTAGGCATAGAAGACAAGTATCTTTAGTAGCGAAAATTACAGAAATTAAGCTCAATCCAAACATATAATACATGAAAGGGTCGCGAAAAGTCTATTAAATAACAAAGTCCTTGTGTTAATACCAATAATTAAACCAAACTTATATATTATCATATTAACCAAATACATCTAATAGTTGAATAATATATCAATACAATGAACACATTATTTAGTTGCCAGCGTTCCAGAGGGAGAGCTACTTAATGTAATCTATAAATTAATGCCACTTTACAGCAGTTATAAATAGATAAATGCTAGCTAGCTTATAGCAAGCTCTATCGACTTTATTCGGCGTATCTCGGTACGCTTAAACCTAGTAAAATATAATAAACAGAGAATTCCAGCGTACAAACATAGACTTAGTGTCTTAATTTGACCGGCACCTTGCAGAGAACTATTATGATCTTCAAATGATGATAAGATTTATACAGTTTATATCCAGTTCGAGAATACATTGGCGATGTATTTTTGAAAATATAGAGAGTAGAGTGCTATGTATATAGGTATAATGCAATAATGCAAAAACGTAAATGTAACCCTGCTTTAACACTATTTCATGAATGAAAACTCGCTCAGCTTAATCACGACCATAAAGCTGGAGATATACACCTTAATTATATACATCATGATGTTTGTAAACTCTGCTAAGTGTAATGCAATCGCTTTCAGATTACAGAAAATGGTGCACTTTTAGGCTACGGCCAGCCACACGAACCTGTAACATATTCTGAACAAGCAATGCCTGTGCTTTGAAGGTTTTTTAAGCGGGGAAAGGCCTTGCACTCGACCAATCCCACTCTCTGAGCATCGAAAACACTACCCAAAAAGGAGAACTTGTCGACATTATCGAATGCTTCCGAAGTCGCAGGCTTTTTTTTTTCAGAGTTTACCTCTCCTAGAAAGTTGTAGTGACAACAACTGGGGGCCTTTAACTACCAGGTGGGGGGGAAAAACAGGTACTATTTGGATGGCCGTTGACTCTGCTGAGTTCCTCCGCTTTTTGCCGGGTCTTGTATTTCATCTCTCAGGGTGTCCAAATATCACCTTGGTGGGGTTGCCAGTTTAGTCGCCGTCGACCCGGCCATGAGAAAGGTTGTACTAGGTTACATGTTACCAGTCGCACTCGAGAGCGACCTGACCCATACATACATATGTATATATGTAGATATATATCTGTATATATATATATACATATATATCTCATAGTGATGATGCATTTTTATAGGTGCAGGTCCGTAGCACGCGAATCGGCAAAACTGCAGTCGGCCATTTATCGCTCGTATACAGGAAACTGACTGGCCAGTCTTCTGATATGCATATCTGGCTGATCAGTGGATCTGCTAATATGAAGATCTGACTGATCAGCCAGTCTCCCAATATGCAAATCAGGTCGATCAGTCACTGTATATTTTAGAAAATAGCATTTATTTTCACTAGCTCTGACAGTCGGCAGGTGAAAAGTGAGCTGCATTGATGAACGGTGATACCCAGAAATATTAGTGTCTGCACTTCTGTTTACATGGATTGGCAGTATCGGCAGAGGGTCGGACGCCATGCTTTGCAGCATTGAGTTATGCTCCGAATTCAAATTACGCCGAGGTTAACTTTGCCTTTCATCCTCACGGAGTCGATAAAATAAAGTACTAGTAATGCACTGGGCCAATTGCTGGCCTTGTGCTAAAAGTAGAAACAATCATTATTTCTGGCCATATTATAACAATATGACCCTCCCCAAATATAACCATATTTGTTTCAACACACGATTTCACATCAAAAGATTTGCAAAACAAATTATATATATATATATATAGAGAGAGAGAGAGAGAGAGAGAGAGGGAGAGAGAGAGAGAGAGAGAGAGAGAGAGAGAGAGAGAGAGAGAGATCCGACATATAGACACAGATAGATTAATAGATGAATAGAAAACTCTTTGGTTAAAAAAGTGTTAATTAAATACACAGATCCATTATTATGTAGTGCGGCAAAACAAAGGAGAAAACAAGTTGAAATATAATCGGTCTCAATTAATGGCTACCAATCTGCTGGAACAAAATAAGCTTTTTAGGAAATTAGGAGTCTTTAATTCACTGCGTTAATTTTCAATGTTTATTTTTAAAAAATATATTTATCTAATAATTTTTGTTAATGAATGAAAATATTTATCCAATGAAATAATGTATTTATCGCTTCATTTCAACACTTGCACGGTGAATAGACCAACAACATCGCTATCATATTAACTTTATTGAATTATATTTTGCTTCCGGGCAATTCATTTATCTATGTATTTTCTTTCTTTTGGTAATATTGTATAATTTATAACCTTTTGTAAATAATTGTCTAGGCTCACTATTCTCATTATTTTTGTCTTTTAACGCATTATAAGTGATTCTTAAAAGGTTTAGACATTAATTTATATATATATATATATATATATATATATATATGTGTGTGTGTGTGTGTGTGTGTGTGTCTGTGTGTGTGTGTGTGTGTGTGTGTGTGTGTGTGTGTGTGTGTGTGTGTGTGTGTGTGAGTGTGTTTGTGTTTATTTGTTTGGCAAGGTTTTGTATATGAAATCGTGTGTTGAAACAAATATTGTTATATTTTGGGAGGGTCATACTGTTATAATAGTGCCAGAAATAATAAGAATAAATAAAACCAATCCAAACCAAACAGTGACTGTGTTTTATTATTATTATTATTATTTAATCCGGTGAATTGGCAGTATCGGTAGAGAGTCGGACACCATGCTTTCCAGCATAGTTACGTCCCTTTACGGTCTGAGTTTAAATCCCGACGGGGTTAACTTTGCCTTTCATCCTTACGGGTTCGATAAAATAAAGTACCAGTAATGTACTGAGTAATTGCTGGCCTTGTGCCAAAAGTTGAAACAACTATTATTTCTGGCAATATTATAACCATATGATCGTCCCCAAATATATATATATATATATCTATATATCTAAAACAGAGAATGTCTGTCTGACTCCCTAAAACTTGAGAACCACCCAACCGATTGTTTTCAAACTTTACACATGTAATATTTATGGTCCTGTGGGTGTTTTGAGCAAAATAAATGTCAAATTTTCAATACCCTAGCGACCGCAGTAGGCGATTTAGCGATCTCTTTCTCTCTCTATTAGTCTTTCTTTTTAGATAGATACAAAGATATAACGTTGTGCCCTTATGTCAGCATTACGACATTATCACGTTCTGTGTGTGTATATATGTATATATAGTGTGTGTGTATATATATATATAGTGGGTAACGTTTTTCGAAATATTTACTTCTGCGTTCAGAGATTGATTTTTTTAGTTTCAGAAGATCCCGTTAAGGGTGACAGCAGCGATTCGTTGCTTAAACTTTAATATGTTATTTTAATATATATATAATTATATATTTGTGTATAGATATTTTTGCATACACAATAACAAAATATAAACAAACGTATTTATTTCACGAGGCTCGATAAGTATAAATATATATCAAATATATAAGAACCCTAGAGCAAATCCCGAGCAACTCCGGGCCATTCTGCTAGTATATATATATATATATATATATATATATATATACAGAGATAGAGGTAGAGAGAGAGAGTCTGCTATGGTGAAACCGCATAGACCACACATATTGAGAGTGCTCAATGCATCAGGATATGCAGAGTGGGTATAAAGAATGGTATGAACCCACCTAAGATGCCCAAGGGGGTACAATTTCCGTGTTCAGTAAGCCTATTCAGTAAGGCTTACTGGAAACACAAGCCGAAACCGCTTGGCGTCGTTGTCGGGTTCATATCTCTCTCTCTCTATATATATATATATATATGTGTGTGTGTGTGTGTGTGTGTATATGTGTGCGGTGTGTGTGTATGTATGTGTGTGTGTGTGTGTGTATCTATCTATCTATATATATATATATATATATATATATATATATATATATATATATATATATATATATATATATATATATATATATATATACATATACATATGTATATACATCTAAATTATATGAATACATATAAGAGAAAGGCATTGTAAAATTGTAAGCAAGAAAATAAAAGAAGTGTTCTGATTAATTATGTATCACCTTTAATTATTCCCAAATGTATTATATAGATGACAAATGACTCTACAAAACTGCAATAACATTCCACAGCTAGACATAAATAATTGAAGCGCTCCGTGATAAATGTACTTAATTTAAACAGCACATAGTAGCATTTTTTTAAAGTTCGAATCATTCCACGTATTCATTACCATATTAACATTAATCATATCACATGGTCATCGATGACATATTTCGCCATCAAATCTGTGTGTAAGTTTCCGTATCTATACCTTCTATGATAGCTGTGGGGATATTCCTAACATGCAGTAAGTTGGGGCATAAGAACTACGTTGCAAAAATCCTGAAAAGTTTTCTTTACCTACATGTTTTCTTTAAATTTTGGAAAGTTTTACAAAATATATTCCTCCCTTATGGAGAATTAGATTCAGCAATCTATCAGAATCAATATCTCTGTTATCTATTTTAATAAAACACTCAATTTTACCCATGTGCCACAGTGGGTCGAGAAATCTTGGAACTAGTCATCTACATCTTGAGTTCTGACCAGAGAAAATCATATTTTGAATTCTTTAACCAAGGCGTTTCTAACTTTTCTCATTGGGACTAATGGGGCTCGTACTAAAATTAGAAGCTCATAGATGAGTCCAATTATACATCTACCTATACAGACAGGGTCACACAAACACAAGCATATATAACAACGGACTATAACAATGTTTCTCTTTCTATTTATTACGTGATGCATACGATTGAGCATGGGTGTTGCAGTCAGCACATGTAGACGGTTTTTGTACAGAAACATATGTTACAAACTGAACTCTCAATAAACTACTCCTTCTGACCAATTCTTCCTGCATAGTTATTCCTGTTTTTCTTGACACCAAAGACGGCGAGGCATTTAACAACATGCTGCTTCCATCGTCTCTGGGTGAAAAACATAAACACACTTTTTTTTCTCTGTTTTTTCTTTGCTTGTCTCGTTAAAGTTTAACTGTTTCTACTTTAGGCACAAGGCCAGCAGTTATCCAGTGCATTACTGGTACTTTATTTTATCGACCCAGTAAGGATGAAAGGCAAAGTCAACCTCG
>OZ024753.1:12497400-12529900 GCA_964016885.1 Eledone cirrhosa | reverse complement strand
TTTATGTATCCAATAAAAATGTATTCATCAGAGTGAACACAGAAGCATATAGATCAGTGTTCTCCAACCTTTTTTATACTGGCGTCATACTGGGCAATCTTTCTGCGAACCAGTAGATGCACATATGTGTTATTTAAGATAGTAATAATATAAACAGCAATTTATTAAAGTGAGGTAACATTTTATAATCTTTTGACTGTCATGTAAATCTTTTAAAATTAAAGTCCAATATTCAATTTCTCTATTATATAATTTTACACGTTATGTCTTTGTGACCGAATAGCTAATGATCCACGCACCGGTTGTTGGGGACCTCTGATATAGATGACATGAGTTAAGGTGGAAATAGAAATTAGGAAACATAATCGAAATGAAAATTCGCTTCAGTGAACTTGGTTGTAATAACGAGGAGCTTGTATGTATTGCAAACAGGCCGGCAGTTTTGAAACCAGTCGACCGGATGGCATTTGGCTGATCAGAGACGAGATATGACTGAGATAACATGAATGCTCAGAGTAAGGGTTAGGATGGTTAGAGACGTGGCAGGCATTACCAGAATAAGAAAACATGATCCGTAATAACTGCAATGTCAGCGGGGCTTTCAGCGTGACCGGGAGTAGCGAAGCTATGTATTAGGAGTGGGTCTTGATATTGTGTTCATAATTAGAAAGAGGAAAATGATGGGGGAGGGGACGAGCATATATCGAGTTTGATGTCGATGTAGGGTTGGGGTTGAAGAAATGTCATCATTTGAATAGTGGGTGCTCAGTAGAGACGGATATATCAAAGGAGTTGATTATGTATATATATATATATATATATATATATATATATACATATATATATATAGAAAGGATGAATATAAAATGAAAGTGCTTTTGTTAAAAAAGGAATTTATTAGGTGTTGACATATGTTTCTGTAACAGACCGAATACCTATGTATCGCTGCTTGCGTAATCATATAATGTTAGCAAGTATACGATAGCAAATGTATAATCAGTTGTCACTTCTTCAGAGATTTTGGATAAACTGGATAAAATCAGAAAAATTGAAGTATTTATATTAGTAAAAGAGGAAGGAACAGAGGGGATAGTATATGACAGATGGTAAAATAATTTACTGCTAGACAAGTATATAATGGGTTTTTAATGAGAATACCATGAGTAAATCTAAATAAGAATGTTGGGAGTGCCAATTTTAATCTCTACTTGACCAACTGGACAGTGGACAGGGCTGGTCATTTGGTGCAGTAGTATTAATTATAAAGTGTCAATTGGGGAAGGGGGAGATTTCGATTGCTACTAAATAACATCAATGTATCAATAATCACCTAATGCATATACCAGCTGGCTACTAGCATTGATGTTATTTAGTAGCAATCGAAATCTCCCCCTTCCCTCTGTTCCTTCCTCTTTTACTAATATAAATACTTCAATTTTTCTGATTTTATCCAGTTTATCCAAAATCTCTGAAGAAGAGACAACTGATTATACATTTGCTATCGAATACTTGCTAACATTATATGATTACGCAAGCAGCGATACATAGGTATTCGGTCTGTTACAGAAACATATGTCAACACCTAATAAATTCCTTTTTTAACAAAAGCACTTTCATTTTATATTCATCCTTTCTACATTTCTCCGGAATATAATTTATACTCGTTGAGCAAACCTGCACGTACGCTTTTCATCTCTAACGTAACGATATATTATCACTACATTATTGATAACCTGAAATTTTATATATATATATATATATATATATATATATATATATATATATATATATATATATATATATATATATATATATATATATATATATATATAACTAGGAATTGATCAACATATATATAAATATGAAAAATCACGAGATAATTTTTACAAGCGTGCAACCACGCATGGCTAGTAGGTAACAAATAAATAAAGTTAACTAGAACTTCAAAAATATATACCTTTTAATGATTAATCTTCCCTGTATATATTTCATTAAAGAAATATATTTCACCAATTAATCAGATGGTAAGTCACGGAAAGTGGATATTATTGGATTATCCTCAAGGAAGAACAATATCAAGCGATCCATGTTTACACTTCGAGTCAAAATCTTAAACTGGCCGTTACCACGTGTTGATATTACACATCACAGCGGCTTCGTTTCAGTGGCGTGAATAGGTATTCAACAACTAGAAATAGCAGTCAATTCCCTTCAACAGAGTTAGCTCTACAATTAAGGAGTAGTATTATATATATATATTATATATATATATATATATATTTATATATATATATAATATATATATATATATATATAATATATATATATATAATATATATATATATATAATATATATATATATATATATAATATATATATATATATATATAATATATATATATATATAATATATATATATATAATATATATATATATAATATATATATATAATATATATATATAATATATATATATAATATATATATATAATATATATATATAATATATATATATATATATATATATATATATATATAATATATATATATATATATAATATATATATATATATATATATATATATATATATATAATATATATATATATATAATATATATATATATATACAGGGTGTTCGGGATAAATTTGACAGAATAATATTTGGTTGTTTATTGAGATGTTTTAAATTCATTCATGCCCACTAGGCTTTATCTGAAAGTTTAAACCCTCCTCCATTCATATAGGTGATGACAACGAGAATGGATGACTGGGAGCCACCTGAATCATGGAAGAGAATAACTTGTATCATGATGATTCGCGCCGGCCATCAAAATAAGGAGATTATGGTTGCTGCTCAATGCTCCCTGAACACTGTAAAAACAATCCGGCATGAACTGGAGAATTGCAATGGAGACTACGAGGCTGTGGCTAGAAGAAAGAAACATAACAGAAGATCTGATTGCTCTCGCACAGCAGAATTCCTCGAAAGTCTGCAGAAAAAAGTGTGTATGTATATATATATATATATATATATATATATATATATATATATATATACGGGATAACAGATTATTGTTATAGGTAGTCCACTTAGGTGTAGTCCAGTTAGGGTACTCCGAGTAGTGGATTGTATCAACGCTTGGCTAAGTTTGACTCAACAATGTGTTTCCATAGTGATGGTGCGAGTACGCGGTGATTTCTATGTTGTTTATACTTGGAGTAATGATCAATCAAGAAAGAAGAGTGACACGGTTTGCTATACAAAAAAGGTTATGTTCCATCTGGTTCCTAACTACACTTCCTTCGTTTTATATATATATATATATGAATGTATGTGTGCATATATATATATATATATATATATATATATATAAATTAAGAAAGAAGAGTGACACGGTTTGCTATACAAAAAGGTTTTTAATCACTTTGCTGACAATTGTTTCTCTGAACTGGTAGGTATCGAGATCGCTACCCGCCTGTTTTCGCGCCAATCGAACACCAATACATAGTTGTAACCAGTCAATTCATCAGAGCTTGTGAGAATGAAGGGAATACACAGGCATGGCTTCTATATATAGTAGTGGCATTCAATCAAAACAATAACAACAATACTAATAGTGCTAGCAATAAATTATTTGAAATAATCACAACATCAATCTAAGTAAGACATAAGAGTATATTTAAGACTTTAGCATGTAAAACGAGTTGATATGAGGCAGATGTATGAAATTGACACTACAATGATAAATATTTTATCTGTCAGACAATAAATAATTCTTACGGTCACCAAACCTACGGTAAAGGAAATGGTACATTGTTTAAAGCACCAGCTTATCTCTACACTATATATAATACACCCCATGGCAGCTTTTACATGTCAATTTCATACATCTCGTTTTACATGCTAAAGTCTTAAGTATACTCTATGTCTTACTTAGATTGATGTTGTGATTATTTCAAATAATTTATTGCTAGCACTGTTAGTATTGTTGTTATTGTTCTGATTGAATGCCATTACTATATATAGAAGCCCTGCCTGTGTATTCCCCTCATTCTCGCTAGCTCTGATGAATTGACTGGTTACAACTATGTATTGGTGATCGATTGGCGCGAAAACAGGCGGGTAGCGATCTCTAGACCTACCAGTTCAGAGAAATAATTGTCAGCAAAGTGATTAAAAACCTTTTTGTATAGCAAACCGTGTCACTCTTCTTTCTTAATTTATATATATATATATACACACATACATTCATATATATATATATATATATATATATACTCACATACATTCAAATATATATATATACACACATACATTCATATATATATATATATATAACGAAGGATGTGTGGTAAGGAACCAGATGGAACATAACGCACCAAAGTACTCAATACTTAGGGTAGCAGAGTGGGTAATAGGAACAAGAATGACCCCTTTGAGCTCTGCCGTTGGGGTAATACTTGTTCCTATATATATATATATATATAGGTATGGCTTCTACATTTCTATATTAAATATTTATACTCTGCTTCTATATTGAGTACCTTATTTACTGTGGCTACCCCCGATTGAACCCGGGATAAACTTATATATATATGTGTGTCTGTGTGTGTATGAAGAGTGTATTTATGTATTTGTTTTCTTACGTGTTTCTAACACTACCTAGCTGCCTGTGTATGTGTTTGTAGCTTAAGCTTTTTTTTTACCTATTCCTGACACTAACTAACTAGATACCTATCTGGTGTTTTCATCATATTCTGATGCAGGTTTATGTTTTTATTCACTATCGCACGATAGATCTTTAATACATAAATAAGTAATTCATTTGTATAACGAATGAGGTATTATGCTTTGTATTAAATCGTTAAGCAATAATTATGTTACTAGTGGATATATACTACAGTTTGTTTCCTGTCGCCATTATTATGTAAGTAACATTTAGCAATAACATACATCCTATATTTTCCTCTTTAATACTTCGGTCCGGATGGAATCTAACCAATTTATCGGTAAAAAGTTTCCTTTGTATTATAAACATTGTGCAGCAGGATATAATGCTCTTTTATTGCAACTTTATTTTACAACATCACAGCATTTTAGCGTAGGCTGAGCAATTTGCTAACTTTTATGTCTTCCTGTCTTGAAGAATCATTATATATATTTTTTGTCGTGGTTTTCTGTTGTTCAAATATTAACATGTAAGATTTTGAGATACACATACAACACCTTCCATGTTGCCAATAAATTTTGTTCTTTTCTGTCTGAAAAAATATCCTGGCTAAATTAATATGAATGTAAATATGAATTAATTTAAATATCTGGAGGAATAATTTTTCAAATGAATTACATTTGATTTAAAATTAATTAAACGTAAACATTGTTCCTTTCGATATATGCGTGTATATAATACACTAAAACACATTTATACTATATGAAAGTCACTGCTGCAAGGTCACACGAAGAGTTACTTTGTAAAGTACAAATTTATAAGTTTCTATACAGTATTACAGTTATATATAGACAACTAACTCACGATTCAGTTCTAAAATGAGTTCCTCAACCTCGTAAAATTATGAATTACAAACATCTGATAGCTTTATTAATATAATACGTCTCCTACATTTATAATCATAACTGTAGTTATTATATTCATATTATGTATGGAATAATTTTACGATGAAATTCTTCCTGCGTACAAAACACAATGTAATTGTTTCTAATGACCGATTATTTTAGTATTACCACACTATAAACCATTATTGCTTCTGTCATTTTGCCCAACTTATATTGCTTCCTCAGATAAATACCGTTGTCTTATATTTTAATCATATTAACGTACCTTATACCTGATTATATTTATGTTTGCTGTTTTATGATAATTATCAAAACATAATAAAACACCAGATAATCTATGAAATTTCTCTAGACTTGTCTAGACTTGTATTTACAAGGCAAGGTAGCTAATCAGATATAATTCCTTCTAAAGGTTTTGTACCCAGGTATTTTACCGGATAGGATGTTACCTCTCCCGATTTTAAACACAATTACATTATATCCAAGTTTTTCGATTGTTCCCTTAAACCGTCAACTTTCTAAAACATAGTTTGTGGGCATGTATGATTTTTGTTACATAGATAATGTGTGTAAATGATGTATATGCATACATTCTAGGTTGTTCGCTCTGATTAGATCATTTGCCTTCCAATAAAGTACTTATGACTGGCAAGCGGCCCAGCGACCGTATCTGTATCAGTGAGCTGCTCAACATTACCAGACTTAGACCAATTACATCAATTGTCAAGTCAAGAGTACTCAAAATATACGGCCATATAAAAAGATCAACTCATGGTGTGAGTAGGTTATGCCTGGAAGGAAGATTGGCTGGAAAGATGGAAAGAGAAGCAGAGGTCGGCAGCCAAAACGATGGCTTGATAATGTCAACTTATGGACTGGACTTCTTCTTTGCTCTTTAAACTCTGCTGTTGGGAATCGAAAGGTATTATATGTTCCTGGAAGGAAGGTTGGCTGGTAAGAGAAGCAGAGGCCGGCAGCCAAAACGATGGTTTGATAATGTCAACTTATGGACTGGACTTCTTCTTTGCTCTTTAAACTCTGCTGTTGGGAATCGAAAGGTATTATATATTCCTGGAAGGAAGGTTGGCTGGTAAGAGAAGTAGAGGCCGGCAGCCAAAACGATGGTTTGATAATGTCAACTTATCGACTGGACTTGATCTTTACTCTTTAAACTCTACTGCTGGTGATCGAAATTTGTGGATAAAAATATTTCATGTTGATGCTCAGTCTGCAATTGGCGGGGTTTAGCGTCAAAGTAGTAATGTACTAAAAACTCATCTAGAGGACAGATATAATCGCCGATCTTCATCACACATGGGAATTCCCTAAATGAGAAAATACACATGGTGACCAAGTAATTTCCCGGAATATCAAAATACAGAAAATGTTATGCACAGAATCGATTGCAAATGATTCTTGTAAATTATTGTTTGTTAATAATATTTCCTGATTTAGGCACAAGGCGAACAATTATGGGATAGGGAAAAGTAAATTAATTCGACCCCAGTGCGTTACTGGTATTTTATATAATTCTATTGACCTCATTTGGATGAAAGGCAAAGCTGACCTTGGCAGGAATTATCCTCAGCGCGTTACTGGTATTTTATATAATTCTATTGACATCATTCGGATGTAAAGCAAAGCTGACCTTGGCAGGATTTGCCCCCAGCGCGTTACTGGTATTTTATATAATTCTATTGACCTCATTCCGATGAAAAGCAAAGCTAACCTTAACAGGATTTGACCACAGTGCGTTACTGGTATTTTATATAATTCTATTGACCTCATTTGGATGAAAAGCAAAGCTGACCTTGACAGGATTTGAACGCAGAACTTAAAGGGTTGTAACTCTATGCTGCAAAGCATATTGTCCGGTGCTCTTCCGATACTGCCAGCAAGGATAACATACGGCACTCATCTTATCCGATCGCAATTAAAACAGACAGCAATTTAACATCTGTCTATTTGATGACAAACCTCCGGCAATATGACTTTGATTTAGTCAGCTTTAACATGCAACATAGCTCACTCCATTACAATCGTAAATTTTATTGAATTTTGTGATGTGTATATATCTGTATAACATAAGAATTCCCAATAACATTCTCTCCCTCCCTCTCTATCTCTGCTTCTCATCTCTCTCCCTCGCTCATCGCTCTCTCTCTCTGTCTCATCTCTCTCTGCCCCTCATTTCCCTCCCTCTCTCATCGCTATCTCTCTCTCTCTCATTGCTTCTCATCTCTTTCTCTCTCTCTCTCTCACCTCTCTCTGCCTCTCATCTCTCTCTCTCCGTATCTTTCTCTATCTCCTTCTCTCTCTCTCTGCCTATCTCTCTCTCTCTCTCTCTATCAATCAATCTATCACACTATATTTATATCTCTCTCTCTATATATATATCTATTTCTCTCTTGGTGTGTGTATGTTTTTGTACATCGATCCACGGAAACAACACCATGTAATGATTTTGCAACGTTTATGAAATTATGCATGTTACATGGCCTGGGCCTATACTGGCCCAAATTTATCAAACTTATCTCTCACATCAATAACTCCCGTACATTTACTTCAAAGATCATTTTAAATTGGCCGAACAAACCCGAGTAGAATAGACACCACATGAGAATAGACACCACAGAGGGTTGTGTATATATGTATTAAGAGGGTGTTGAAACAGATGTGACATTTAGATCAGAGTTTCCCACCGTGGGCCCTACAGCCCCCTGGGGCGTTGAGAAGGTCCAGTAGGGCACTTGGGCCTAGGGTGGCGGTAGAGATGATATAATAGTATCTATCTATCTAAGGCGGGTAAAATTCCCGAGATCCATGGACGAGTTCTCTCCAGCGGTCTCTGTCCCTCATTATCGCTGCCATGTCCTGCGTCTCCAACAGATCAGTGTCTATCCTTAGTATAATAGTATAATAGTATAATAGTATATTGAATATCAAATGATACATATTGTATATAAATATAGTAAAATAAAAAATATATAATACGTATTTATACATAGTTTATATTATATTTAAATCTGCTTCCAAACAAGCAAGTCAATCTTATCTCATAAGATTCTTTTGTTATGTTGGCAATTTGACATTTTTCATAACGCATTGTGGTGGTCTTCAAAATTTTAATTTGTGTTTCATATCATATTATGTATAATATATAATTTAACGATTTTATTTATATATTATTTACAATTTGCGTGTAGGCAGGTGTCTTTTGAACTAGGATTGGGGGCGTTGAGGGCATTACATGGCCGTGAGGGGCGTGGCTAAAATGTTTGAGAACCTCTGATTTAGATAGAGGTTTAAGTATTTAAGGAGCATAACAGTTTGATGCACTTTCCCATTCTATAAAATATGACATATTTTTCTATAAATATATGACAATACTTAGATTAAATTATATCATAAACTATTTCATAAGTATATCGGTTAAGTTGTAATTTCAAAAGAATAAATCAACGCAAATTTTGATCTTTTTTCTGATAATATTATCTCACATAGGAAATCAAAAACCACCCTTTAAAAAAATGATAATTACTTAAAACTTATCAGCAAAACATTTTGTAGAAGAAATATTTCAATAATTTTATTCTAGAAACTAGTTCAGAAGCTGAATAATTATGTAGGAAATTATGAACACGCTGTAGATTTATGAATAATCATCAGTTATCTATCAGCATAGATTAATCTCTAAAGATATATAGTAAATTATAAAAACGTATAATTAAATTAAAGTGTTTCGTTTCCCATTGGTCGTAATTATAAATCTTTTATCATACAAACACTGATAATTTGTATCTGTAGATATAAATATTTTTCTAACATCCCGTGCCACGATTCTTATTTATTCAGCGTTTGATTTGTGAATTCACACATAAATATATATTTATATATATATATATATATATATATATATATATATATATATATATATATATATATATATATATATATATATATATATATAACCCATTTGCAACCACGCAACACGTTTGTTCTCATATTCACACATATATTTTCCCCCGCTGTGACCCGTCTATTTCGTTCTTACTGCTTCCTCTTTCTCTGTATCTTTACCCTCTCTAACAGTCACTCTCTCTGTTAACCTCTTCCTCACCCTTCACTCACTCACTCTCTGCTACTACCTCTCCTACTTCATCCCGTTTGACCTGTGCGGAATTCCTTCCTTGCTCACATTTCGACTAGGTTTCATGGTCTTTATTCTCTCACGTTCACGATTTCACCGAACTCATATTCATGGAAATCTGGGATTGACTCTTTCTTCCTCACTTTTCGTTACTTTACCATCTTTGTTTGTTTACACTCTCGCTCGTTCCCCTTATTTACGTGTCCCAACGACTTTCTTTAGCCGTTGCTCGCACCAACCGGAGGTATATGGTCTTTAAAGCGATTAAATACCAATGATGGTTGGAAGATCACTGATGAAGGACTAACTTTATTCATATATATATATATTTAAAATATATGATAAACACGAAATGTGTTTATATTGCAACAGACAAAGTTAGCTATTAATGAAATAAACTAATTAAAGTGAATACAATTTGTCTGTCTCTTCTGTTTATCATATATTATAAATGTATTTAACTGCTCGGAAGAGCCCCTTTTCCTGGAGCTTAATTATTGTAAACGACTGAGAGTTTATTCTCAAAATATAATATAATATATATATATATATATATATATATATATATATATATATATATATATATATATTTATTAAAATAACAGATTAAAGTTTAAGCAAAGAATCGCTGCTTTCACCCTTAACGGGATCTTCTGAAACTAGAGAGAGAGAGAGAGAGAGAGAGAGAGAGAGAGAGAGAGAGATATACAGAGAGAGAGAGAGAGAGATATAGAGATACTAACATATGTATATATATTTAATATGTGTGATGTTTTTAGTAGTAAATGTCTGTAGATACGATTATATGTGTAATCTTCCGTGGGACAATGCGTCGGTAATATTTGAATAATATGTTGTCTAAAGATAAAAATATTTCACTAAACTTTCGTGCGACATATTCATATTTATTCAGGGTTTGTGTATTCACACACACATACACACACTCATCATCATCATCATCATCATCGTCGTTTAACATCTATCTTCCACGCTAGCATAGGGTTAGACATATATTCATACATATATATACACACACACATATATATATACATACATATATACACACACATACACACACACATATATATATATATATATATATATATAACATATATATATATGCACACACATACACAAATTTATATATACATACATATATACACACAGATGTATATGCACACACACACATATATACATATCTATATATACACACACACATATATACATCCATATACATATATATACACACACATATATATATATAAATATATATACATATATACACATACTTACATACATATATATATATATACATATATACACATACTTACATACATATATATATATATACACATACTCACATATATATATATATATATACACATACTTACATTCATATATATATATATATATATATATACACATACTTACATACATATATATATATATACATGGTGGCTGTCAACTCGTTTTCGAGTACGGCCACTACTATATATCCATGTAGGAGAACCCCTACTGATGCGCTGAACGAGTGTGACTTTTTAGTCCAGCCAGCGACTTGAAAACTCTGGTACAAACACTACACCTGTGACAATTATTGACACATAGTGCTGGGCCCATGGTACCATGTAACGACAAGTGCTGAGAGATCTCCAGATATAAAGCAATGCCTGTGCCGTGAAGCTTTTATAGTGAGAAAAGGCACTGCACAAAGCCAGTCCCACTCTCTTAACCAAGATGATATTTACCAAAAAGAAGAACAAGTCAACATTATTGGATACCATCAGAGTTGCAGGTGTTATATCATAGTTTTCCTTCTCCTAGAATTCTGCCTTGACAAAGGCTAAGGGGTCATCTCTCCCGGTGATTTTGGATGGCCATTGACTCTTAAGAGCTCCTTTGCCCTTTGACAGGTTTTGTTTTTAGTCCTGCAGGATGTCCAAAGTCACCCTCTTCACCAAGAAACCTTGGTGGGGTTGCCAGTTTAGTCGCCAACGACCATAAGACAGGTTGTACTGGGATACATGTTACCAGTAGCACCAACTGGTGACCTGACATATATATATATATATATACACATACTTACATATATATATACACATACTTACATACATACATATATATATATATATACACATACTTACATACATACATATATATACACATACTTACATATATATATATATATACATGGATACATATATATATATACATACATACATACATACATATATATATATATATATATATAACGAAGGAAATGTGGTAAGGAACCAGGTGGACCACAACGCACCAAAGTACTCAATACTTAGGGTAGTAGAATGGGTAATAGGAACAAGTAAGACTCCGACGGCTGAGCTCAAGCCGTTTCGACGGCTAATTCAGTCCAGAATTAGCCGTCGAAACGGCTTGAGCTCAGCCGTCGGGGTCTTACTTGTTCCTATATATATATATATATATATATACATGTGAGTGTATGATTGTGTATAGAAGATTATATTAATAAAAGGGATTCTGTAGATATGCAGAATGGTTGCATTTTTTAAGGGTATGTCAATATTTATTTATAAAACTAACCCCATATTATATTTTATCTGATGAAAGCGCACCATAGTTTACCTTGGTGGCCCTTGAAATATGTATAATGAAATAAATATGCTTTTATAAATATAGTTTCCATTTGTTAATATATTGTATATATATATACACATACTTACATACATATATATATACATATACATATATATATATATATATATATATATATATATATATATATATATATATACATATTGTGACCTCGAGCCAGTGAGTATGGGTGTTGAGTGTGTGTGTACCCACTCACATTAACCGTGACCGACTGTATTTCTACAGATCTGATTAATGTCCAGCGTCCTGTGCAGCTATGGAGATTTGACAGTTTTATGACCCTAACTGAAGCTGACAGCAGTCGCTGTATTTCTGACTACTGGAACTTCATATGAAGGAATAAACTCTGTGAGTGAACATTGCTAATTTTTCTTATATCAAGAATTTGCAGACAATTCATTTTCACCTGATGAGATCAGTGATAATTGATCATGGCTTTACGATCGATCTATCTCTTATTGAAACATGTGTCGTGATTAAAATGATTGGAATTTTACCTTGCCTTCAGATTTTCATTTTGATATAAGAGAGTAAAACAAAGAATCCTTTAATACATCAAAAGTTTTTATTAGCCGACAATGTATTAAAGGATTCTTTGTTTTACTCTCTTAATTTATTGGCTCTGTTTAACTGCATTGAGCTATACCTTTTACTGTCATTTCTATAATACGAAGAGGGTGTTTGACTCAAACACGCTCCAGTATTCTAATCCTTATATATATATATATATATATATATATATATATATACTAAAGGAATTTGATATATATATATACTAAAGTCAAAAATACGGTGAAAGCTATATATTTTCTAATTTCAAACTCGCTCACTGTTTCAAAACATACTTACTTGATATATATATATATATATATATATTAATAAAAGGGTTCCAACATTGTCTGATTTATTCGTTTTATTTACAATCCTTTAAAATTATAATGATATTATAATGAAATAGTATGCTAGAGTATTAAATGTTAAATATTAATTGAAATACTTTCATGCTTTCGCAATCTTCAGGTTCATATTCAGTCAAGCTGGCAATTTTCAACAGTTGAACATTGCCAACTTGACTGTCACCACTGAATAGGAACCTGAAGATTGCGAAAGCATGAAAGTACTTGTTCAATTAACATTTAACATTTAATATTCTACCATACTATTTCATTATAATATCATTATAATTTTAAAGGATTGTAAATAAAACGAGTAAATCAGAGAAACTTGGAATCCCTTTTATTAATATAATCTTCTATACACAATGATACACTCCCGTGTATATTTATATATATATATATATATATATATATATATATATATATATATATATGTTTACATATATACATAAATATATATATATATATATATATACATATATACATGCATAATACATATATATATATACATACATACATACCTATCACCTTGACCTTGACCGACCAGTCTGTCGGGCGACCATTCGGCGCCGCTGGCCACAGCACGCCGTCCATTCCTCTCTGGATCGTACTTTCCTCATCCATGTAGTCCCAATCATATTCCTAAAATCGTAACTCCACCTTCGTGGAGGCCGTCTGAGTGGTCGTTTCCGCTCGCGCATGTACCACTCGGCAACTGCGCTGGTCCACCGATTATCGGTGAACCGGGCGACGTGTCCAGCCCATCTGAACTTGCTGCGCATATATTCCGTGATGACGTCCCTCTACGCCGGACTTCTGTCGGATGACTTCGCTTTTGATGTGCTCTCTCAACGAGATTCCTAACATTGATCTCTCCATTGCTCTTTGAGCCGTTACCAGCCTCTGCTCTTCTCTTTTCGTTGTAGCCCAAGTTTCACTGCCATATAACATTGCAGGTAAAACTGTGCTATTGAAGAGGGTGAAAAGTGGAAGAATATGAAGAGGACACCTGAAGATCACCTCGAATATTCCCTTCTCAGCAGAGTGATACGTCAAAAACTGAAGAGAGACTTCGAGGCGTACTGGATGGAGAAGCTCCTGAAGGCCGCCAAGGAAAAGAAGAGCCTCAAGAAATGCGAGGAGGACATGACAAAGTACAGATCGGAGGTGACGACCCTGAAGAACACAGTTGGAGTACCGGTCAGTGACAAGAGTGATGTGGAAAAGGTTTGCGAATACTTCTACACCAAGCTCTTCAAGTCTGTCGGGAATGTGCAGCCATTGCCGTCACTCTAACAGGAAGAAAATGTGCCACCCATCCTTGACAGTTAGGTCGAAAGAGCCGTCGGTGGCTGCCAACTCGTTTTCGAGTACGGCCACTACTTTATATCCATGTAGAAGAACCCCTACCGATGCGCTGAACGAGTGTGACTTCTTAGTCCAGCCAGCGACTTGAAAACTCTGGTACAAACACTACACTTGTGACAATTACTGACACATAGTGCTGGGCCCATGGTACCATGTGACGACAAGTTCAGAGAGATCTCCAGATATAAAACAATGCCTGTGCCGTGAAGCTTTTATAGTGTGCAAAGGCACTGCACAAAGCCAGTCCCACTCTCTTAACCAAGATGATATTTACCAAAAAGAAGAACTCTGATGTAACACCTGCAACTCTGATATACATACATATATACATACATATATATATACATAAATATATATACACATACATATATATATATATACATATATATATATATACATATATATATATACATATATATATATATATACATATACATATATACATACATATATACATATATATATATTTACATACTTATATTTATATATACATACATACATGGCCACTGGTGCAAGAGGAAGTTCGCTGCTGCTGCCCCTAGGATTCTCTCGTGCCTTGCTGTGGGCTCATCCGGGATCCTGGATAGCAAGGTGTCGTGATTTTTCTTGAAAACATCCACGTCCACACCATACAGATCTTTCAGTTCCCTCGGCAGCTTGTTGAAGAGTTGAGGTCCTTTAAACCCCCGGCTATTGCAATATCTGCTCCTTATTCTAGATGTGGAAGACAGGACCTTTGGCACCACACAGTGACGTCCTGCTAGACGGTTGGTCCAGATCCCAATGCCAAAATTTGGTGCTAGTCCCTCTAGGATTTTCCACATGTATATCACGGCGTATCTCTTCCGTCTTCGTTACAAGGATATTGTGAGGTCCAAGTTAACTGACCATCGATGTGGTCTCCGCCCTTGATTGCACGAACAAGCACCTCACTCCAGTTCTTCTATTCCACGTGTGCTTATTCAAAGTGAGACCGTTCATTCTGCTCATGACCTCAATCCCATTTTTGTCCATCTGGTAGTCTGGACTCAGGAAGTGTAAGCGGTCCGTCCTTCAAACATCCAACAATGGTGTTGGACGCTAAGCATATTTCTTCTAAAGGTATCTAATACCACAACCCCACCGAATTTTCCTGGTTAATTTTCTCTCCTGTCACCGCCTCGTATTCCCCTACCATATGCAATAATAAGAAACTTAACTGAGACCAGGGGCCGAAAACCTATAAAACAAACAATGATGAAAGACAGGAGTTAACCTCGGTGGGATTTGAACTCAGAACGCAAAGAACCGTAACTATATGCCGCAAAGCATATGGTGTCCGACGCTCTACAGATTCTGCCAATTAATAATAATAATTGTTTCTACTTTTGGCACAAGGCGAACAATTATCTGATACTTCATTTTATCGATTCCGTAAGGATGAAAGGCAAAGTTAACAACGGCGGGATTTGAACTCGGACCTCAAAGGGCCGTAACTCTATACTACATAGCATGGCGTCCGACTCTCTACCGATGATAATAATAATACTTTGTTTCGTTACCATTTCCAACTCTGTCTTGAAGCAATGGAAGTAAATCAATGAATAGAAGTGAGAACTCACTAATAGGTGCAAAGTGGCGCAATAATCATTTCGAAAATGTTTTACAGGATAGTGATGTAGAAGGGTTATTGTTCGCAAAAGCCTTCGTAGTTTGATTGTTTTGGTGCTAAAGAAATATACGAATGTTTCTTATTATTCAATTTCGTTTAGCCTGAAGCTATACAATACTAGAGCATAATTGATTAATACTACCAAAGATACTATGGAATAAACATTTATATGGCAATAGAGAGTAAGTGAATCTGGCGGCCTTATGCAGTGTTTTGCTCTATTAAAATGGTTTCGAAAATACGACGAATAAATAAAATAAAGCAAATAACATCCTGAAACACCTTCAATCGTTTCGAACCGCTAATATGCTATGGGGACTACCTTTTTTTATATAGAATGCCCAGAACAGATTCAAATAAACATTATTTTCATTGTCTGCTGATCAGCACATTTCCTTTATGTATCTAGTAATTTGTTAGAGAATCTTATATCGATTAGAATTTCTATGATTTTTCTGGTTTCTCTATTTAATTCGCCATTTATATATAAATGTCTGACAAAACAGTTTATCATGGCGTGAGACCTTTGTGTTTATCGAAACAAACATTGCCAGTTAATATGAATTTATTGATAAGCGTATAGTTTAATCTACAGAGTGGATACGTGTGTATAATGAATATTTATATAGACTGAACAATTTTTTATTTCAAACCGAACGTATTGGGATAATTTGAAATAGGCTCAATTTCTGTACAGCACCAATCTTATCAGAGGTTAAGATCAAATCCAAAATTGCACTGTAGATCCTTTAACATAGTCTGAATAACGATATGATAAATGAAGATGACAGACAAGGTGACGAGGATATATATATATATATATATATATATATAGGAAAATGTTTAACCCCGACGGCAGAGCTCAAGCCGTTTCGACGGCTATTTTCCTATTACCGATTCTACTACCCTAAGTATTGAGTAGTCTGCTGCGTTATGGTCCATCTGGTTCCTTACCACACTTCCTTCGTTATATATATATATATATATATATATATATATATTAGACAATTCTATTGATTGATTAATTTTTTGTTTGTTTGTTTGATAACTTCTGGTTGGGTGCTTAATTCGGTTTGTCTAAGGGAATTTCATTCCTTTGTCACAAATTTCGAATTAACTGCCAAAACGGGGGTTACCTCCATTTGGGAAAACCACGTGTCTATAGCGAAAATTACTGCTAGAAAATACACACCGCAAGACTTTTTGACGAAGTAAATCCTTTTTTCTGTCGTGAAAGGCCATTAACTTGCAGACCCCTGCAAGCAGAATTTATCGATCTCGGTTTTACAGAAACGTAGCGTGGATGTTGTATGTTATATGTGATGTACATTGTATGCTATACGTTATGCGTTATGTGTTGCATTCGATGTCCACGCGATGGTCCAGGTCAGTCAAAATCTTTTCCTGAGTTCAGTTTTTTTGGTTGCTATGGCAATGCGGCCAGACTGTCGGTCGCTATATTTGATTTGCAAAGCTGTCTAAACGCATTGTTATAACTCTGGGGTAATATTGTCCATCGAGTGGTAAGCTGCATTCCGAATCTACATTCGTTAGCTTGGCCGCAGCTAAAAGCTTCGTTGATGCTGTACTAAAATGTGTGTATATATATATATATGTGTGTGTATGTGTATGTATATCAATGATATTAATAAATGGAAACTATATTTATTTAGGAATTACCAACAAATGAAATATTTCTTAGCTCATATAATATATATATATATATATATATATTATATGAGCAAAGAACTATTTCATTATATATATATATATATATATATATATATATATATATATATATATATATATATATAAGACACTTAATGCTTTCTTTATTAACCACAAGAGTTGATAAATAATAATAATTGTTTCTACTATTGGCACAAGGCCAGCAAATTACCCAGTACATTACTGGTACTTTATTTTATCGACCCCGTAAGGATGAAAGGCAAAGTTAACCTCGGCGGGATTTGAACTCAGAATGGCAAGGGCCGTAACTCTATGCGTCAAAGCTTGGCGTCCGACCCTCTACCGATACTGCCAATTCACCGCCCCTATTATATATATATAAAACACTTAATATTCGCAAACATGAAAGCGTTTAACCGGCGAAATATCAACTCCCTCACATGATGGTGCCGTTTGCTGTTGTAATGATTAAATAACATCTTCACATTGGCGTCATTGAAATACGTATAATACGCTAAATACGATTATGTAACATCAGTCTTAATGTTTATTCCATATATATATATATGAGTGTGTGTGTGTGTGTGTGTGTGTGTGTGTGTGCGTATGTATATACGCACTCGGTATGTATAAATATATAACTTTATCGCACACTTAGGCTGTTAGCGCACTTCTTAATCTACGTGTTGACTAATTACCAGCACACTGCTAACCATATGCATTATATGCATATTTGTACGTCCATTTCAGAATAATGCAAGAGTAAATGGTTATAAAAGCACATCGAAGACATGTTTCTTTCTAGTTGTTTGGCTGATATACACAACCGCTGATGAAGAACCAGTTAGGGCCGAACATCGATTCAACTTATCATTTTGTTCAATTGACAGGGAAATTCGTGTGTACGGATGTGTGTGTATGAGAGAGCGAGTGAGTGATGGAGTGAGTGAGTGAGTGAGTGAGTGATGGAGCGAGTGAGTGGAGTGAGTGAGTGATGGAGTGAGTGGTGTAATGGAGTGAGTGGGTGAGCGTGTGAGTGAGTGGAGTGAATGTGTGAGTGATAGAGTGAGTGGAGTGATGGAGTGAGTGGATTAATGGAGTGAGTGAGTGAGTGAGTGAGTGAGTGAGTGATGGAGTGAGTGAGTGAGTGATGGTGTGAGTAAGTGAGCGAGTGAGTGGGTGAGTGTGTGTATGTGTATGCGCATGTATTCCAGCGTGTGTACTTGTGTATGTGAGTGTGTATTTCAGCGAGAATACAGTTAAATGTCCCCATCTGCATCTAATGCGCTGACAGCTTCTGTTCATTGTATAAAGTCGGAGCAATATTAACTGGATTTCCAATATTTCCTAAGTCTAATAGATGAAAGCTCAGATTCGATGTTGGAGTAGAAATCAGAGGTTATAGAAAATCTCATTGAATTTAATAGAAACTTGAAGGCATGTTTTAAAGAATATGATAGGTGAAATAAGAATGAGTAAAACACACTATAATCGAAGATGTACGGAATAAAGGAAATTTACGCATTGAAATAAATATCGAAGAGTAAATATGAAAGTAGCAAATAAAATACTCTTCATGGTTGAATTCAATAAAAAGCTAAATAGACAATGCAGAAGAAACAAAAGGTGCATATAACAATATGAGATATAATAAGAGCTTAGAGAATAAAGCGATTTATTGAAGATATACAGTTGTGATTAGAAAGTCTTTTAAAAAAACAACTGAATACTGTATTGAAGCATTGCAACGAATGTTGCGTTTTGGTTGTTTTGTTGCCATATATAGTATGTAACAGAATTATCTGCTACTCTCACATAAATGGACTTACTAAACAACTGGAAAATTGGTTCTCATAGCATTTAACTTTCACTGACATACACACGTCACACGTATACACACACGTCTAACACACACATACATACGTATATATATATATAAGAAAAAGAAAAACGAACACAGACATATACATATATGTGTTCAAATCGCAAGGGACCAGATTCGCTAAGGTGAACAGAATACTAACTGTAGACAAGTAAACCGGGATGCTATTTTTAGTGGTGTGAGTTTGTCTGACTTCTACAAATTTAGAAGAGTTTCATTCGAATGAAATCATTGACCATTTCTGACAACCTGACAATTTCATACAAATGAAACAGTTCTAATCGAGTAGATGTAATTTTCATATAATACTTAGATCTGTCCTCTCCTTTGCCCTTTGTAAAGAAGAAATGTCACTAACTCTTCACGGTTTTCTTATCTCTACTGTTTTACTTTCAGTTCATTCAGAAATACTTTCAGTTCTCTAGCTTACCAATATTACCCTAGTTTTAAATATATGCATACGACATTCAAAGTGCATCACTGGGAAAGTTTCCAATATCAATATAAAGATTTAAATATCGCTAATTATTCATTTTTGATTATGCTGCATTTATATCAATTGCATATCGATTAATCGATTTTTCTTTATACTCCCAAATTTAATATTTCAATGTAACCTTTTCAACTTCTATATTATCTGACTTTCTGATAGATGTGTCTGCCGCATATTTATATATATATATATATGTGTGTGTGTGTGTGTATGTGTGTGGGGGGGGGGCGTATGTGTGTGTATGTGCGTGTGGTTGTATGTATGTATGTATATACATATGACTTTTCTAAGTAATCGAGTGCAAATACTAAAATCTCATCACTTTCACATTCATGTATTTTGACCTAATACATACATGGTTACTACTACTACTACTACTACTGCTACTAAATTGCAGATAATTTATTTGACTATCAGCATTTAATTCTCGCATTCCTAACTGACACGTGTATGCTCACTATTGCTGTTCGCTTCTCAGCAGAATCGAATTCTTCTGTAGATGTAAGATCAAATGGGTGAGACTCTGCCATGTATAGATTTCAAATGGTTCAAGAGGGTTATTTCAATTTGTCTTTTGGTAAAATTACTCATTTGTTTATTTCACGCTGATAAAGACTGCTTTGTTGTTCTTCTTGGGCTACTTATTCCCGAGAGAGTCGTGGCGGACAGGGTCCTCAAACACTCCCTCCAACGGGTCCTGTCAGAAGAATCCGTCTCCAAATGATTCGGGGCTGGATCCCCAAGGCTGACCAGCCAAGCTCATGGATGTTATCTAACCGTCTTGCTCGAGGTCTACCCCTGGGTCTCCTACTGGTTGGTACGCCCGTAAAATCTGTCCAGCGATTCTTTCCTGAGACATGCTAACCACATGCTTATAGTATCTGAGCTGTGATCTCTCAATTCGTAGAAGTAGGGGCTCTACCTGAAGCGACGCTCTGATCTCCGAGCTATAAATCTGTCCAGTGATTCTTCCCTGAGACATTCTAGCCACATGCCCATAGTGTCGGAGCTGTGATCTCTCAATTCGTAGAAGTAGGGGCTCTACCTGGAGTGACTCTCTGATCTCCAAGCTATAAATCTGTCCAGTGATTCTTCCCTGAGACATTCTAGCCACATGCCCATAGTGTCGGAGCTGTGATCTCTCAATTCGTAGAAGTAGGGGCTCTAACTGGAGCGACGCTCTGATCTCCGAGCTATAAATCTGTCCAGTGATTCTTTCCTGAGACATTCTAGCCACATGCCCATAGTGTCGGAGCTGTGATCTCTCAATTCGTAGAAGTAGGGGCTCTACCTGGAGTGACTCTCTGATCTCCAAGCTATAAATCTGTCCAGTGATTCTTTCCTGAGACATTCTAGCCACATGCCCATAGTGTCGGAGCTGTGATCTCTCAATTCGGAGAAGTAGGGGCTCTACCTGGAGCGACTCTCTGATCTCCGAGCTATATATCTGTCCTGAGACATTCTAACCACATGCTCATAGTGTCGGAGCTGTGATCTCTCAATTCGTAGAAGTAGTGGCTCTACCTGGAGTGACTCACTGATCTCCGAGCTACACACACTATCGAGTAACGTTACTCCAAAGACCCTTCGAAGGAAGCCCTTTGTTATTTCTATATATGCTAAATTGGTGTGAAACTTAATATGTAAATATTATATAATTAGTAATCACACCTTCGTCTGTGAAAAGTTAAATTATTTTAATTCCAGCCTTTATGTTTGAATCAGTTCTATTTTGATGAATTCTAATTACTGGTAAGTTGTTGAATTTTACTGAAATTTGTTTAATATTCATTAGATTTATAATAGTGTCAATGTCTGTATATATCATTAAAACATCAATATACAAGTGGTAGCTCATTTACTCTATTCAACAACATAGAGAATCGCATGAATTAAATATTGTGCTTTCCTTTTCGCTCACACCAGCTTTACATCATTACGTGAATTTGAAATTCACCTCATAATTATCCTCTACTGCTAATGTCTCTCAATTGAATTTTAATTTACTCTATTGATCGTTTAGTTAAAATGATACGTAATGGTTTTTTCGGATTTACAGAAACCTAGCGGAGATATTGTATGTTATATATTTTATATATATTATGAATTTTATATATTGTATGTTATATACAGTATCAACGCGACGGTCCAGGTTTGTCATATTTTCCTGAGTTCAGTTTGTTCGTCTCTTTGGTCACTGCGGCTCGCCTATCGGTCGCTGTCTTCAATTTGCAAAGCTGTCTAAACGTAATGTTATAACTCTAAGGTAATGTACCTTATTGAGTGCTTAGCTGCACACCCCGATTGCATTCGTTAGCTTAGCTGTAGTCAGAGCCTCGATTATGCTGTACTAAATTATATATATATATATTATATATATATATATAGATGAGATTCTACAGGACTAGAACTGTTTCATTCTTTAGAAATCATCAGGAATCACTGAGATTCCTGATGATTTCTAAAGAATGAAACAGTTCTAGTCCTGTAGAATCTCATCTATATTAAAACTTTTATACTCTGCAATGTATTGAGTACCTTACTTACTGTGGTTACCTCCGATTCAACCCGGAATAACGTACTATATTATATATATATTAAAGTGTTAAACAAGATTCAATGAGTATATCAAAGAATGAGTTTTACAGTAGATTGATTAAATCTTAACCATTTAACATCTCAGGGTATGTCATGTATCATTATATTTTGTCTGATGAGGACGTACTGTTGTACATCCGAAATATGTAATTGATCAAAAGAACATCTATTTTATTAATATTTGTATTTTAATATATATATATATATATATATATATATATATATAAATATATATATATATATATATATATATATTTGCTATACAAAAAAGGTTTTTAATCTCATTGCTGACAATTGTTTCTGTGAACTGGTAGGTCTAGAGATCGCTACCCGCTTGTTTTCACGTTATTCGATCACCAATCTGTTACCCCGTATATATATATATATATATATATATATATATATATATATATATATATATATATATAATGTGTAGGCAGTCATATATATATATAGGCAGTCATCAAGGCAAACACCCACTCACGCGTGCAAACACAGACGCGGACACAGAATTATACTTACGTATAATTAAACTTTCTCAAACAATTATATGTAAATTTCGCTATTTAACAAGTGCATATTATAAACGGCTACACACCGAGTACAAGCGAGAGAAAATCCCCTGTGAGGCACGATATATGTAACTGAAGCACTCCGTCGGTTAGGGCGATGAGCGTTCCACTTGATCCGATAAACAGAACAGACTGCTCGTGAAATTAACGTGCTAGTGGCTGAGCATTCCATAGACATTATCATCATCCTTTGACTCCTCTGTGGGTAGTCGGAATTCTCTTGACACTCCCTTTCCACGCTGTTTGGTCCTGATTGCTGTCCCCAGATCCTTTATGTCCAGCTCTGAGTCCCGAGCTATGGTGTCTGGGAAAGTCAGTTTTAGTGAATAGACACATCGAGAGGGATGCCACAGACGGAGAGATGAAATGATTTCTTTGTCAGCTCGATGACAGTGACCAGCAAACTGTAGTCTTTTTTGCTTGAGTCTGAGGCATATTGGAATCAAATCTCCGTAGATGGTTTCAAGTGTTGCGTGTGATCTCCAGATTATGTTTTTGTTTCTTCTGAGCAGATTTCTATATCCTCCACCCAGCCGTCTTTCAAGACGAACAGATAAGGTCTATCTTTCTGATCCATATGGTAGTACTGGTTCAATCAATGTTCGAAAGATGATGATAAATTTGAGCGCCAAGTCTTGTCAAGCCTATTGCACGTATCTCATCCCAGAGCTTTACGGATGCAGAAATCTTTTTCAGAGTCTATGACATGAGAGCCAAGGTATTTAAAGTTCTCGACCCTTTCCATGGATGTATTATTGAGTGATTTCAAATCAGATGGTTCAGCGGAGGTTGTGATATATTCTGTCTTACTCTCATTACAGGCGTACCCTGAAGGTAGTTCTAAGGGAGATTCAGTGTGACGACACATAATATCGAACTACAGGTACAACTCATTTTTGCCAACTGTTTGGGCTGGGGCAATGTGAAATAAAGTGTCTTGCTCAAGGACAAAGCGCTGCCGTGAATCAAACTAACAACATTACAAATACCCTAACCGCAAAGCCACACGATATATATTAACCTAATATAAGGTTGACCCAAGCAACAATACTGAGAGTGTGTCAAATGGCTCAACGTATTATCAGTTTAACAACCAAACATTTCAAAGTTAGATGCATAAATTCTATAGTCATGTTTTCCAACATGTATAGGCGAAAACACTTCCCTCGCGAAGGTTTTTCGCATTAAGTTGGAGACTATAAATATATAAATATATTCTATTCAATAACAAATCGTACTCCCACCATTTACATGTTGTCCACTGAAAGAATGAATGATATAAAATACAAAAATAACTTTTAAAAACATGTTTTTTTTACTTTATTATTATTTTATTTGGCAATATATATATATTGTTTCTACTTTTGGCAGAAGGTCAGCACTTATCCCAGTGCATTACTGGTACTTATTTTATCGACCCCTTAAGGATGAAAGACCAAAATTAACCTCGGCGGGATTTGAACTCAGAAAGTAAAGGGCCATAACTCTATGCTGCAAAACATGGTGTCTGGGGCTCTACCGATACTGCCAATCCACCGCCATTTGGAAATATAAGTACTGGACTTTTTTCAGTATTATATGTGAAAAACAACGTCCCTCAAATGACCACCATTTTTCTGCTCACAAATACAGACTCTTTCCACAGGTTTTCAGTGGCCACCCTGTATATCCTGTATATATATATATTACCCCATGTTCACAATATGTAAGTGTTTCAGCTCTCAGACGTTTAGGGCAGAAATATTTACATGGAGTAGGGATGGGGGGAGGGGGGTTATGCTATGAAGAGCTTCTGCTGACCAGTTCACCTGGGAATTTCTTACCACTGAGTTTCGCCGAAGTTAGGCTTGTTCGACAGTGGATCTGAAGTCAAATGATACGGCTATGAATTCAAAAGCTTAGTCTGTGCGACAATTAGTGTTAACATGTCAAGATATATAGTGAACGGGGAAATGTAGGCACATCTATACGCATGTAAACGGACTTAAAAGTGAATTTATCCACAGTAAAACATGAATTTTTAGAAGCATAGGAATTCAAGGTGATTCCTCTACAGTTTGTTTTGAAACATGTACAGCGATTTCCGATAATAAAACTTCAAACAAACAGAACTTGAGCCGGTAAAACAACTTCACGATAAGATAAATCGAAATTCAGTAGAGAGGTAACCTAGTTAAAGCAGGCTAAAGCGAATTAAATGCAGTATGTACCAACAAATTAAAATGTTATCAATAGAAGTCACATCAGTAGAAATGAAATGAAATTAGAAACTCATAAATGAATATAATATATATTCTCAGGAGACAGGAATTAGACAAATACAATTTGAGTAGCAACTTCAATCATAGCAGTAGGTGCGAGAAATACACGAAAGTACACATAACCGATAATCTATATTTCACCTGCTAGAGAACATTAACGAGAATATATCGTTAATTGTGCATATACGCGTCGAGGGTATTGCTAGAAATAGTGACCAATCTATATAATACTAAAAGCCTGTGATTGTTTGCTTGCTTGTATGTAATGTAATACAGCCAAAACCGCGCGTAATGGGAGATACTTTGAAATGGGGTTGCTCCTGAAATGGGAATACAAACGGAATAAAACAAGTTTCGTGTAAATCGGACCACGGGTTACCGAGATATGGGTTTTTTCCGTGTACCATCATAAACAAAGAGAGAGAAAGCTAGAGACGAAGGGATAGTGGTTGTGGGAGATTAGATTGAAAGAGAGACATAGAGAGAGGGAGAAGAGTCAGAGGAGAATGGAAGAGAGCTGGTGGTGTTGTTGAGTACATAAATATATGGGAGTGTGTGTGTGTGTGTGTATATATGTGTGTGTCTATGACCGTATAATAGATCACAGACACCCACATATATATATATACACACACACATACATATATATATACACATACACATATATATATATATATATATATATATATATATATATATGGGCCTTCCAGTTTCATTTCACATTATATACATGTCTGTGTATATTTTAATCATTTCAAATTATTTTTTAAGTGAACATGATTTTAAAAAAAATATTTTGAAGTAAACATGACCCCACCTGTCATGGGTGGTCTAGTATAATACTAAAAGTCTGTGACTGTGTCTTGTCTGTAATGTAATACAACCCAAAGGCATCATAATGGGAAAATACTTTGAAAGGAAGTTGCCCCTAAAATGGGAATACAAATGGAATAAAACAAGTTTCGCGTAAATCGGGTTCCCGAGATATGGTTTTTTGGGGGTACCTTCCTAAATAGCCAAAACAGTGCATAATGGGAAAATATTCCGAAATTAAAATAACCCTGAAATGGGAATACAAACGGAATAAAACAAGTTTGGCGTAAATCTGTTTAACAAACAGAATATTTTAATTATATAGAAATATTTTTAAGTGAATGTTATTTCGAAAATACAAGTTGTTCGTACAGTAAGTATTTATATTTTAACTTTCTTTACACAAACACTATTTTAGTTTGTTTTTTTATAGAAAATACAAGTTGTTCTTACATTAAACATTTATATTTTAGCTTTCTTTTAATTTTTTTTTTTATCGAAAATACAAAAAGTATTTACACATTTTTTTACAATTATTTTCAAGTGAATACGATTAAAAAAATATGTTTTGGCATATATAAAAAAAATATTCTTAAGTGAGAATGACCTTCCAATTTCATTTTACATTATATGCATGTCTGTGTACATTTTAATTATTTTTAAATGATGTTTAAGTGAACGGGACCCAACGGGTCACGGGTGGTCTAGTATATATTAAAATTGCACTTTCCTTTAAAACATCGCATTAAATATTAAATTATTCTATACAGAAAACTACAGTTTGGATATGTGTAGATCAGCTTCGTATGTAGGTTCCCTGTTATAAAGATGGATTAGGGTGAAAGATATGTAATAATTCTTTCTACAATAGGCACAAGGCCAGCAAATATCCCAGTGTATTACTGGTATTTTATTTCGATCAACGTACAGTTAGGATATGAAACAAAGTGGTGTAGCAAAATATTATCTCAATAATAATTGATAGGAAAGCCGGTTCAATGTGTTAGGAAATATATAAAGGGTACATGTCTGGTGATAGCACCGGAGATACTGCTGACGTCTCACCGCTACCATGACTACCAACGCTATTTTTTTTATTTCAAGAAAGTGTTTAAATATAATTATGAAAGCAGAGTCAACGGAGAACAGTTTCAGCTAGTTCCTGCCAACAAAATCTTTATACGGTTTAAATACACAGCAAGTCTCCCATTTTTCTGAATGGCTAAATGTCATGATCTGGATGCGACTCGGCCCCCTTAAAATGTAAGAATTTAAGGGTGGAAACAGTCGCTTAAGCGGGGTGGTTTCTTCTCTGAAGACCTTCTGGTGCCCAGCTCTCCTGGGAGTTTTTACCACCATCACCTGATATTTCAGGGTTATCACCCTCTTTCCAAATGCAAAACAAAAAAACAGAACGATGTCTTCTCGCTTAACTGGTCCAACTCCTAAACAATCAATTATTATTACATATCTCAGGGCGGTGGATTGGCAGTATCGGTAGGGGGTCGGACGCCATGCTTTGCAGCATAGTTACGGCTCTTTATGATCTGAGTTCAAACCCCACTGAGGTTAACTTTGCCTTTCATCCTTACGGGGTCGATAAAATAAAGAACCAGTAAGGCACTGGGGTCGATTTAATCGACTTTCCCCTCCACCAACATTACTGGCCTTGTGCCTATATAAGAAACCATTATATTCTATACATAAGGGCGGTGGATTTGCAACACAGAGTTACAGCCCTTTATGATCTGAGTTCAAATCCCACCGCGGTTAATTTTGCCTTTTATTCTTACGGGGTCGATAAAATAAAGTACCAGAAATGTACTGGGGTCGATTTAATCGAGTTCCCCCTCTCCCAAAATTGCTGGCCTTGTACCTATATAAGAAACCATTATATATCTCACAAGCGTGGTGGATTGGCAGTGTCGGTAGAGGGTCGGACGCCATGCTTTACAGCATAGAGTTACGGTGCTTGCCATTCTAAGTTCAAATACCGTCGAGGTTAACTTTGCCTTTCATCCTAACGGGGGTCGATAAAATAAAATACCAGTAATACACTGGTGTATTTGCTGGCCTTGTGCCTATTGTAGAAACAATTATTACATATCTGACAATGTTTCATATTAACTATAAAATATTATCTAAATATTGTTATATGCAGATTTAGCCATTTTGTAGAGAGGACCACTTGGTCTTAAATATGTTGTTCCTGATCAATATTGCTGTTTGGAATATGAGCCGATTGTTTCTAATAAAAGTTTTGGTTGAACATTAGTTTCTGTGTGGATCTAGTCGATGGAACCGATATTTATAGGCATGTCTGTATTTGGTTAGAATAAGTGCCTATATTTCTTCCAAGCGTAACATCATGTCAGTCTATATAAATGTATAATGTATCCAGTCGATAGTCAGAGATCGATGAAATAAATATTAGAATGTAGTAATTACTCGGATCGATAAGATTGAATATCGCCGGTGAAGGTGGTGCCCCAAGATGGCTGTATTTCAATTATTGGAACTATTATAGGAATAAAAGAAAGTAAAATAAGTGGTTTTATGTTTAATGATCATTTCACTTTTTTTTAAACTGAGTGTAAAGCTTGCCAGCAATTCTGAAATAAGTTATCATTCGATCAATTACTTTTCCATAATTGTTGTAACTTGGAAATTAATTACAATATATTAAATTGATTTTTTATGGATAGTAAACTAAACTTTCATCTGGGAATTTTCAGAATTAATCATTTACATAAATTTAGAAAGTTATGTTTACGTGATTGAGATGCTGTCCTATAAGACAGACGCACACAGAAATACAATACACGCACACACACACACACACATACAAACGTAAACACACACACATTATATATATATTTATATTATATATATTTATAGACATTATACATGCATATATGTGTGAGTGTACATATACATATATATTTACACACGGAAAGACACATACATTAATGCGCACACAAATACCCATTATATATATATATATATATATACACAAACACATGCACACACACACACATATATATACACAAGTAAAGACACCTACGTTAATGCACACACTCATGAATATATAAATATATATGTGTATGCATATATATAAATATATATGTATATATGTGTATATATATATATATATGTATATATATATATATGTGTGTGTGTGTGTGTGTTTGTGTGTGTATGCATATATGTGAGTATGTATGTGTGTATATATATATATATACTAGCTTTGTGCAGTGCCTTTGCTCACTATAAAAGCTTCACGGCACAGGCATTGCTTTATATCTGGAGATCTCTCTGCACTTGTCGTCAGATGGTACCATGGGCCCAGCACTATGTGTCAATAATTGTCACAAGTGTAGTGTTTGTACCAGAGTTTTCAAGTCGCTGGCTGGACTAAAAAGTCACACTCGTTCAGCGCATCGGTAGGGGTTCTCCTACATGGATATAGAGTAGTGGCCGTACTCGAAAACGAGTTGGCAGCCACCATATATATATGTGTGTGTGTGTGTGAGTATATGTTGTTTCTGTAAGTGTCTATATGCCTACATCTGTGAATATCATTAAGCCATAGTACGCATACAAAGTGCATTTTTCTAACATTAAAATTAATGTTATATTCCAATATGAGGGCAAAAATATTTTCATAAACACTTATATACATACATATTTATAGACATTATATATATATATACATACATATATATATATATAATTATATTTACACATATATATATATATAATTATATTTACACATATATATATATATATATATATATATATATATATAGGAACGAGTAGGACCCCGACGGCTGAGCTCAAGCCGTTTCGACCGACGGCTTGAGCTCAGCCGTCGGGGTCCTACTCGTTCCTATTACCCACTCTACTACCCTAAGTATTGAGTACTTTGGTGCGTTATGGTCCACATAGTTCCTTACCACATTTCCTTCATTATATATATATATATATATATATATATAGGAAAAAGTATGACCCCGACGGCAGAGCTCAAGCCGTTTCGACGGCTATTTCAGTCCAGAAATACCCGCCGAAACGGCTTGAGCTCTGCCGTGGGGTGGGGGTCATACTTTTTCCTATTCCCACTCTACTACTCTAAGTATTGAGTACTCTGGTGCGTTATGGTCCATCTGTTTCCTTACCACAATTCCTTTGTTATATATATAAAGAGTGATGTATTTAATTATGTCTCATATAAAATAATACAACTGTCTATCCTCAAAATACGTATAGTTAGCACCCCAAACGTATAATTGGGATTATACTAAGGTATATCCTATTGTTTGTTGAGTGGGGCGGAAGTCGGTCGGAGTATTGCTTAAAGCTTTCTCTACTAATGTATAAAATATATATATATATATATATATATATATATATATATATATAATGGAAAAATTTGAACAGGGACAAAACAGAGAGGCAGTACAATAAATGTTTATTACTTTCACGCTCAAGAGAGTGGGGGGTAGATATATATATATAGTGGAAGGGTGCGGATGAATTTAAGTATGCTTATGAGTGAGTGTTTATCTGCTTTCTGATCTATCAGTCCATTACGTTCTTGAGAATCATATAACCGTACTGAGACTAAATGTCTAATATTTAATTGTAGGTTTGTTTTTTTTTCCATTTTTGAATTTTGTTATCTGATTTCCTTTTCAATAAGTATATATATATATATATATATATATATATATATATATATATATATATATATATATATAAGGTTTGCTTTCACATTCTGTCAGTCAATCTCTCTCTCTCTCTCTCTCTCTCTCTCTCTCACACACAGGCACTCGCACACATATACATATATACATATATACAGATGTGTGCCTATATGTGTTTACATTATTATTACGATTAATAAGTAAATAGATAATAAAGAAATTAGAAAGAATTATTATAATTATGGTTATATCTAAAAATGATTTTTGATTTCTTTATAAAATAAATTGTTTTTACAAGATATATATTTATATACATCGGGTCGTCAAGTATGGAATTTGTAGAGATTTGTACTTTTGTTACAAGTTTCTACAATTTTGATACTTGTCGACCATATATATATATATATATATATATATATATATATATATATATATATATATATAAATATACACGAGTGTGTATGATTGTGTATACAAGATTATAGTAATAAAAGGAATTCCAACTTTGTCTGATTTACTCGTTTTATTTACAATCCTTTAAAATTATAATGATATAATGAAATAGTATGGTAGAATATTAAATGTTAATTGAACAAGTACTTCCATGCTTTCACAATCTTCGGGTTCATATTCAGTGGTGACAGTCAAGTTTGCAATTTTTAACTGTTGAAAATTGCAAACTTAACTGTCACCACTGAATATGACCCTGAAGATTGTGAAAGCATGAAAGTACTTGTTCAATTAACATTTAATATTCTACCATACTATTTCATTATAATATTTATAATGTTAAAGGATTGTAAATAAAAAGAGTAAATTAGACAGAGTTGGAATTCCTTTTTTAATATATATATATATATATATATGTGTGTGTGTGTGTGTGTGTGTGTGTGTGTGTATATATATAATAGGGTTCAGGTTTCGTAAGAGAGGCATACAGAGGTGAGATAAAGAATCAAAGACGTTTTCGTTGGCCGACAGCCTGAAGATTCTGTGTGAGATGCTACTCACTATAGAGTTAAGTGCAGATTTAGAGTAGTTAGAAGCTTTCTTAATGTAAGACAGGACCTCACCCGGCCTGTCGTACGGTCTGTATAGGCCAGTATCTAACTCTAATGTTACATCTAAGAAGTTAACTATGTTATGGTTATGGTCTATTGTAACTGAGAGGCCGTACGTTTTAAATAACTTATGTAT
>OZ024753.1:12479900-12489900 GCA_964016885.1 Eledone cirrhosa | reverse complement strand
ACATACATACATTCATACGCACGCACACATACATACAAATGTATGTATGTATATATATAAGTTTATCCTGGGTTCAATCGGGGGTAACCACAGTAAGTAAGGTACTCAATACATAGCAGAGTATAAATATTTAATATAGAAATGTCTTCTACAGGACTAGTATTGTTTGATTCGGGAGAAATCATCAGGAAGCTGACTGTCCAAGTAATATGGTGGTATTTATAACTTTTCTGGTGGTAGGAGAGGGTGGTCATTGGGATGGGTGGAGGTCACATGTTCAATGAAAAAGAGTTAGTCGATTTATAATCAGCTGACTTATATATAACAGACTTCAAGCACTCAACAGTATATGTTTAACCATACTTTTATTATCATAATAATTTCTACTGGCTTCTTAATATTCTCTACCAGATAATTCGTCTTAATCTCATTCATTCTCAGCCCCACACTCATCGACACAGTCTCCACCTCCTGCATCAACTCATCTGCCTCCTTCACTGTATTTGTCACCAAAATTATGTCGTCGACAAATTCAGCATCCGATTCCTTTTTTGCCTTAACTCTCCTGCCCTGAGCCAGTGCTACAGTGAAGCCAGAGTCCTGGTGTTTCCCCAGCGCAAGGCGCTTACAATAGCCCACTGTGATGATAAAAAGGTAAGGAGCTAATGTATCTCCCTGGAGCACTTCAGCCAGTATCTCAGAGAACTCCGTCATCCCATCAGGTATAATAACTTAGGCTTTGGTAGAGCAGTGATATCAGGTTCACTATCTTGGGGATTCCATAAGCCTGTAAGATCTTGATCAGGCAGTGACGGTCCACAGAATCAAAGGCCTTCCTAAAATCAATGAAAACCATGACAACAGTCAGACTCTTTCCTCTAGCTCCCTTTAATAGCCTCCTTGGCATCAGAATGTGACTGGTGGTTGATCTTCCCTCTCTGAAGCCGTTCTGGATGTCCCTGAGTATCTCGGACTGGATCCTGTTAAGAATCATCCTGTTGAGGGTCTTTGCCAAAAGTGACGTCAGTGACATACCCCTGTAGTTGTTGGTGTTAGAGAGGTCTCCCTTCTTTGGCACTGGGACGATGTTACTGATCCTCTGTTGATTCGGGGCAACTTCTTTCTCCAGTGCCTGTTTACAGAACCCCAGGATGATATCATCAAAATCACACCTCTTCATCACCTCTGATGCGCTCCATCTTCTCCATTAGCCTTTCCCTCTTTAATCTTCTTCTTGCCTCTCTGAAGCTCTTCTCTGGTGAAGTGTCCTGTCTCAATATCCAGTTCCTCAAACAGCCCATGATCTCCCCATTGTTCTTGGCTGTGGAGGGTGACTCTCCCAGCAGGGTCCTAAAATGGTCCAGCCATTTCCTCTTCCTCTCCTCGGGCCCTGTTCCCTGGATCTGATTCGAACCCTTTCTCTTCCTACTTGTGATCTCGTTGATGATCATCCAACTCTCCTTACACCCAGAGCTGTCAACCGCTTTCTCCAGCGCCTCATCTCTGGCCTCAGTTTAAGTGGTACAGAGTTCTTCCCTCATCACATCGCCTCCATATTTTCCTTCCTCTCCTCCATAGGATCAACATAGATTTTTATATATTTATATATATATATATGTATGTGTGTGTATATGTGTGCGTGTGTGTATGTGTGCGTGTGTGTGTGTGTGTGTGTGAGTGCGTGTGTGTGCATGTGTGTGCGTGCGTGTGAATGTGCATTTGTAAATGTTCGTTCTACATAAAATGTTAAAAATAACTAAATAAACATATGATACAATTATGCAGTAACGTGGCAATATCCTCGAATTGTCAGCATCACTACAAGTGTTTCTAAAGATATATACGATTTCCTGTATGTGTGACGTTAGGGAAGACATTGTTGGTTTTTGTGTGGTAAAACTATTTCGAGAAGAAGCAATCATCGATATGATCAGTAAGAGACACATAATAAATTGAACATTTTGGAGGTATCACTTCAGTAAATCCGCAATACAAATATTAATCGTGTCTAAATAAAGATAATTATTAAACATGATGATTTGTGTTTGATTTGGTATTTTCGTAAATAGGGAATTCATGATATTAATCAATGGCTATATAGTTTGTGAAGCGGTGAAGTAGTAGGTTCGTTAGAGTGCTTTGCAGTATTCGGTTCGGGTCTTTTCTTTCTCAGTAGAAATCTCGCTGACATTAACTTAACCTTTGATACATTCCAGATTGATAAAATAGTACTAGTCAAATACTTGGGTCGATTGTTCATCTATATAATTTTGTCACATACATTTTCTCACTCTCTTTTCTCTGGAACAAATCTTCCGTAAACACACCTGGAGGTGAGATGGGCTCCGCCAGATTTTAAAACGCCCTAGTAACGCTGTATGTCACTCTGGCGTCCCTACGACTCCTTCAGTAGTTACGGGACAATTCATGCCTATAATTTAAGGGTCTAAACTGTTGCTTAAAATGAAGTAAAGGGAAATGTTGCCAGATATTCTTAGTTAAAAACAAAGGACACCCACGGAAATTGAGAACCCAGTAGGGATGGCATGTTTTGGTAACTTATAACTGAGATCCACTTTTGAATATACTGACGTCGCTGATTCTAAAGACGAGATTAATTTCCTCCACCACTTCTGCTTATTTAGATTTGATATATAATATATATATTGCAAGGGAACGTTTATATATATATATATATATATATATATATATATATATATATATATATATATATATATAATATATATATTTATATATAATATATATATTTATTAAAATAACAGATTAAAGTTTAAGCAAAGAATCGGTGCTTTCACCCTTAACGGGATCTTCAGAAGATCTCGTTAAGGGTGAAAGTAGCGATTCTTTGCTTAAACTTTAATCGGTTATTTTAATAAATATTTGCTCTACGGTTCTTATATATTTGATATATATTTATCCTTATCGAACGCTCTTTGGATTTTAGTCTTCAAATTTATTATTATTACTATAATATATATATATATATATTGCCAGGGAACGTTTATATATATATATATAATACATATATATATATATTGCCAGGGAACGTTTATATATATATATATATAATATATATATATATATTGCCAGGGAACGTTTCCACCAACCAAAGTATCGTCTACCTGTCTCCCTTCGGTTGCAACGTTTTTCTGCGTTCACAGATTGATTTTTTTAGTTTCAGAAGATCCCGTTAAGGGTGAAAGCAGCGATTCTTTGCTTAAACTGTAATCAATTATTTTAATATATATATATAATCTGATGAGCAGACTGGACGTTTCTGTTAGAATCGTCTAATTTCATGAAACCTTAGGTAATGGAATAATTATACTGTGTTGTTTATTACATATTTAAATAGCCCTGTACTACACATAGAGCACCCTTCTTTCCTTTACCTTTTCTACGGAAATACATAACACATACATACACACATATATATTTATATATATATAATTGTTTCTACTTTGGCATAAGGCCATCAATTACCAAGTACATTAATGGTACTTTATTTTATCGACGCCGTAAAGATGAAAGGCAAAGTAAACCTCGGCGGGATTATATATAATTTTGACTGGCAATCACTTTTCTCTCCGATTGAATACAATTGTATGATGGATGTCAACAAAAATAATGGATTGACGTCAAACAAGGATAAGACGAAGACAAATGACAAATGACAATTTGTTTTACATGTGTAGCCAAAATACAGCTCATATCTGCTCGGAGGCGTTATAAAAGAATTCATCAAACCCAGTTTGTTAAGAAGGACTGGCATCCCGTCCAGGTGAGGACAGGATGCCAGTCCTTCATGCCACGGAAACCAGGTTAAAGACTGGCCTGTTGAGCCTCCGAGCTCGTGATAGACTTTAGACCTTAGACTAGTAATAATGACTAATGTTATGAAAGTTGTCAACTTGGATCCTATCTTTGGGAGCCCTATAATTCATTGTTTTTAAATGTTGCTTCATCACAAATGCCCAGATTTAGAATTATATTAGTTTAACCCTTTAGCATTTAAACAGGTGGTATCCGGTCAGAATGTTCATCTCTTTCTGTTCAAACCGGCTGTAACTGACCACTCATACTTATGTGAAGGTATTGTGCTCAAAATAAATAATATCAAAATCTCATAGTTTCCATATTATGTGAGATAATTATATGAGGTAAAGCCTTTACCATGAAAATATAATAGTAAATAGAGAGCAATGTATATGCTAAAGGGTTACGCAATAATGCGAAACTAATGTAAACTATAAAATTCAAAATTTCCAGCATCTAATATGCCGCTAATTCCTCGCCTGATCTATAATGGAAACATTAACTCTACGTAAATAGCATGTCGTAATTATGAGTAAAATATGAATTCCAGATCATAAATCTCGTATGTTTGCAAATTTATGAAGCTTACTTTTATGTATATTAACCTTGGATTTGACATGCTAACATAAACATATCTTAATGTCGTGTTAAAGAATGATGCTATCGTAGGGAGTTTATTTAAACTTCCTTTTCCGTTTAGCTACATGAAAGAAAGATATCGTAATGGCGGTTTTCTTTCCCCACAAACTTCACCCCGAATCTCAAGTATTACATTCAAGTAAATGACAAATTAGATGTAAATAAATATTTACTAACAATGTCTTTGATCTCTACTGAGAGTAACGGAATCTAAATACAGTTCTCCATAACACATTCATATATTCTGCTTTCTTGAACATTACAGATACAGAAAGCTCCATATATCATTTTATCAATTATCCCTTAATATTATTGGCGCTGCTGTAGTTTTGATGTTGTTTATCCACGAGTCAGGTCAGATACAGACCCTATCAATCACATACATATTAGCTTCATATGTTTAATATCAATAATATCGGTAAGCATATGCTGATTAGAAGAAAATAATTATATACACGTAAAACCAAATATCTCAGCGCAAGTTCGTATCATTTCCACGTTGAAAATATTTGTTTCCACTTTCCGACAGCTGTATATATTAATAATTTCTGATTTACACACAAGGCCAACAATTTTAGAAGAGTGGAATGTCGAATAAATCGACTTCAGTGTATTACTGGTACTTTATTTTATCAATATCGTAAGGATGGTAGGCAAAGCTAACCTCGACGTGATTTCGAGCTCAGAACGCAATGCCGCAAAACATGTTATCCGATACTGACAAACCATTACGCTTAAGTTGTATACATTCATAAATTGATATATACGATACAAAACATACGTATCTATTGACTCACACATATGTATATATATATATATATATATATATATATATATATATATATATATATATATAGAGAGAGAGAGAGAGAGAGAGAGAGAGAGAGAGAGAGAGAGAGAGAGAGAGAGAGAACGAGAGACTGTCGATCGACAAGATCCCAGACCTCATTCGCTGAACGAATGGGGTGGAGCTCTCCAATCGGACCGAGGAAACGACGTTTCCATTAGTCTTTCCAATTGCTAATACTATCTGTCGGCCGCAAATCCAGCCATAAGGAGCGACGTGAAATAAAGTGTCTTGCTCAAGGACATAACACATTGCCCGGTCGGGGAATCGAAATCACACTCACAGAAACATTTACACAAATATACACATGTATTCAGAAACACATACATACATTCACACAAACACACACACATACATTTACACAAACAAACACATACACTCAAACACAGTGTATCAAACGTAACGCCAATCACTGTTTTGCTACATTCCCCTTCCTTTCTTTTACACAAACATTCATTGACACACACACAGACACACACACACACACACACACACACACACACACACACACACACACACACACACACACACACACACACACACACACACATGCAGTGTGACGGAAATTGCTGAAATTTATATATAGATTCCAAATGTAGTTCCCAAAAAATGTTTAATTCTAAAATCTTGAGAGAAACGCTGCTATATTCTTTTGTATGTTTTTTCAATTTATATTCTACTAGTAGAGGTACCCGGCGTTGCTCGGGTATTAAATAGCAGTTGTGTATACCATTTATGTCAATACTTCAGTGCTACTTCGAAAACTATACTTTTACAAAATCATCGGCTTTTTCCAAAAGAGGGTTCCTGCCCCCAGGGGTCCCCTACTCAATATGTGCTAATTCTGAGAGTTCATATTCATCTGTAGGACAAACGTAGCCCAAGTGTCAAGTTTTGTGAAAATCGGTTGCGAACTCAAGAAGTTATGACGCTTTGTTGCATTGCACTGAAGTGCTTCATTCGACTCCAAGGAAGTGGATAAAGGGGGTTATCTGCTGGGAGGCCCTGTAATCAATATTTGTAAAAATGAAAGTGCCCATGACCATCCGTAGTACATAAGTAACCTATGTCTTAAGTTTGGTGAAAATACTGTAGAAATGCATAAGTTTTATACACGCGCGCGCTCCTGTGTGTGTGTGTGTGTGTGTGTGTGTGTGTGTGTGTGTGTGTGTATGTGTGTGTGCTTGTGTGTGTGTTTGTGTGTATGATATGTCTGTGTGTGTGGGGGGGGGGGGTATGTATTTGTGTGTGCGTATGTATGTGTATGTTCATCGGGGCATACGTATGTACTGGCCTAAATCTTCACTATTTACTTTTACTATTTTAATAACCTCTGTCATTTTCGTTTTCAATTTTATTTACATCATTCTTAAACTCCGGGGCTGAAAATTATTCTGTTATGTTAAATAGAATATTAGTCTAACGACTCCATTTATACCGGAAACTTGGTCTTGTCTTTACATGAAATTGTTCTTCACACTCCACATAACGACGTATTATCCTCGCTTTTCCCCCCGTTCATTGCCAGAGAACGTCTTCACGAACCAAAAATCGTCTTCCTGTTTTCCTTCGGTTGGAACGTTTCTCGAAATATTGACTTCTGCGTCCACAAATTACTCTCAGTTTATTTTGAATGGGAAATTGCTGTTTCATCGATTTGCTCCGTGGAAGCTTGTACCCTAAAGCTCGACTCAACGCCTTCTCGGGTCATTCTGCATAACTGTGTACATTTTCGCTGCATTCCACCAAGCCGTTTCGACGTTTATCCGGCTAAACCTACTTACTTAAATATTCAACGTCCGACCACTTCCAATTTATATAGTAGATAAATAATTTTCTCCCCTCCACAAATGTCTCTATATAATATAGTCAAGATCATTTTCTCTATCAGATATATACATCCCTTGGGTTTAATATATTTTAACAGCTGTAATGTGGGCATGCTGCGGTACATGAGTATAATCATTGCTTTGGAATTTCTAACGTTTAAGAAAGAACTTCTTACGTGGAAACTTGGATAAGTATAAGTTTACAGAGGAGAGTTTCGTTTCAATGAAATTATTTTCAACTGTACTTTTACACACGCACATATACATATATATATATATTTCTTTTCTGAATTTGTTTAGCAATATTCTTTATCTGAAAACGTGTGTTGAAACCGATATTGTTATGCTTTGGGAGGGTCATGTTGTTTTTGTGTGTTACACAAAAACAAGATGGCGTAGGACAGAACAAAGGAGAGGCACAAAAACAAAGAAAAAATCCCCAGTCACTGAAGAGGTCACATAATGTGTGACGAAAGAACTATGACAATATATGAACAACCGTCCGGTTATGGAACCAACCAACCAACCGGATATTTATAAATTCTTAAATTTATAAATTTAATTTATAATAAATTGGAGTGAAGCATGGTGCGTGTGTTTCTTATTGGCAACATGACCCTCCCAAAGTATAATAATATATATATGCGTGCGTGTGTATATATACAGAAAGAAAGAGAGAGAAATACCGAGAGGTCTAGACATTGTTCATGCAATGATCCGTGTGTATATATATATATATGTGTGTATATATATATATACATATATATATATATTATTTCTATGTTTTTCTATATTTCATTAGGCATGTACACAGAGATAAGCTTCAACGAAACAACCACCTCCCTTCCACAAAAGCTACACACACACATACACACACAAACACGCACACACATACACTCACACATATATATATATGTGTAGAGGTTATATTTAATTTGTTGGGATACAAGCTAAATATTTTTATAACTGATATAAAGCACTCAACACATTATTGGAGTAAATATACAATATATTCTTTCTTTTTTTCTTTTTTCCCTATTCCAACGGCTTAATTTAAATATACTAATTTAAATATACTGTTATTTAAACCTTTCCAACACTAATTTGCATAATAAACCAACAATAAATCTAATAACTCCATTATCCAGGAGATTCCAACCAGAATGGTTGCATTTTTTAAGGGTATGTCAATATTTATTTATAAAACTAACCTATATTATATTTTATCTGATGAAAGCACACCATAGTTTGCTCTGGTGGCCCTTGAAATATGTATAATGAAATAAATATGGTTTTATAAATATAGTTTCCATTTGTTAATATATTGTATATATATATATATATATATATCACATTTGCAACAACACAACACGCCATTTTTCATTCATATATATATATATATATATATATATATATATATATATATATATATATACACACACAAACACACATATATATATATATATATATATATATATATAAGAAAAGAGTCAGGACCCCGACACTCCACATACCAACACACGAATATCTTATTTAATTTACCACTGTGTTTATGTTCAGCAACTCATTCGATATAATGCCGATCGACCATTATTGATGAGGCATTGTCATATGGATGAGGTTTTCTATGGCTAACAACTGAACTCTTACAAAATTGCCTGTATTCATTCAGAGAATAGTCTAAGGTTCAGAAAGGCAAATAATAGTGATTAAAATTGACAGCAGTGATCTTCGTGTCACTCATGGACGGTTATGTTACGTTTCACTGAATATGAATGCAGAAATGTTTGAATAGACGCAGCTATATCGATGTTTATGTGAGGGTTGTGTGTGTTTAGACGGTTCTAAGTAACTAAATGATGTATATAAAATGTAGAATGTGAGCCAATTAATAACTAAGTTAATAAATCGTTTTTTTCTTTTATTTTTAGTAATCTTTTGACTGGGGAGATCGCGAGATTTTATGGTGTGAGTTTATACATATACAAGAATTGTTTAATATGCATATGTAAAATCAATGTAAACTGGAATGGATTTCATAGTAATCTACATTATATATATGTCTATATATATATATATATATATATATATATATGAGAGAGAGAGAGAGAAAGAAAGAAATGGGGATAGACACACACACACTCACACGTATATATATATATATATATATATATATATATATATATATATATATATATATATATATATATATTTTTTTTTTTTTTGCGATCGACTTTCGTCAAATCGGACCGAGGAAACAATATTTCCATCGGTCTTTCCAGTTGCTAGTACTATCTATCGGTCGCAACTCCAGGTAGAAGGTGCAACGTGAAATAAAATGTCTTTCTCAAGGACATAACGCATCGATCGGTCCAGGACTCGAACTCACAACCTCAAGATTGTGAATCCAATTCTCTAACCACTCAGCCACACGCTGATATACAAGTGGAAGCTGAGTGAAATCAAGGCTTAGGCTGCGGCCAAGCAAAGTCGTCCTACAATTAGGAATGAGTAGCAAAGTACTCAATAAGGGTAGGTCCTTAGAGTAAACTGATCTATATTATATTTTGTCTCATGAAAGCACAGCATAATTTAACTTGGTGTCATTGAAATATGTATAATGAAATAAATATGGTTTTATAAATATAGTTTCCATTTGTTAATATCGTATGTTTACTCCAAATAATTGTTGAGTGCTTTATATCAGTTATAAAAATATTTGCTTGGTGTATCCCAACAATTTAAATAGAACTTTTGCATATATATATATATATATATATATAGGAAAAGAGTCAGGATACTGATGGTTGATCTCCGGCCGTTTCGACAGCCAGATCATATATATATT
>OZ024753.1:12449900-12474900 GCA_964016885.1 Eledone cirrhosa | reverse complement strand
AATCCTTTCACTCTTTTTTTTTCTAAGTCTCTCTCTAGTTTTAACGCCTAACACATCCTTCTCTCAATCTCTATTACATTTTCCCTATCCAATACACCCGTTTACTTTACTCTCTCACACCCCTCCTCTCTCTCTCTCTCTCTCCATATATATATATATATATATTTCTCTCTCTCGTTAACTCCCTTTCTCTCCCCTACGCTGTCTTCAGCTTGCTTTCTTCATCTCCTTCTATATAAGAGTCAATGCCACTAGTGTTTCTTGAAACAAGTCAATGCATGTATGTATATATATGTATATATATATATTCGATACTTCGGGTAGTAAGGTATAGTTATATTATAAAGTGTCGGAGTCTAAAACTAGCTGTTGAAACGGCAAGAGCTCAACCATCGGGTCGGGAGTCTATAATATATTATATTATATTATATTATATATATATATATATATAACAAAGATGGCGTGGTAAGATACCAGGTTGGCCAGAACGCACTTGAGTAGTCGAATGAGTGGGTAATAGTTCGGATCTAGCAGTCAAAACGGCCGCTCAGCCGTCTAGGTCCTGACTCTTTTCCTATATATATATATATATATATATATATATATATATATATATATATAGGAAAAGAGTCAGGACCCAGACGGTAATATTCACTTCTGCGTTCACAGATTGACTTTGTTAGTTTCAGAAGATCCCGTTAAGGATGAAAGCAGCGATTCTTTGCTTAAACTTTAATCTGTTATTTTAATAAATATTTGCTCTACGGTTCTTATATATTTGATATATATTTATCCTTATGGAGCCCTCTTTGGATTTTAGTCTTCAAATTTATTATTATTACTATATATATATATATATATATGTATATATATATATAATTTACATATATCTATATCTCTACATCTCTATATATATGTTTCTGTATCTATATTTGTGTAGGGGGGGGGGGTATGTCTGTCTGGTTCTGTGTGTGTGTTAATGTTCGTGTAGGTAAGGAGAATGGGTAATGGAAAACAGGAGAGAGAGTGAGAGATAGAGGGAGAAGGTGAACAAGATAGAGTGACACACAGATATCTATATCCTATGTTAATCACATGACCAACCCAGCTCCCTCGACACCTACTATATCTGAATTTGGGTGTACCAAAGCGTACCAAAGTTTTGGTACCCTTGAAATATATATAATAGAATAAATATGGTTTTATAAAGATAGTTTCCATTTATTAATATCATTGATATATATATAACAAATTAAATATAAAAATGGCTTCTAGAGGAGTAAAACCGGATCTTTCGAAGAAAATCGTCAAGAAAGCCCTGATAAGTACATATCTCCTTACATGAAATAGTTCATCGCTGCTGCCATTTAAAGTCTATCATATATACACTATTTTTCTCTGTCATAATTTTCTTAGGAATGTTCTATTAATTCATAAAGTTGTAATCGATCTTCCCCATATTGTCATTACTTGATCTCAGATATCGTTCCTCTTCTTACTTTCTTCGCCACTTATTCCTGGAAGGGTCCTGGGGGCATGGTCCTCAAACACTCCATCCAACAGGTCCTGTCAGAACCACCCATCTCGAACTGATCCGGCTATATACCCCAAGCGTGACCAACCAAGCTCGTGCATGTTATCCAAACATCTTTCTCCGGATCGACCCCCGGGGTCTCCTACAAGCTGGTTTCGCCCGTAAAATCTGTCCAGCGATTCTTTCCTGAGATTATCTAACCACCTGCCCATAGTATCGCAGCTGAGATCACTGAATTTGTATTCCACGAAATAATTTACGTTTCTCCTCTTACAAAACATTTAAATAAGGACACGGCAATACATTCGTAAATGATACATGTTCCCTAACCCTTTCAACGCCTTTCGCCTTCTCATTTTTCATTCTCCTTTACTGTGAGTGGCTTGACGCCATGTTTGGTACTGAGGCATTAAAAAACATTAAATCACAAAATACATGTCAACTAATCATTAAGATAAGGGTGGTTATTGTAATGATATAGAGTACGGTGGTTATTGTAATGATGTAGAGTACTGTGGTTATTGTAATGATATAGAGTACAGTGGTTATTGTAATGATATAGAGTACGGTGGTTATTGTGATGATATAGGGTACGGTGGGTTATTGTAATAATATAGAGTACGGTGGTTATTGTAATAATATAGAGTACGGTGGTTATTGTAATGATATAGAGTACGGTGGTTATTGTAATAATATAGAGTACGGTGGTTATTGTAATGATGTAGAGTACGGTGGTTATTGTAATGGTATAGAGTACGGTGGTTATTGTAATTATATAGAGTACAATGGCTATTGTAATAATATAGAGTACAGTGGTTATTGTAATGATGTAGAGTACGGTGGCTATTGTAATGATATAGAGTACGATGGTTATTGTAATGATATAGAGTACAGTGGTTATTGTAATGGTATAGAGTACGGTGGTTATTGTAATAATATAGAGTACGGTGGTTATTGTAATGATATAGAGTACGGTGGGTTATTATAATGATATAGAGTACGGTGGGTTATTATAATGGTATAGAGTACGGTGGTTATTGTAATAATATAGAGTACGGGGGTTATTGTAATGATATAGAGTACGGTGGCTATTGTAATGATATAGAGTACGATGGTTATTGTAATGATATAGAGTACGGTGGTTATTGTAATAATATAGAGTACGGTGGGTTATTGTAATAATATAGAGTACGGTGGGTTATTGTAATAATATAGAGTACGGTGGTTATTGTAATAATATAGAGTACGGTGGTTATTGTAATAATATAGAGTACGGTGGTAATATAATGATATAGAGTACGGTGGGTTATTATAATGAAAGAGAGTACGGTGTTTATTGTAATGTGTAATGCAACCTTAGATAAGCAATATATAAACATGCATTATTACTATGGTTGAACAGATTGTTTTCAACACACCCAACAGCACGTTAGGGTACGAGAAACACACGAGATTACCATTTGCCATTTGTATTTGTGTAAATATCTAACGCAAAACTACTTTTTCTTTACATTTCTACGGTGCAAATGTCATTCGGGGGAAGATTAGAAGAAGAAAATGCGTTACAGCCCAATACAAATCCAGTCCTGAGGTTTACACATTACTAAAGAGGGTCACTCGAAAAAAATTCCGTGTAGAGAATATAATAAAGGATGTCACGTACAGTTTATTGATTCATTCCTGCCTTAAGAAATACACACAGGAAGAGAATTATTGAGTGGGATATCGTGGCTCCTACAGAACCAGAGTGAAATCTATCGCATTCTTCAAAATAACTTATTTTCAGGTATTTCAACGGTGACATAGATTGAAGACGAATATAATGATAGCACGCTACCTTTATTCATTCAATCCTCTTAATCGATTCGAGAGGATATTGGAAAAAATAAGAAAACATATGAAAAGGAAATTATTGAACGTGGTTTCAATGATGTAATGTCGTCAGAAACCAATGAAAGAGAAATGTATATTACATGTAGTACAACATATCTGAAATATCGATATACACGAAGAAATATACAAATACATACACACACATATATCTACATATATATATATATATACATATATATATATATATATGTATATATACATATTTATATATATATATATATATATACATATTTATATATATATATATATATATATACATATTTATATATATTTATATATACATAGATACATAAACACAACATAGCCGCATATCATATATATATATATATATATATATATATATATATATATATATATACATATTTATATATACATAGACACATAAACACAACATACCTGCATATATATATATATATATATATATATATATATATACATATTTATATATACATAGATACATAAACACATCATACCTGCATATATATATATATATATATATATATATATATATATATATATATATATGTGTGTGTGTGTGTGTGTAGGAGGTGTGTTTTATTGTAGCACAATAAAATATTATATATATATATATATATATATATACATATTTATATATACATAGACACATAAACACAACATACCTGCATATATATATATATATATATATATATATATATATATATATATATATACATATTTATATATACATAGATACATAAACACATCATACCTGCATATATATATATATATATATATATATATATATATATATATATATATATATATATATATATATATATATATATATGTATATATATATATATATATATATATATATATATATATATATATATGTGTGTGTGTGTGTGTAGGAGGTGTGTTTTATTGTAGCACAATAAAGCAATGCAAATATCGGATAAGTAGCACTCAACAGTTTGTAGGACTGGAGTATAAATAATATAAGATCAAAAGATGGTTAAAAGAGTTCCAAGTATTTTATTATGCGCATTTCAAAAACAAATATCATCATGGGATGATATCTGCGTTCTCATCAGATAAAATAGGGATACATGATATGATGCTTAGAAAACACTTGTGAATAGTGAAGTTTTAAATCAACATATATTATATTATATATAAGGACACATGCCCACATACATGTCTATCTTTCTCTCTATGTATATATACAGGTAAAACTCCATTATGACGAATACCATTATAACGAATTTTTCAGTATAACGATTGTTTTTCTATCCCCGGCCACACGCTCGATGTATTAGGTCAATTTCCTTATAAAGATTTTTTCGTTACAACGAATATTTTTATACCCCGCGAATTTCGTTATAAGGGAATTTCACTGTAAATATATATATATATATATAAACAATTTTGTTTCTGATCGAGATTTTCTCATTTGTATATGTATTAGATCTCTCTCTCTCTCTCTCTCTCTCTCTCTCTCTCGAGAGAGAGAGAGAGAGAGAGAGAGAGAGAGAGAGAGAGAGAGAGATCTAATACATATACAAATATACATATACAAATATATATATATATTGTTATACTGGGGGAGGGTCATATTGTTATAATATTGCCAGAAATAATAACACACTCATTGTTTGGTTGGTTTTCGCTTCTGTATCTTTTATATCTCCATAGTTAATTTATTTGGCAATCAATGTTTATCATTGACTGACAAACGGTTATCAATACAGATATAAATATATATATAGTCTATCAAAGTTCTTTCGTTGCACATCTGCGACATCATCAGTGGTACTAATATGTTTCCCCCTATTGTATTGTATGTCTACGCCATTTTTATTTTTATTTATTTCTTCTTGTCTCTGTCTCCGCACATGCGTTTTGAGTGTGTGTATAATGTTTGGTGTGTGTGTTCGCGTTTGAGTATGTATTTTTGTTTTTGTATTCTATCTTTGTTTACTACTGTGTGTTTATATGTAGTTGTTATTGAAACTTTGTAAATATTTATTTATGTATTTATTTGTATTTTCCTTAAGTCAGTATTGTTTGTTTGGGAATGGTTGTTGTTATTCCATTCATTTTTTCTGTTTAACTTTGGTCTTTTTAGTTCTATCTCAGTTGTTTCTCTGATTTGCCTACCTGTTGGGTCATTTCTATGTTTGGATATTATTTTAATTTCTATGCTGTCTATATTACCGTCATGTCTTTGTCTGGCATGTTCATATAGTACAGAACGGATTTTCTTTTGTCCTTTTAGTTCCCCCCAGTGTTGCTCTATTCCTTCTACTATGCTACGAGCTGTTTCACCTATATATGCTGTAGTCATGTTTCTGCAAGTAACCTCTGTACATCTTATGCTATAGACTACATTTCTATTTTTAAAATGTATCTGGGGGTTCATTTTACATATAACACATTTCTTATTTGTAGAGTGGATTTTCTTAAAGGGGTATGTTCTGCTGATCAGGGATTTTATGGTAGTTCCTGGCTTTTCTACCACTTTCATCATTAAATGGGTCTTTCTTAAGGCCCTAAAATATTAAAGAAAATATTCAATTTTATACTTGTAGAAAAATCAGTTTTAGATTTAAATATTGTCCCTTTCATTACAAGCGTATATACAGGGTGTCTCCACAAAAATGTATACACAGTTTGATTACCTGTACAGGCAATATTTATTAAAATGCTGTTGAAGTGTGTATATATTTTGAGGGAGACCTTCTATATAGTAGATTACAGTGGTGAAAATCCATTATAAAGAATGTTTTCAGTATAACGAAATGTTTTGCAATACCCAAAATAATAATAAACAAACGTTCGATCTGTTTCGGTCGATCTGGTTCTAAGGAATTTTTCATTACAACAAATTTTGTTTATACCCCGTGAATTTCGTTATAACGGAATTTCACTGTATATCAATTATTGGTTTAGTATGTATATGAGAATATATAAGTTTATCTTAATCATTGACAGTACTACAATGCACAAGATATAAAGATGGAGGCTTATTTAGTTGGTAGTGGAAAATACTCGTTCGGACGTCACTTTCATATATGTATTGAATGACTTTTTTTTAAACTATTGTATTTATTTACGTGTCAACTGTTTGTAAATAGATATATTTACTTCAAGATGGCATAGAAATTATTGTATTTAAAGAAAGCTTAGAGGACGAGAGAGATGGAGGCGATGACAGTGGGAGTTCGGCTCTTACACGTTCGGACCATATCCCTGTGGTTGTGTTCATTAAGCAGTTAATGAGTCTGTTTATGTATAGACTCAATAGTGTACATTCTACAATTGTTGTGACTAATGATAATGTCTTTATTAGCCACACAGGGCTGACATTAAGGTATTATTAAAGACGGTACAGGATGATACAGTGTGGGTTTTTCTTTGTGTAAAATAGAACCTAATATAATATCCCTGTAGTTATATCTCAAAGTACAAGGTTTAATAAATGTTATCTCTCATACATCATCTTCTATAGAAACTGCCATCAGATACCGTCGTAAACAGTTTTGAACTATTTCAGATCTGCAAGTTATGGTTACATTTGGATGACAATTGCATTAGAGAAAATATTTTATAAAACGCTTAGTCATCTACATCAACATGTAAAACAAAAGTGACTTTGCATCGACCATTATTAGAATGAAAAGAAGATAATGTGATGATAATGGGTTCTACTTATTAGCAGATCAATATCACTGTTCAATTATCTAACTTGATATCTTTAGTTTTGTAAACAATTCATTGTTTTAAACTTAGTTACGTTCAACAAAATATATTGGAAAATGTTTTTAGGGAAAAAAGAATGTTTAACATGCTTAAATTAATTAGTAGTAGCATGTTATGCTAACTCAAAGTTAAATAAAATATTTTACAGTAATTATTCGTAAGTCTTCTTTGTAAATAGATTTAACAATTAACGAAGACTTATCATTACATTATTGAATTATATAATTAATTTAAATCTTAACTACTTGGTAGAATGCCCCATTTACAGGGTTAGCAATGTGAAATAATATCAAAGCAAGTGTTTACATCTAGAGTATATGATGTCCCCGTCTATTTTTCTTACAGTACCGCACGACCTATATATATATATATATATATATATATATATATATATATATATATAAATACCCATATATATATATATATATATATATATATATATATATATATATACCCATATATATATATATATATATATATATATATATATATATATATATATACCCATATATATATATATATATATATATATACCCATATATATATATATATATATATATATATATATATACCCATATATATATATATATATACCCATATATATATATATATATATATATATATATATACCCATATATATATATATATATATATATATATAAATACCCATATATATATATATAAATATATATATATATATATATATATACATATATATATAAATACCCATACATATATATATATATACATACATATATATATAAATACCCATACATATATATATATATATATACATACATATATATATAAATACCCATACATATATATATACATACATATATATTTTCTCACATCTGATGTGAGAAAAACCACAGACCCTCCATCTCAACTCACCTTTTGAAAAGCAGAAGAACTGCGAAACCGGTAAAGGAACCAAATAAATATATATATATATTTTTTTTAAAATAAGACTCCAGTTGCATTTTCGATTTCATCTCTTTTTCTTTATACTTTCACTCGTGTAGGATACCTCGGTTATTTTTCATTTTGTAAAAAAAGCCTCACTTTCTAATATAGATATATATATATATCATAAATATTTATATTTATATATATATATATAAATATAAATACCCATATATATATATACATACCCATATATATATATATATAACAAAGAGGGTGTCGTAAGATACCAGGTGGACCATAACACACCATAACACGACCATAACACGTTGCGAAGGTAATATATATTCTATATATATTATATATATTCTTTATATTCTAGAAGTTAGTCACTGTTTTAGAGTATTCAGCATTGTAGGTTGTGGTTTACGATAAACAAAATGGAGATTTATTTAACTATTGATACTAAAATATATATCTTTCCGTATTAAAGGTCCTGTCGTATATAAACTTTCGTCTTCATATATACACTATCTATGAATATTTAAATATAACATCTCACCCAATTTTGAAGCAACATATCGTTTATCGAATAATTTATTTCAGCTTGTATTCAACTAGAAAAACTCATAGAATATTTAAGACTATATTTGAAAGAAGTCTCTTTCATCAGAAAGTTGTCTTTATTTTTTTCATACAATTTTCCAAAACATTTTGTTAATGGTAGCTCAGTTTAACAAGAAAACAGTAACAAAAATAATGTTAGACAATTTAAATCAGTTATTGATTTGAATTCTTAATAATGACACTTCACGTTTATAAATATAGAACACCTCTACCAATTCCTATCCCATTTCTTTCTTTCTATGATTAATCAATAAAAACATTTCAAATAGAGTGATTCACATAGTTAATGTATATTTTTATCTATATAATATTTCAATTCTAATCAGACGTAAGCAAACGTATAAGATGTAAATGTTTTAAAGTTTGCTTACATCGTTATATTACAACTACCATGTATAAAATTGTATGTTGGATAAACAGAAGACAATACATGATTATTAAATGTTTTGTTTTATATTAATGAACACGTACGAATTCTTACAGTAGTTTCTCTTATTATATAAACCATGGACTGGCAATATCGGTAGAGGGTCGGGCGCCATGCTTTTCAGCATAGAGTTACGGCCCTTTATGATCTGAGTTCAAATCTCGCCAAGGTTAACTTCGCCTTTCATCCTTACGGGGTCGGTAAAATAAAGTACCAGTCACACACTGGGGTCGATTTAATCGAATGCCCCCTCTCCTCCCAAATTGTTGCCCTTGTTCCTATATAAGAAACGATTATATAAATCATAACAAATATATATAGAGAAATTTGAATTATTTCCGCAGACTCCAATATCTCCCTGATGATTGCTTCCATCCATATGTATGATGACTTAATATATATTTATTTGAAGGGTGGTATGGGTAAAGACCTCCGTCGGTCACGAATGACCATGTGATTTGCATCTAAAAAGTCCACTCCGAGGCACAAGTCCGGGCAAGGTTGTTTGTGGAAGACCAGCAGTCACCTATATATACCAGTCTCCCCTCTCCACGCCTCTGATGTTGTCCAAGAGAAAGGTCATGGCTGATACAGCTTGGTACCAGTGACGTCACAACATATATATTTTATACTCTATATATACACTCTCTACTCCATATATACACTCTATACACTATATATACAATCTCTACTCTATATATACAATCTCTACTCTATATATACAATATCTACTCTATATATACAATCTCTACTCTATATATACAATCTCTATTCTATATATACAATCTCTACTCTATATATACAATCTCTACTCCATATATACACTCTATATATACACTATACTCTATATATACACTCTATACTCTATATATACACTATATACTTTATATATATACATTATAATCTCTATATACACTCTATACTCTATATATACACTATAGTCTATATATACACTACTCCATATATACACTCTATACTCTCTATATATACACTATACTCTATATATACACTCTATACTCTATGCATATACACTATACTCTCTATATACACTCTATACTCTATATATATACACTGTACTATATATATACACTCTCTACTCCATATATACACTCTCTACTCCATATATACATTATACTCTATGTATACACTATATATATATATACACTATACTCTCTATATACACACTATACTCTCTATATATATACACTATACTCTATATATCCAGTATATACTCTATATATACACTCTATACATATACACTATACTCTATATATACACTATATACTCTATATATACACTATATACTCTCTATATACACTATATACTCAATATATATGATGTTGTCGATATAAAAGACAATGGCCGATACAGCTTGGCACCAGTGACGTTGAAGCTCATTTCTACAGCTGAGTGAACTGGAGCAACATGAAATTAAGTGTATTGATCAAGGACACAACGCATCACCCGGACCAAGAATCGAATTCACAACCTCACTAGTGTAAACCCCATGCGCCTGCTATAGAGCCATTTTATTAGAAATGTGATATATGTTTTATATTTCATGAACTGGAAACAATTTAGAGATATAAGGATTTATGGTGGCACTCTAGTAGGCGTTAAGTAATTCATGCAATAAACTGAGTAAAGTTATAATTATACTAATATTGCTGGCAGTTACAGACATATTACATGTTGATCGAACACAGAAACACATTTGCATTCTTTCTATCGTAAGTGGACAGCATTTTGTGTCTCGGTTTTTTTTTTTGGTTTTTTTTTCACACTTTTTATAGCTTTAGCTCGTCTCGCAGACATTCCATACCGTTTGAATGACCAAACAATTTATGTCCTCTAAACAGTAATCATTATATATTTCTTTTTATATGTGAAATGTAACGAATTACATGACTATTCTAAGTCGCTCGAGGTCGCTAAAAAAACTACTAGTCCAGTACTGGGGTATATTCTTTCTCTATATCTCTTTCTCGTTTCATTTCTCTCTCTCTTTCTAACCTTCTCTAGAAGGTTAGAAAGAGAGAGAGAAATGAAACGAGAAAATATCTATATTTTCATCTCTCTCTCTCTCTCTCTCTCTCTCTCTCTCTCTCTCTCCCTCGCTCGACGTCACTTTTCTCTCAACATAAATATACATGTATATATACACATATGTAAAGAAACACTCGTATATATATATATGTATGTATGTATGTATGTATGTATGTATATATATACATATATATATATATATATATGTGCGTGTGTGTGTGTGTTTGTGTGTGTGTGTGTCTATATGTGTGTTTTTGAGTGTGCGCATTAGTGTGCTTGTATATATATATATATATATATATATATATATATATATATATATATATATATAGGTATAGGTAAGTTATTCCTGGTTGAATCTGAGGTAACAACAGTAAGTTAGGTACTCAATACATAGCAGAGTATAAAAGTTTTAATATAGATGAGATTCTACAGGACTAGAACTGTTTCATTCTTGAGAAATCAACTTGAATCTGCAGATTCCTGATGATTTCTCAAGAATGAAAAAGTTCTAGTCCTGTAGAAACTCATCTATATTAAAACTATATATATATATATATATATATATATATATATATATATATATGATATTAATAAATGGAAACTATATTTATAAAACCATATTTATTTCATTATATATATTTCAAGGATACCAAGTTACATTATGGTATGCCTTCATCAGACAAAATACAATATATAACAGTTTTATAAATAGACATTGACGTACCCCTTTAAAAATTGACCGTTGCTTTTGGAGGCCATCAGAATAGTGATTTGTTTACTTTAGTAAGTCATAGTGTTAAGATATATTGCAGAGTTGTTGGAAGAGCGTTAATAAATGTATTAGTCGTTTTGCATATGCATTAAGTTATATTCTGGTAATGTCCTAAATTAATACTTGCAAGAATGTACAAGTAGTTAACAAAAATATGCGAGTCCAGATTATCTCAGTCAAAATCCAAAATACATCAGAATGATACGATGTACCCATATACAAAATAAACGTCCATATATATATATATATATACGATATTAAACAAATGGAAACTATATTTATAAAACCATATTTATTTCATTATACATATTTCAGGGATACCATATTAAAAATATGGCATGCCTTCGTCAGATAAAATACAATATATAAGCAGTTTTATAAATAATTTTGACGTACCATAAATATAAGCGACCATTAAGATTTATGGTACGTCAAAATTATTTATAAAACTGCTTATATATTGTATTTTATCTGACGAAGGCATGCCCTATTTTTATTATGGTATCCCTGAAATATGTATAATGAAATAAATATGGTTTTATAAATATAGTTTCCATTTGTTTAATATCGTATATCTACTCCAAAAACTTGTCGAGTGCTTTATATCGGTTATAAAATATTTACTTGTTGTAACCCAACAACTTTAAATAAAACTTTTGCATATACATATATATATGTTTTATATGTCTCTTGGGTTGAAAAGGAGGTCAAGTATGTTATAGATCAGTAAATAGTTGCTCCGAAGAATCCAAACCTCGGTTTGGAGGAAACAATTGTAAGCAAATAAATGACTTAAACTGAACTTTGATTATTGTAATCTATATATATATATATATATATATATATATATATAACCTGAGGTGTTGGTACACAACCAACATAAACTCAAAATCTCTCTCTCTCTCTCTCTCTCTCTCTCTCTCTCTCTCTCTATATATATATATATATATATATATATATATATATATATATATATATAGACGTTTATTTTGTATATGGGTACATCGTATCATTCTGATGTATTTTGGATTTCGACTGAGATAATCTGGACTCGCATATTTTTGTTAACTACTTGTACATTCTTGCAAGTATTAATTTAGGACTTTATCAGAATATAACTTAATGCATATGCAAAACGACTAATACATTGATTAACTCTCTTCCAGCAACTCTGCAACAATTTATATTGGATTCTATATTAATATCATTAATAACATTTTATTCATTGTCTCAGAATTATTTCCCGAATGTCTTACATATTACACGAGGCTGTTATAATGTAGTTTTAATTTTGGAGTTTTCTATTTCTATGTGTCTCTGGAGTTTTCTAAATCTGGGTGTCTTTTCTATTATGGACAGTATTAGTGTGGTGGATTGGCATTATCGGTAGAGCGTCGCACAACAGGCTTTGCGGTATATATGTCCCTCCATTTACTCCCCGAATTCAAATCCTGCTGAGATTAGCTTTGCATTTCATCCTCACAAGGTCGATAAGATAAAACACCAATAACACACTGGGATCGATTTAATTGACTTTCCCCTCCCTAAAATTGTTGCCTAAATCAGAAACCATAATTGGCAGTATTGGTAGAGCGTCGACAACTTGCTTTACGTCGCTTTACGTTTTGAGTTCGAATCACGCCGAGATTAGATTAAAATTCCATTCATACGAGGTCGATAAAGGAAGGTCTGCGGGACTGCGTACGGTTTTTTTATTTTTTTATCCCATTTGTAAAATAAGTTGGATTACTTTGAATAAATAATTGTATCTACTTTAGGCACAAGGCCAGCAATTACCCAGTGCATTACTGGTACTTTATTTTATCGACCCCGTAAGGAAGAAAGGCAAAGTCAAACTCGGCGGGATTTGAACTCAGATCGTAAAGGGACGTAACTCTGCTGGAAAGCATGGCGTCCGACCCTCTACCGATACTGCCAATCCACCGCCCTATAGAAAAGATAACCTCATGATAAACTAAGCACTGTGTATGAGCAGCATATTTTGCAGGGAAATCGTGTCATTTTATTATTAAAGTGACATCAGCTTACCGTGGTATGCATGGCTCCGTAACTCCTCGGAGAGTCGTACTTGGAATAAATAATGAATGAATATTACATAATTTATCTACTAAATTTCGTAAACAAAAAGAATTTCGTAAAAATAAATAATTTAAAATTGACTTGTTTCCAAAGTTTCACTTCCGGTATATCGTTGCCACCACCACCATTTCAACTACCATATATATAGAAAGAGAGAGTGTGTGGTGTCAACATTTCCGGTGGCGTTCACTTAGATAAACATACTAATTTTCTCCTAATGCAGTTTATATTATAATATCGTCTTTTTTTAATGTATCATGGATTACGTTACTGATTACATAAGACTGTGTAACAACGTCTTCGTTCAATTTCTGTGTATATTGTCAATTACGATTTTATTTGATGTATCATATCTACATGTATATATACTTGCGTATAATATCAATATACACACTACACATGCTAGCAGAAAGGTGGTTTTTCTACTAGTATCAGTAACGGTGGCTTGTGCGAAAGATAGAAACAATTATTTCTTGTTAGTAAATTATTTGCATTGAGTACTACAGTCAAAAGCAGCGATTGGCAGATTCGTTAGAACGTCAGCTAGAATGCTTTGCAGTATTTCTTTCGCCTCTCTGTTCTTTGAGTTCAAATCCCACCGAGGTCAAATTTACCTTTCATCCATTTGAGGTCAATAAAAATGTATCATTCAAGTTCTAGGGTCGATTCATCTCTATATCTTTCTCATTTCCACTCACTCACTTTCTATCTTTCTTTGGAATAAATCTGCTATATTCAGACATGGAGAGGAGATGGGCTCCACCAGGTTAAAAGCAAATGCCCCAAGAAACGCTGTATGTCAATATGGCGCTCCTACGACTCTCCCAGGAGTTACGGAGCCATGCATACTACTGTAAGCTTTAATAATAAAATGACACGATTTCCCTGCAAAATATGCTGCTCATACACAGTGCTTAGTTTATCATGAGGTTATCTTTTCTTACTTTTGTGCGGCAGATTTCTATAGAAAGATGCTCATCCTAGAGAAAGAAAGCCTCACAATTCATACAAATCAAAGTATTATCTGAAAATATATATGAATCCGTATGTGGTTGACGGCTGAGACAAAAGAGTAGTTAATACCGAAGGAGTGTTTGAATATTCATTTTATTAACTCTAAGTAATGAGTCTTGTTACTCCAGAGTGTTGGCTGTTTATAAACAAGCGAAACTCCAGAGTATCAAGACTCACTGTTTAGCCGTAATGAAATGAATATGTTACGTCTCAGAATCAGCCAATCCATCATCCCCTGGCTCTCCCTGCGGCTTTAAACCAGTACAGTCATAACAACCCAACTGCTCCTTAACAGAATAGTTAGTGGCTCTAACCCTAATAATGTTTATTATACTCTCCTTGGTTCTTTTGAATGGCTGATAATAACTTACCGGTGCCACTCGAATAAGGTAAATAGTTAACCCATAAATGGGGCCCTATCATGTACTACTGCTCCAGGAGTGATAACAACTAAGAGGTTACTACACATTCCCCCACAGCTCCTGAACTCCTGAACTCCCGAACGAGAGCCTTGCCACAGGATGCAGTTTAATGTCATACCCAGGACATATAATCTCCATAGTTCTTTTCAGAGGCTGATTATAACTTACTGGATCCACTTGAGTGAGGTAAATATTTAACCCATAAATGGGGCCCTAACAGGTACTACTGCTCCGGTCCAGAGCAGACCTGGGAGAGTTAACAACTAAGGGTTAACTTCACATTCCCTAGAGCTCCTGAATTCCCGAACTGGAGCCTTGCCACAGTATGTAGTTTAATGTCAAACCAACGACATGAAAAAATAATGACTATATAATGATTATATGTAGTGTAAATCTGGATTAAACTTGCCTCTCATCCTTACTGGGTCGATAAAATAAAGTACCAGTAATACACTGCGATAATTGCTGGCCTTGTGCCAAAAGTAGAAACAATTAATGAAAGTTTTCTATCTCAAACATGGTAGAGACATTCCATCTTCGTGTGAGTGGTCATATATCTAACTACACGTGTAATGAGTATATGATCACATCTGTAATATAGCGATGACTTGATATATATTACACAACCTAATTCTAAATATTGATTTTTGTCTCAAACTATGTTTATCAACGCTGGTTCTGTGTTGCATTGTCCATACAAAAAGGTTAACAAGGTTACCAAAGCCATATTGGTCATTGTGGTCAAATAACAAATCATTAAACCGTCATTTATCAAATTGTAATCAATATGAATACGTGTTTAAATCTCTCTGGGGAGGAATATATTTTATTATTTATGTGTTGCTGTTGAGAGCAGTCTCTGTGTTGTGTTTTTCATCGTTCTCTTATTATCCTAAACTCATACACACACACATATACATACACATATACATATGTATGTATATATATAAACATGTATATATGTATGTATGTATATTTGTATGTATGTGTCTGTAAAATAGAGAGAGACAGAGAGAGGGAGAGAGAGAAAGTGCGAGAGTATTTTTTAGTGTGTACATTAGTCCGATCGCACTATCTTGAAGATAGTGTATTTTGCAATGATATCATTGTACTATGTATTCTTATCTCAGGGCGGTGTATTGGCAGTATCGGTGGAGCGTCAGATACCACGATTTGCAGTATAGAGTCATGGCCCTTTACGTTCTGAGTTCAAATCCCGCCGAGGCTAGCTTTGCCTTTCATCCTTACGGGGTCGATAAAATAAAGTACCAGAAACGCACTGGGGTCGATTTAATCGAGCTGCCCCTCCCCCAAATTGTTGGCCTTGTGCCTAAATGAGAAACCATTATGTATTCTTATCTCACATAGATGGAAATAGTAATTGAAAAAGGTTGGTGTTTCGTGAACCAGATACAGAGATATGCAGCTTGTTTGTGTTTTTCATTACACATGCTGAAATAAATTATTCTCGATGGCAAGCTAGTATGCTTTGGAAAGGTCCAGAAATAAATCTGTATATGAGAAGACTATATTGAGGGAGGGGGGGGGGGCTATTTTGAAAATCAGACATTATTAGGTCACATTCCATGGGAGTTACTTGGTCAGCTCATGGACGTTTCTTGCGACCCGCTGGTATCGATATAGTAATACCTCTAGAACAGCTAAAAAGGGAGTCTACTGCATGATAAATATAATATGTGAACCTTCCGATAGGGTGCATTCGTATATTTTGCTCCTACATTTATAAATGAGAGAATTATCTAAAAGAAGAAAAGATCTGGTAATATACTGGCAGAAACATTATGGCTGTACCCATATTTAGCTTCCGAAACAAACTTTCAGTAAAACACATTATACTAAAGTGGATGATATTAGTAGAATACATAAAAACGTAATATCTATTTATATATCAAATTAACAAAATAATGAGGCCTTCATTAGATCAGATAAAACTCCACGTGGTCCTTAATCATTCTACCTTATATCACATAATAGACTATCGTGAGTGGCAGGCGATTCATATGTAAAACCCTGATATTTCTATTGACAGTAATATGAATATAGTAAATGGAATCCAAAAATTAGTATGAGCAAAGTCATAAAGATGTCAAAGAGACGTCAGAGCGAGGTCACAGTGAGGTCACAGATGAATGGTAATCAATTTATAGAAGCATATTCAAAATATTTAATATATGAATATAGAGATGTATATGGACGTATATGAATATATATATATACATATATATATACATATACATATAAATATATATATACATATACGTGTGTGTGTATGTGGGTGTACATAAATATACAGATACACACACAGACATATATATATACATATATATATACATATCTATATATATATAAATATACATACATATATATAAATATATACATACATATATATGTATGTATATACACACACACACATATATATATATGTGTGTGTTTGTATCTCTGTATCTGTATATATACAATTTATATATACACAGTCACACACACACATATATATATATATATATATATGTGTGTGAGTGTGTATATGTGTGTGTGTAAGTGTGTGTGTGTGTGTGTATGTATGCATGTATCTATATGTGTGTGTGTATGTGAGTATCTGTGTGTATTTCATGAATTATAGACTTCAACGGAGCTGCCAAATTTATAGAATATGTCCAATCCGAAATGGATTCCATTGTTTATTATCTCTATGTGACACTGATAACATTCAGAATAAAATTTCTATGAAATATCGAAACATTCTTCTTAAAATATAAAACGCGAATCTATGCTATACGTATGGTTATTTCCATCACGTAACGACGTCTCTCGTAGGCTGACGAGTAGCTTCACATTATTGAAGCTACAGTCACATAATATACCGTATAGCACTTTTATAATCGTTGAATCAGGCAATTTCTGTTTTGCGGATTTTTTTTTTTCTCTCTTTTTACTTAATATGCATTATTTTCTTTTCATAGAAATATGGTTGCCTGCATCATGTTTAACGCATGCGTACACACGAACATATATGCAAAATATAAAACCAAAAACAGATGTTCCGTAATCATTTATACAGATTTAAACACACACACACATGCATATATATATATATATATATATGTAGGTGCGTGCGTGTGTGTGTGTGTGTGTATAAATGTATATATATATGTATATATATGAGTGTGTGTGCATATATATGTGTGTGTGTATATATGAATATATATATATACGTGTGTGTATATATATATATATATATATATATGTGTGTATATAAGTATATATATATATATATATATATATGTGTGTGTATATAAGTATATATATATGTGTGTGTGTGGGTGTGTGTGTATTTACGTGGATGTGTGTATGTAGACAGATAGATAGATAGATAGATAGATAGATAGATAGATAGATAGATAGATAGATAGATAGATAGATAGATGGATAGATAATTGATACGGCCATATGAACCTCCTGATATTAGCGATATGTTTCAAGGAATCAATAGGTAATATGAGATAAGACATATTTTACTTTGTCCATTGGACTATGTAAATTGATATGGATTCTTCTTCTCCTCTTCATCGTCATCATCTTCGCCCATTTATTCCTGCGACTGGGAGCAGATTTATCAACACTTTCCAGTGGGTTCTGTCAGAAGTAACCATCATCAACTGATCCGACTGGATCCCCAAGTGCGACCAGCCAGGCTCGTGGATGTTATCCAACTATCTTGCTCGGGGTCAAATTCTGGGTTTCATGACGGTGGATTTTGCCCGTATATCTGTCCAGCCATTCTTTCTTGAGATATTCTAATCACACGTGCATAGTAAGGGAGCTGTGATCTCTTAATTCAGTGAAGTATCGGCTGTACCCGCAGTGATTCTCGGCTCTCCGCGTTACGCACTCTATCGAGTAAGATTACTCGAGAAGCCATCGGATGAACCCCATTTCGGCCGCTTGTATTCACGATCGTCTTCTTTCGATCATTATCCAAGAGCCATGACCATTGGTAAGGGTTCGTTCAAATACCGAATTGAAACAGGTTCATATCAAATCTTCTCAGCATATTAGGACACCGTTAAATTTGTCGGCAAGCCGAATCATGGACGCTGCAAAGGGTTGTCATCAAGCGCTGGAGGCACCTGGATGACCATATTCTAGCCTGCCCAACGAACAACACTCGAAAACAACGATGAACTGGACTCCACCTGGCGGAAAACGGAATCGGGGTTGCCCCAGGATCACCCGGCGACGAATATTCCAAAAAGACCTGATGGCAGCCAACATCTCTTGGCACGGACGCGAAAAAGTCGCTGCTGAACGAGAGCATCGGCGACTTCTTACTGCTCGGTGTGCCGAACAACACGGAAAAACCTAAAACTAAGAAGATTATATATATATATATATATATATATATATAGTATCAAACTAACCACGGAGATTGAGGCAATCCAGCGAAGCTACAGCAAGAGGATTGCGACGATGAAGGAGATAGGCTACTGGAAGTGGTTAAAAAAACTGAAACGCTACTCCTTGCAACGAAGACGGGAGAGCTACGCAGCGATATACATATGGAAAACTCTGGAGGGACTAGCACCAAACTTTTACATTAGGAGCTGGACCAACACCCGAACAAGACGTCACTGTGTGATACAAGAGGCCTCATCTTCCACGTCTAGAATAAGGAGAAGATATTCCAATAGCATGGGGATCAAAGGCCCTCAACTCTTCAACAAGCTGCCAAGGGATTTGAGAGATCTGCATGGTGTGGACGTATATGTTTTCAAGAAAAATCTCGACACGCTGCTATCCAGGATCCCAGATGAACACACAGCCCGCAGGCACGAAGGTAACCTAAGGAAGACATCAACGAAATTCCTCTTACACCAATGGCCAGCCAACAAAGGCTGGAGATAGAATGTGTAGCAACATGGGCGGTGCCCCAGTATGGCCTAAGTGTGGAACATGTAAAAGAGTAATATATATATATATATATATATAAAATCCTTGACAGAAATCCGCGGTTTTCTAGACTAGACAGTATATATATATATGTACATATATATATATATATATTGTTTGTATGCGCAAGTATAAATTTTAGTCATATATGTATAATACTTTATTTTTATTGCGCAATATTTGCTGATAAAAAGGAGGCCAACTATCAGTTATAAATATATTTCTCTTAAATAATTCTTAGGTTCTTCGAAATACATACTGAATAACAAATAACAGAATAAAAAAACATACACATAAAACGCAAATATGATTCCTCTCATAAATATAGTTCTTAATGTTTAGACGTATAATTTCTGTGAAACATATATATATATATATATATATATATATATATAGCAAGTTTCCGATTTCCGAAAGACTAGATGTCCGCAAAAGGTCACCTAGGAGTCATGATCCAGAAGCGGCTCGGCCACCTTAGAGTGTGGGAGCCAAAACACTCGCTTGATGGAGGGGAGGTCATTTTCTGAAGACCTTCTGCTGTCCAAATCTTACCTGTTTTTATGTGAAAAAAGTGGCTCCAGCGGTATTAAAATAAGTTTCGCGCCAATTCGTGTTGCAAAAATTCTTGTGGTCAAAACAATTTTGATTGGTCGGTAGAAGTCATGTGAATGTTAAAAATTGATTTTGCGCAAATGTAGGTATTTGCTGGGGGTTAGTTGATTGATTAAAGCATTAACGGTCTATTTATCCACACACATACACACACACATATACACACACTCACATATATATATATATATATATATATATATTCATTGGGAGGGTCATGTTGCCAATAAGAAACACACGCACCAGTTGCTTTCACTTCAATTTATTATAAATTTCTGGTTGGTTGGTTGGTTCCACAACCAGACGATTGTTCATATATTGTCAAAGTTCTTTCGTCACACATTCTATGACCTCTTCAGTGACTGGGGATTCTTTTCTTTGTTTTTGTGCCTCTCCTTTGTTCTGTCAAAAGAACTTTGACGATTGTTCATATATTGTCAAAGTTCTTTCGACAGAACAAAGGAGAGGCACACAAACAAAGAAAAGAATCCCCAGTCACTGAAGAGGTCATAGAATGTGTGACGAAAGAACTTTGACAATATATGAACAATCGTCTGGTTGTGGAACCAACCAACCAACCGGAAATTTATAAATTCCTAAATTTATAAATTTAATTTATAATAAATTGAAGTGAAAGCAACTGGTGCGTATGTTTCTTATTGGCAACATGACCCTCCCAAAGTATAACAATATCGGTTTCCCACATACGTTTTCAGATAAAGAATCCTGCTAAACAAATTCAGAAACGAAACATATATATTCATATATCTTTAAACATTTCACTAAACTTATACATATAAGCATTAACAAGCGTTCAATTTACTGGCCTTGTGCCAAAATTGAAACAATTGTGTATGTCTGCAATCTGCATTGAATATGACTTCTCTATTTGGGTAGATTGTGAACTGTGTACATACTTGTTATATTATTTGTTATAATATATTATAATGTGTATATATTATTTGAAAAGAAGTTTTGAACTGAAATATAAGAGGCATATAAAACAAAAGTAATATTATATTGTGTAAATGCTTTTTGGTAAATTATTTCTTATATTACATTGTGTGTATATATATATGTTAAATTATTTGCAAAGGGAGTGTTCGCCCTGAAATATAAAGGACAGATTATGACAAATATTACATTATGTAATATATTATATTGTGTATATATTTATATATTATATTATTTTCATATCATCCTTTGTGGACAGGTGTTTCAGGACAATATATATGGATTGAAGTTTTAACATATCGTAGAATAAACTTCACATTAATAAATGTTATGGCTTAGTAGATTCTTTGATAACGCGTTAAGATGATTAATGAACGTGTTGTGTAAAATGTTAACATCAGAATAAGATTTGATAATTCAATAGATACAAACTGTTTTAGTCATTCATAAACAATGCTAAATGTTTCATCAAATGAGAATTGTCTTCATATTGCTTGAAGTTACAATGAGTTCAGGATTCTTATCAGTAGAAGTTTTGATAAAAATTCCAGCAAATGAATCTTTTAATTATTCAGAAAACACTTACGAGAGAGATATACTTGTATTGCTTGGGGTTAAAATGAGGTAAAGCTTCTTATAAAAATGAAAAAAGAATAATAGTTTGTATCTTTTTATATTTATGTTATACGAAATACAAATTATGTTTATTTTTTCCTTCATATCATTGACGAAGGTATTAATATTTTGTGATCATTTGATCTAGTTATCAGATTGAAAACTTACAGTAAAATTTGAGATAATCGTCCACAAACAAATATAATCAATATTGTATTAAATACTGTTGGAAATTATATACATACACACAGACACATACATGTCTCATATATGTATGTACACACACACACACACACATATATATATATATATATATATATATATATATATATATATATATATATATATATATATATATATATATATATATATATATATATATATATATATATATATATACATATATACATATATGTAGATAAATATTGTACATAGATCTATAGAATATGCATACCAACTCTAACACATATATATCCTAGAAACGATCGTAAAATAATGAATTTTTTTTAAATATAAGGAACTGTTTCTTTGTTTATTCATTATTTTTTTTATAATTTATATATATATATACATATATATATATATATATATAGGTAAGTAATTCCGGGTTGAATCTGAGGTAACCACAGTATGCAAGGTACTCAATACATAGCAGAGTATAACAGTTTTAATATAGATGATATTCTACAGGACTAGAACTGTTTCATTCTTGAGAAATCATCAGGAATCTCAGAGATTATATATATATATATATATATATATATATATATATATATATATATATTATGTGTGTGTTTGTGTGCGTGTGTGTGTGTACCTATATATTGATAATATATATATATATTAATATACATATATACATATATATATGTATGTATATATATATATATATGTATATGTATATATATACATATATATGTATATATATATATATATTAATATACACACATATATATATATATACATATATATATGAATATACATATATCCAAAATTAAATTAAGGGTTGTCATGTCTGAGAGACATGCGCCATATCCACTGTAGAATAAGCTCAAAGATTCCAATGAATAGATCCGAGCATTTCATATCAACTATAATTAGATTGACATATATATATATATAAAATAAATACATGGAAAAATCACAGGGAATAATTTGTAAAGAATGTAAGCACTCATAGCTAGGTAGGTAACTAATTAAAGTTTAACTAGAACTTCAAATATAGATACCTTTTAAAATAATTAATCTCCTTTGTATATATTTCTTTAAGTAAAAAATATATTTCACCAATGAATCAGTAAATCACGGTAGTCACATCCTGGATGGTCACCAAAGGAGAAGAAAATAACTATCTGCGTTGACAAAGCAAATGCATATCTGTGAATGACTCGAACCACGTGTTGCATTTTTTTTTAAATACACACATCGCACAGCGTCATCCCAGTGGCGTGAATAGGATTATCGACAACTAGAAATAGCAGCCGAGTCCATTCAACTGAATTAGTTCAACAATCAAGGGGCCGTATATATATCCAAAATTAAATTAAAGGTTGTCATGTCTAAGAGACATGCGCCATATCCACTGTAGAATAAGCTCAAAGATTCCAATGAATAGATCCGAGCATTTCATATCAACTATAATTAGATTGACATTTATATATATATAAAATAAATACATGGAACAATCACAAGGAATAATTTGTAAAGAATGTAAGCACACATAGCTAGGTAGGTAACTAATTAAAGTTTAACTAGAACTTCAAATATAGATACCTTTTAAAATTATTAATCTTTAATTTTATTTTAGATATATATATCTCAAAATATGATTGTTGAGCTAATTCAGTTGAATGGACTTGGCTGCTATTTCTAGCTGTCGATAATCCTATTCACGCGTTATTATAGATACCTTTTAATAGATACCTTTTAATCTATATTTGAAGTTCTAGTTAAACTTTAATTAGTTACTTACCTAGCTATGTGTGCTTATATTCATTACAAATTATTCCCTGTGATTGTTTCATGTATTTATTTTATATATATATTTGTCAATCTAATTCTAGTTGATATATATATATATATATATATATATTTGATATAATAGAGAGAGACAAGCAGATATATACATATACGCGTTCAAGCCATAAGGGACCTAAACCGCTAGGGCAAATTAGATACTAACTATGAACAATACGGTTTGCCAGACTCAATTAAAAGGATGAATTAAGCAATATATATATTTTTATCTAAAGATATTTTTTTCCAATTCCATAGCGCCCGTCCCCTCAATCTATTTTATTTTTCATTCTTTCTTCTGATGAAGGACTAGCGTCCGAAACGTTAAGAACATATTCCTGCTATATCGAACCTTAACCTACTATATACCT
>OZ024753.1:12429900-12442400 GCA_964016885.1 Eledone cirrhosa | reverse complement strand
GTCCTTATACTTGCTCAATTTTTCAAAAGTTTTTATAGATACATTCTTGTCTATTGGAACGGACATATCAATTAGCAGGCATACCCTCTTTTTAAAGTCCTTCAGTATAATATCAGGTCTATTTGCATCTATTTTTCGGTTTGTTTGGATGCTAAAGTTCCACAAGATTGAGATGTGATCTTTTTCAAGTATGGGAGGTGGTTGATGCTCCCACCAATTCTTTTGATGGGGCAAGTCAAAATGCTTACATATTATCCAATGTATGTATTGTGCAGCTCTGTCATGCCTGTTTAGGTATTCGGTTGGAGCTATATTACTGCACATTGACATTATTATTATTATTATTATTATTATTAATCTTATTATTGTTGTTTCATTTACGTTATTCTCCCATGTATCTATAAATGCTAGCACACTGTGCCATGTATACATGTCAGTATTCTGACGATTTGATCGAGTATCGACTGTAGTTAATGTCGAGTGTTGTAGCTTCTAACGACGAGCCACTTTTAGACACACCGACTAAAGGAACAATTGTTAATACTGTAAATAAACCCTAATGTGCAGCCGTCCATGTTATCTTCATCCTTTTGTTATATATATATATATATATATATATATATATATATATATATATACTGGTACTTTATTTTATCGACCCCGTAAGGATGAAAAGCAAAGTTAACCTCGGCGGGTGTGGAACTCAAAATGGCAAGGGCCGTAACTCTTTGCGTCAAACCATGGCGTCTGACCCTCTACCGATACTGCCAATCCACCTGTGTATAGTGAAATAATTGTTTCTACAAGGCCAGCAATTACCCAGTGCATTACTGGTACTTTATTTTATCGACACCGTAAGGATGAAAGGCAAAGTTAACCTCGGCGGCATTTGAACTCAGATCGTAAAGGGACGTAACTATGCTGGAAAGCATGGCATCCGACCCTCCACCGATACTGCTACTCCACCGCCCTGTGTATAGTGAAATAATGAAGAGTAACATGGTTTGCTGTACAAGAAGGGGCTTTATTTCGAGTATTAACAATTGTTATATATATATATATATATATATATATATATATATATATATATATATATACACACACACGAGAAAAACCACAAACGTTCCATCTCAATTCTACTTTTGAAAAGCATAAGAACTGTATAACCGGTAAAGAAATAAGGAAATATTATTAAAAAGACTCCAGTTGTATTTTCGATTTCTTTTCCTATATATATATATATATATATATATATATATATATATATATATATATATATATATATATATTTACGTAAATGTATCTGTATTTATATGCATGGTTATATGTATGCTTGTGTATGATTATGTATATGAATTAATGTGTATATATGTCCGCAGAAATCATTGCCTACGAAACAAATTTGAGCCATTTGTGCCCATAGCCATTCGCCAAAATATAATTATCATGCGCGGAGCGATCTTAAGAATGACTCTGCTCTATGCAGCTCCATATTCTATTGTTTATGTATGTTTCTGCATGGTCATAATTATAGGATCCTTAGTTCCTAGATTCTCCACATTATAACCACCTTTATTAAGATCTAATTTCATACTCTCTTGTGTAAAATTAGAGAAAATTTATTTTAAAAATAGAAGTGGAACATATAGGAGTATATTTTACAATCGTGTCAGCTCTGTATGTCCTAGCTTTACCCTAAAAACATCATAGAGATAACATAACTGTGAAGAAAACTAGCGATACTCGATACATCCTCAATTCCAGCTTACACAGTGACCTCTTGCCGATTTTGTGCAAGATGGCAACGTGGTGGCCAATGAGGAGATATCAAGTGGCAATCGGCACAAAGAAACAATCGGTCAAAGTCCGGTATGAAAGACAAACAATATTTACACAACCACATCCAAACCCCGTTTGAGATCAAATTCACGTGAAAACCACACACGTATACAAACATTTCCACACAATCAATATGGAAGCCTCACACTTATATTGTTATTAGCAATAGTATTATTATAGGTTAAGTGTTTAAGTTTGTCACAAGTATGAAAATACACTCTTGACAGGCGCAATGTGTCCGGACCCGGAAGAGCCGAACTCCCACTGTCCTCGCCTCCATCTCTCTCGCCCTCGCCATCTCTCTGTATAGTCAGCAAATACGGCCCCACGGCCCCGGTGGACAGAATGGAAAAGGCGTTTCCCCGGAGGATTGCAAGGGAGATGCGCTGGAAGAGCCATTCCATCTCGCGAGGATCACACCTGCAGTTGGCCAACTCAGCGCCTATGGTGGTGAGTAGTGAGGTAGCCCTAGGGCTAAAGGCACCAGAAGTCTCCACTGCCAAGGGCACGACCGCAAACCTGTCGGAGAGCGACAAACATTTTCACCACTCCTACCGAACGAGTAATATAAACACACCCTATTTATATTCTATTTCAAAACACAGTCTTTTACATACTCAATCTTAATCGACTCCATACCACACACTAAATTTCAAACTGCCAGCTGCTCGACAGCTTAAAACTATTAGAATTCCAATCGAAATGACATCTGTGACAAACAAAATACTATTTAATAAATTGTAATTTAAGTTTAGATGACAATTGTGATCAGTCACTCGGTAAATCAGTGATTAAAAGTAACTATCAGCTGGATTTATACCTATATAAGTCTCTATCAGATAATATATCTAAAAATGTTTATTATATACCAGTATATATTTTACATATATTTTATACGTATATGTAGACACAAGCCGAAACCGCATGGCGCCGCGTTCGGGATTTCACACACACACACACACGCAGACAGGCACACGCACGTATGTATGTATATGTGTGTGTGTGTAATACAAGATTGATAAGTATTAACAAGCCGGTAGTGTGTGGTAAAATAATATATAGAGAAAGTAATGACAAATGGAACATAACACACACACATATATACATATATACAAACATATATATATATATATATATATATATGAAAATATGGGTGAGAAGAATACTGCTGGTTGCACATGGATAACATGTTATAAAATGAGTCCCTCATCAGTGATTTACCAAACGATCATGGGTATTTCATCGCATTAAAAATCATATACCTCACGTTGGAGCGATAATAACTAAAATAAGTTATTAGGACAATAGAAACGCGTAAAGCGAGTGAGACAAGTAAACAACACAGGGGGAAGCTAACCAAAGATGGAAATAAACACAAGCAACATAGTTATTCTTTCAGCGTAAGCTGTGTGAATATATGAGCGAGTCAGAAAACAGACCTTTCGCTAGTGAATCCGGTGTTAGAAAGAATGAAAACCGTTTTCCCAGCGAACGGGAGGAAGAAAGAAGGGGAGAAACAGGGACTGAGTGAGTGAGAGTGCGAGGAAGAGGTCAGTAGAGAGAAAGAGTTAACTGACGTGGCAGAGGGGACGAAAGAAAGTAAGAGAAACAGAGAGAACGAGGGAGCAGTAAGAGAGAAAGAGAGAAACACAGAATTGCAGTTTGGGTAGATATATGAAAAATATGGGTGAGAAGAATACTGCTGGTTGCACAATATATATATATATAAAATATATATATATATATAAAATATATATATATATATATATAAAATATATATATATATATATATATATATAAAATATATATATATATAAAATATATATATATATAAAATATATATATATATATATATATATATATATATATATATATATATATATATATATAAAATAAAGCACAGGATTGATTTCATCGACTTTCCTCTCCCCCAAAATTGCTGGCCTTGTGCCTTTATAAGAAGCCAGTACTATTCCGTTATATATTTATTGTTTCTTATATAGGCACAAGGCCAGCAATTTTGGGGGAGAGCAAAGTCGATTAAATCAACCCTAGTGTATTACCGGTGCTTTATTTCATCGACCCTGAAAGGATCAAAGGCAAAGCTAACCTCAACGGGATTTGAACTCAGAAGGGCAGTAACTCAGAAGGGCAGTAACTCTATGCTTCAAAGTATGGTGTCTGACGCTCTACCGATACTTCAAAACCACAATATTCGATTCGTTTGCAAGCAAACAGCCTTATTTCGCCATGTTTTATAGATGAACATCGTCATCATTTTGTTATAGCGGTAAGATATTGTCCATGGTGATATGGCGCATGTCTTTCTGGCATGACACCCATAATTTTGATTTAGATTAAATTCATTTAATTTATCTTAATTTTGGATATATATATATATATATATATATATATATATATATATATATGAAAAAGATTCAGGACCCCGACGGCTGCGCTCAGATGTAGCTGTCGCAACGGCCGGAGCTCAGCCGTCGGGGTCCTAATCTGTTCATATTTCCCACTCTACTATCCCAAGTAGCCAGTACTCTAGTGCGTTATGGTCCAACTGGTATATTACCGCACGCTCTTTGTCATATATACATATATACACACACAAAACTCCCCCAGGACAGGACACCAGCTACTACACCTAGTACTATACATATACAAATAAATAAACGTGTGTGTGTGTGTGTGTGTGTGTGCGTGTGCATTACTGCATTCAAAATAGGTCCCTGTTTCGAGTAAATTACCCTCTTTGCCTCGTAATCATCTCGAAGAATCCTCACTTTACGACAAATAATTATTTCCTATATTTCACACTGCCTTCGATTGAATTTAGATCAAGTAGCAGACATAGACAGCAGGCAGCGCGTGAACCGCTGCCTATTCCGGTTTCATGACGTGAAGCGAATGAGAGTACAAACTCCCTACTCCCCTCTGGACAGGATGCCAGTCCATTGCAGGGTTAAACTCCCGGCTGTTGCTTCTGGTACTCATTTTCAGTTGAGTATACTGGAGCAACGTGAAATGAAGTATTTTGCTCAACACAGTCCAAAAAATCGAAGCCACGACGTTACTATTATAAGTCAAACATCCTTATCACTAAGCCACGCGCCTTCACATTAGCGGAGATACGTCCACTGAAATTATTTCCCACAGACAACATGAATAATTTAAAATAACCTTTCCTATTCTTCTTCCGCCGTTTTTCTGTTTCACTGCCCTTCACGGTAATCAAATTTCTTTTAATAAATATCCCACCATTATTTCACTATCTCTCCCTCTACCTCACTTAGATTTCTTTGTCACAATAATCTTACCTTCGTTTACAGAGATAATTAATCCTAAGCAACGAATCATTCTCTTCCAAATCTTTTTTTCTTATTATTTCTATTTCTAAATGCTTGACCGACTCTGAAGAGTCTTAACTGATTGCCTCCTTATTGATAATGGATATCTTGAAGTGATGATAAAATTAATAATGATGTTTATATTTATGTCGATATTAATAATAATGGATAATAAACTCTGTGAGGTGAGTCTTTGTTTTTCTACAATATATACGAAAATACAGTTTACAATTATCTTTTAAAATATTATAATAATGACAAACAATTTTAAGCACGTTTACAAAATACATTTATCGAAGCATTAAGAATTTTGCAATCATCCTTTTGTATTGGGCCATTAAATTTCAATGTGCAATTTCAAATTTATATATCTTTGATTTACTGTAAGGCAACATTAACCTGAGAAAAACTTAACTGAAAGAATGCATTACGCGTGTAAATAGATGTTATAGGATTTTATTGATATTGTTATTCTATTCAATGTCCACCATTATTGTATAAACAAGTAGTGATAACTTTTGCAAGTTCTAGGAATATGTTTTACAAACGATTTCTCGTTAGCCCATAACAATATAGGTTTTAGTAACCACGAAACCATGGTTAGAACGACCTGCAAACAACACTCTTTACATGCTTCAACAAAACAAAACGAAACTGATTATTATATATAGTTCCTCATGCATGTATTAGCCGCTCCTTTACACTTAAAATAAATTGACTTAATAAAATTAAAGATGTAAATAATTAAAATGCAAGGTATGTAAGCACAAGGTAACACACTGGTGTAATTTGTGGAAGAATGCTCGGATCTGTGGTTAGGACGTTCTCTTAGTACTTAAGGGTTTCCAGTTTCTATTTCTTAATATAAAATAAGAAAGGCATTTTTAAGGTAAGCTTGTGTATGCCCAGTCCTTTAGTAAGCAACAGGTGTGCAACAGGTGTGGCTGTCCTATGGTGGGGGATGAATATGTAATTCAATGTTCTGTCACTTTGTCACGTTGATCATTACTGAGAATTATATTGAGGAGGTTACACGTGTCTGTGAAATACACAGTCGATTACAAAATGATACAAACAAGAAACCCAGTTGATCTAATACAGATGTTCTCAAACCTTTTGGAGCACTGCTGCCCTCATGGCCACGTAATACCCTCAGGGCCACCCCACCCGTATTTCCAGAGAGACCTGCCTACATGAAAATTGTAAATAATATATAATAAATAAAACCGTTCATTTATATATGATAAATAATATACTATGTATAAATAAATCCATATACTACTAAAACTCTGTGATTGCTTGCTTGCCTGCTTGCCTGTAATGTGATACAGCCAAAAGGGCGCATAATGGGAAAATACTTTGAAAGGAAGTTGATCCTGAAATAGGAATACAAATGGAATAAAACAAGTTTCGCATAAATCTGAGTGCGCGTGCCCGAGATATGGGGTTTTTCCGGGTACCTTTATAAACAAAGAGAGAGAAAGATAGAGAGGAGGGGATAGTGGTTGTGAAAGAGTTGATTGAAAGAGAGACATAGAGAAAGGGAGAGGAGAGAGAGGAGAATGGAAGAGAGATGGCGGTGGTGGTGGTGTTGTGTATATATATATATATATATAAATGTGAGTGTGCGTATATATATGTGTGTATAGGTGTGTGTGTCTATTACAAGTGTATATAGATCACAGACATCGCCACACACACACACATATATATATATATATATATATATATATAATTGTTTCTACTTTAGGCACAAGGCCAGCAAACACCCAGTGCATTACTGGTACTTTATTTTATCGACCCCGTAATAAGGATGAAAGGTAAAGTCAACCTCAGCGGGATTTGAACTCAGATCGTAAAGAGACGTAACTATTCTGGAAAGCATGGCGTCCGACCCTCTACCGATACTGGAACCAGATGGACCATAACGCACCAGAGTACTTAATACTTAGGGTAGTAGAGTGGGTAATAGGAAAATGTTTAACCCCGACGGCAGAGTTCTGCCATCGGGGTTAAACTTTTTCCTATATATATATATATATATACACACACATACATGTATATATATATATATATATGTATACACACACATATTTATATATATACACACACACACACGTATATATATGGGCCTTCCAGTTTCATTTCACATTATATACATGTCTGTGTATATTTTTATTATTTAAAAATTATTTTTAAGTGAATATTATTTTTAAGAAATATTTTGAAGTGAACGTGACCCACGGGTCACGGGTGCTCTAGTATTATATATTGTTCATTCTACTATATATATGTATCATTTGATATTTAATATACTATTATATCATCTCTACTCTCCGTTAGACCCCCAGTTCCCCCTTAGACTGGGGTGGACTCTTCCTCTATATCTCTTTCTCATTTCCTCTCTCCCGCTCGCTATCTTTCTCTGGAAGAAATCTGCTGTATTCAGACCTGGGGAGGTTTAAAACAGCCCTTGAAACGTTGTATATGAATAAGGCGCTCCTATGACTGCCTCATAAGTTACGAGGTAAAAGAAGAAAAAATAAAACCTTATACGGATAGCTGATAATGTGCGTTATGACAATTTTAATGTGGAAATGATATATTTGAAATAACGTTTTACAGAATATTGATGAATCGTAAATCTTTGATAATGTAATGTTTTCATTTTTATATGATGTAACATTACATCTGAATTTAAATTACTCATACCTTCAACAGCAATTTACTTTGAAAATAGGCGCAATAACAGCACGTGAATTACACCAGTTAAATTTTATTAAATGTTCATGATTAAATAGATTTATTAGTAAAATGGAAAAAATAACAAGGTTGAAATAGCAATAATTATCGTCCATTTATAAACGTCACTCAACGAACAATTAATTCCACCTCTGATTTACTACAGAATATTTTTTTAGAAGTTGTAATTTAAATGTTGACACTTAACATTCTCCAAAATGTTCAGGAGCTGAGAATTTATAATTCTAATGCAATCAGTAAATTGTAAGCATGTGATTCGTCAAATTCTCAGTTGATTAGTTGCGACTACATTAGTTTATATATACTTAACGGCCATAAGTTAAATTTAGTTTGCTTATTTGAACAGTTGTATCATATATAATTTGCTTGACATATTGCATTGATAATTTTATATTTACTTAAAAAAAGAACGATCGACTTTCATCAAATCGGACCGAGGAAACAATGTTTCCATTGGAAAAAAGAGCGATCTATGTAGGTTACAGAGCTATGTATGTTTGTTTGTTTATTTATTTTATATACAGTGTGTGTGTGTGTGTGTGTGTGTGTGTGTGTGTGTGTGTGTGTGTGTGTGTGTGTGTGTATATATATATATATTCCTTTTCTTGTTCGCCCGTTGTTTCCTCACCCTCACTTTCATATTTCTTATACTTTGTTTTCGAATCCACATTTAATAAAAACACCATGTTTTATTCATTCTGACGACTGAACGCAGATTTATCTGCTTTCAAGAAACCACTGGTAAATGAAGTAATTATCTTATGTTGTTTATTACATAATTAATAAATAATTATATATATATATATATATATATAGATATATATTAGAAAGTGATGTTTTTTTTTACAAAATGAAAATCATCCAAGTGTCCTATCCGAGTGAAAGTATAAGGAAAAAAGATGAAATCGAAAATGCAACTGAGAGAAAAACCACAAACACTCCATCTCAATTCTACTTTTGAAAAGCACAAGAACTGCGAAACCGGTAAAGGAACCAAATAAATATATTTAAAAAAAAGACTCCAGTTGTATTTTCGATTTCCTTTTTTTTTTTCCTTATACATATATATATATATAGTTACTACAAAGCATTGTGAGTTAAGTTTCAGAAAGTCGGTAAAATGTTTTAGAAATAATTAAAGGGCACAGAATGACAAATAAAACAAAACAAAACGAATTGATATATTGCCCAGTATATTTCGACATATTTCAGGGTTAATACTCCCAAATGTCAAAACGTTTCAAAACAAAACTTAACGAACGATGTGTTCTTCGCTTTATATATTTCTACCGCATTGTACCGGCTTATTGAAACTTATCAGTGATAAGTGATAAGTTTATATGTAATAGTTGAATACTTTAGACTGTGATTATATTATATTTGCTCCTAATTGATGTTATTGATGATTGGAACTTCAGAAAGCAACCACATACACTTTTATTAATTATACAACTGGGAGTGTAATGGAGTAAGTTATATTACCATATCCAGATCAGCAGCTTGAATTTCATTAATTAAATTAATAACACATCTATAATTCATCAAAAGCATTCTCTAAGTAGCAGTATCAGAGAATAAGTACATTAGCGAACGAATGTCGGGCTAACTCATGTTTCTTGAAACTGTTAAAATTACTGTCGGCCTCTGTAGTATATTACACTCTACTAAGTTTATAACGATGAGCATATACGTATATTTCTGTCAAAATCAGTCACAAAGTATATGATAGATTCAGAGAGGGAGAAGTTGATTATTAATCTACTCAGTCGATTGACAAAATCGGTAGAATATCAGATACCATTCTTTGTGACAGATTTTATGGCTCATTACGTTCTGAATTCAAATACTGCCGAGGTTACTTTTGCCTTTCATCCTTATAGGGTCGATAAAATAAAGCACCAATCACGCACTGGGGTCGATTTATTCGACTTTCCCCACCTCTAAATTTGCTGGCCTTGTGCCTAAATCAGAAACTATTGTTAATCTAGTCTACCAGGAACTACATGCGGTTAAAGACTGCTGATAATATATATAGGAAATAAAAGGGTATAGACGTTATTAGGAAAAGAAAATTGTGTAACTATGTGAAACTTAATATTCGCTTTTATTATTTTTGAGAATATATCCCCAAATATTTCTGATGAATTTACGAAGATTTATTAAATGGGCAGAGATTTAATATTGATACATTTATAGAAGCTATAAATCAATTCTAATAAGTTAAAATATAAATAGAAATACAAATACAAATAAAAGCAAATAATATTAGAGCAAGTATGGATAAGCATTATTGTTTCTTGTATACGACAAGACATTTCTAAATGACCTAAGAATGACTGATTGCTAGGAAAATGGTCGCAGCAGAATTAATACAAATAAACACTAACGGTAGAGGAAGAATGATTGAAGTGATAAGAATTTCTATAATGGCACACGATAAGGAGTTATTGAAATATTTTATGGACGAATTCATACAACTGATTAATTCCTGCTGCGCAAAGAACCGAAGATGAGCAAGGGAAATTAAATCATTTACGTCAACGATTAAATATTCGAAAATGTCCATAAACATAAATGGTAAATCTACGATGACTGCTTATATTTCTACCGCTTCCTAATTCTCACATTTCGCTGTCTTGTCTTTACTCCCTACCTCTCTTCCGGAATTTCATATATGTGTATTACATCCCTCACGTACATAGGCACCACCCATGCGTGTATATATATATATATATATAATATATACACAGAGGTATCCACAGTAAGTTGTGGGGTCTATTCTGCATGAAGAACTCGATGTAATCGATATGTTGAAAATGTTGTAGGTTAAGATAAATCTCGAAAAACAATAAAACATTAAAAAGAAAACAGTGTCATAATATAAGTTAAAACAAGAGAGTATAGCTACAATGTATTATCATCATCTAGAAACGATCGTAAGCAGTGAAGTATATCTCTAATGACTTGATTTTTTATTTCATCGTTTTAACTTATAATATATATATATATAAGAACTACTATGACTGGCCTAAAACTTGAAGATCCTTTTTAAAAGCGGATATGTTTGGGCTGGACATCTGATGTGTATATATGTATATATATATATATCAACTAGAAATTGATTGATATATATATATCTAAAATTAAACATGAAACAATCACAGAGAATAATTTGTAAAAGTGTGGAAGCACACACAGCTAGGTAGGTAATTAAATAAAGTTTAAGAGCCTTAATTTGAATTTGGATATATATATATATATATATATATATATATATATAATAACTAGAAATTGATTAACATATATATAAATAAATATAAACATGAATAATCACCAGGAGATAATTTTTACAAGCGTGTAACCACGCATAGCTAGGTAGGTAACAAATAAATAAAAGTTAACTAGAACTTCAAAAATAGATACCTTTTAATGATTAATCTTCCCTGAATATATTCCATTAAAGAAATATATTTCACCAATTAATCAGATGGTAAGTCACAGAAAGTGGATATTATTGGATTATCAACAAGGAAGAACAATATTCCAGCAATCCATGCTTACACGGCGAGTTAAAATCTTCAACTGTCCGCTACCACGTGTTGTTTTTACACAGCGGCTTCGTCTCAGTGCGTGAATAGGTATTCGACAACTAGAAACAGCAGACAATTCCTTTCAACAGAGTTAGCTCTACAATTAAGGAGCCGTATTTATATATCTATATCCAAAATTAAGATAAATTAAATGAATTTAATCTGATTAACATATATATAAATAAATGTAAACATGAATAATCACAGGAGATAATTTTTACAAGCGTGTAACCAAGCTTGTATATATTTTGGATATATATATATATATATATATTTATTAAAATAACAGATTAAAGTTTAAGCAAAGAATCGCTGCTTTCACCCTTAACGGGATCTTCTGAAACTAACAAAGTCAATCTGCAAACGCAGAACTGGATATTTCAAAAACCGTTGCAACCGGAGGAAGACAGGAAGACGATACTTTGGTTCGTGGAAACGTTCCCTGGCAAAGACGGGAAAAAACGAATATAATACGTCATTAATAGGAGCGGTGAAAAACAATTACGCCCAAAGACAGAACCACGTTTATGGTATAAAAGAGGTCGTAGACTAATGTTCTGTTAGGTGGTGCATAGAGACGTTTTCTGGCAATGAACGAAAAAACGAAGATAATACGTCATATGTGGAGCGTGGAGAACAATAGCACGCAAAGACAAAACCACGTAAAAGGTATAGCAGAAGTCGTAGACTATATATATATATATATATATATACTATATATACTATATATACTATATATACTATATATATATATACTATATATACTATATATATATATATATACTATATATACTATATATATATATATATATATATACTATATATATATATATATATATATACTATATATACTATATATATATATATATACTATATATACTATATATATATATATATACTATATATACTATATATATATATATATACTATATATATATATATATACTATATA
>OZ024753.1:12400570-12418070 GCA_964016885.1 Eledone cirrhosa | reverse complement strand
TCTTTTCTTGTGCGCCCTTGTGGCTAATAAAGAAATATATCTATCTGTCTTTCTGGTGGGTGAAAGTTGCGAGAATGGCCCGAGTGAATGGGCCTTCTCTCTATATCAGCCTGTAGGTGAGAGAGGAGGAGAAGGAGGAGAGGAAGGGTACACCCGCTCTTTGTGCTCCTGAGGAGGAGGGTTGCACATTTTTTCGGGGGGTGTGTGCGACCCACGTCAACGCCCCTCTCTATTGAGGACTTCGATTGTTGAATTTTATTTGTTATATTTTTTACACGTTCTTTAAATGTATGTAACGCCCCCCCCCCCCCACTTGTAGTTGTCCCAATCTTTTATGCCCTCGTGGCAAATAAATAGAAAGTTAACTATCTGCCTTTCTATCTCCCTTTCTCGCTATCTATCTGTCTATATATCTCCCTTTCTCTATTTATCTTACTCACTCTCTATTTCCATATCTGCTTTTCTCTCTCTCTCTCTCACTACCTATTTCTCCCTTTCTTACTCTACCTATTTCTCCCCCTCTCTCTCTCTCTCTCTACCTATTTCTCCCTCTCTGTCTCACTACCTATCTACATATCTCTGTATGTATCTCCCTTTCTCTCTCTCTCTCTCTCTCTACCTATTTGTCCCTTTCTCTTTCACTCTCTCTCTCTCTCTACCTATTTCTCCCTTTCTCTCTCTCTACCTATTTCTCCCTTTCTCTCTCACTACCTATTTCTCCCTTTCTCTCTCACTACCTATTTCTCCCTTTCTCTCTCACTACCTATTTCTCCCTTTCTCTCTCTCTACCTATTTCTCCCTCTCTCTCTCTCTCTACCTATTTCTCCCTTTCTCTCTCACTCTCTCTCTCTACCTATTTCTCCCTTTCTCTCTCTCACTCCCTATCTACATATCTCTGTATGTATCTCCCTTTCTCTCTCTCCCTCTCTCTCTACCTATTTCTCCGTTTCTCTCTCTCTCTACCTATTTCTCCCTTTCTCTCTCTATCTCTTTCTCTCTCCATGTCTATCTTTCCATATATCTCACTATCTCTTACTTGCTCTCTTCATCTCTCTCACTCACACTCTCTATCTATCTATCTATCTATCTATCTATCTATCTATCCCTCTGTGTGTGTCCCCTTATTTCTCTCTCTCTCTCTCTCCCCAGTTTAGTCGCTAATATGAACCAAATCTTCAGGGCGGTGAATTGCAGTATCGTTAGAGGATCGAGTGCCGTGTTTTGCAACATAGAGTTACGGCCCTTTATGATCTGAGTTCAAATCCCGCCGAGGTTAACTTTGCCTTTCATCTTTACGGGGTCGATAAAATAAAGTACCAGTCACGTACTGGAGTCGATTTAATCGACTTCCCCTCCTCCCAAACTGCTGGCCTTGTGCCTATATAAGAAACCAATATGAACCAAATCTTCAAATCTTCACAGTAGACGTTATGAGGAAAACACTCCACATTAACATGTATAGCTGAATATAATTCATAAATCGGATAAAGTAAATAAGAAGCCGGGGAAATATCCATTGCTATTACTTCTCTACATAATTAAAGAACTCGTCAGAAATTAAGGCATGAATAATGGTTTCTTATTTAGGCACAAAACCAGCAATTTGGGGGAAGGGAAAAGTCAATTAAATCAATCCCAGTGTGCGACTGATACTTTACTTTATCGGCCCTGTAAGTTTGAACCCAGAACATAAAGAACCGGAACTCTATGCCACAAAGCATATTGCCCGACACTCTACCAATACTGCCCTGAAAAAAATAATGGTTTCGGATATAGGCACGATGACAACAATTTAGGGGGTGGGGGATGGAGTCGATTAAATCGACCCCAGGTGCGTGACTGCTACTTTATTTTATTGACCCCGTAAGTATGAAAATCAAAGCTAACCTCGATGGGATTTTATCTCAGAACGCAGAAGGCCGTAACTCTATGCCCCAAAGCATATTGTCCGACACTATACTAATACTTGTTTATACTTTTGGCACAAGGCCAGCAATTGCCCAGTACATTACTGGTACTTTATTTTATCGACCCCATAAGGATGAAAGGAAAGTTAACCTCGGCGGGATTTGAACTCAGATCGTAAAGGGACGCAACTCTTTGCGTCAAAGCATGGCGTCCGACCCTCTACTGATACTGCCAATCCACCGCCCTCTACTGATACTGCCAATTCACCGCCCTTATACTGCCAAAATAATGCTATAAAAATAATAGTCATCAAAAATCCTGTTCTTAAAACAGGGGGTATTGTGTTCAAATTGATTACAACCACCCATGGTTGGTCTTGGATTCGTTTACTAATGTCTGCAATTAATATACTCGCATGCATTTACTATATTGTGGGTGATTCGCTAAAAAAAAGATACCGGCAAACATCAGATTCGTGATTAAATCAGAATTGTTGACGCCTTCATTCCAGAAAATGAGTCAATATTTACACCGGAAAAATTACAAACATTAACAAATACATAAAACAATGTAGAACAAAATGTAATTCCGACATTTTAATTTTTTTTATGAGAATATTTTTATAGATGCTTTTGCTAATTTACAATTGCAGCAACATCAACAACAACAACAACTACACCAACAGCAACACCAAAGAAAATAGCAACAGCAACATTAGCAACAACAACAGCAACAGCATCAGTAACAGTAACACCAAGAATAACACCAACAACAGCAACATTAGCAACACTAACAAGACCGACAACAACAGCAGAAACAACATCAACAGTAACACCAGCACCAACAACAGAAACAACAGCAACACCAGCAACACCAGCACCAACAACAAGACCAACAGCAACACCAGCACCAACAACAAGATCAACAGCAACACCAACAACAACACCACCACCTTCAGCACCACCACCAACAACAACAACAACAATACCACCACCGCCACCACCACCAAATGCCTCTATTACAACACCTACAGCAACACCAAGAACATTACCAACAACACTACCACAACCTGCCACAACAACAAACCACCAACAACACCATCAACAACAACACCACCAACACCACCAACACCCCCAATACCGCCAACACCACCACCACCAACACAAGCAACACCACAACAACCTGCCACAACAACAAACCGCCAACAACACCATCAACAACAACACCACCAACACCCCCAATACCGCCAACACCACCACCAACAACAACACCACCAACACAAGCAACACCACAACAACAAACCACCAACAACACCATCAACAACGACACCACCAACACCACCCCCAATACCTCCAACACCACCAACACAAGCAACACCACAACAACCTGCCACAACAACAAACCACCAACAACACCATCAACAACAACACCACCAACACCCCCAATACCGCCAACACCACCACCAACAACAACAACAACACCACCAACACAAGCAACACCACAACAACCTGCCACAACAACAAAGCACCACCAACACCACCGACAACACCAGCACCAACATCACCACCAACACCACTAACACCAACATCACCACCACCACCAACAACACTACCAACACCAACACCCCAAATACCGCCAACACCACCACCACCAATAACAACACCACCAACACAAGCAACACCACCACAACCTGCCACAACAACAAACCACCAACAACAACATCAAAAACAACACCACGAACACCACTAACACTACCAACACCAACACCCCCAATACCGCCAACACCACCAACAACAACACCACCAACACAAGCAACACCACCACAACCTGCCACAACAAACCACCAACAACACCATCAACAACAACACCACCAACACCACCCCCCAATACCGCCAACACCACCACCACCAACACAAGCAACACCACCACAACGTACCACAACAACAAACCACCACCAACACCACCGACAACACCAGCACGAACATCACCACCACTACTAACACCAACATCACCACCAACAACACTAACACCAACATCACCATCACCAACACCTCCACCACCACGACCACCAATACCACTAACACCAACAGCACCACCACCAGTTCCACCAACACCACCACCAACAACAACATGCAATGCATAGCTTTGCTGTTTTTTTCACGTTTTCAATTCTTATGAGACGGTAATCTCTTCTGCAGACACCACAAATGTTGTGCTATAATCATACTGGATCTTTGTAAATGACAGCTTGTCCTGGACAAATATATCTATGTTCTGACACTTGTCCTCACTGTCACATACATATGTACTGTATGGTCCCTTAACTCATAATAGAGTCGTGGGTCCCCGTATTCACATACGGCATTTCTTGAGTATTTTAAGCTGAGGGACCCATCCCTCTCCCTGAGAACAACAGATTTCTGAAAGAGAAAGAGTGAAAAGCGAAAGAGATATAGAGGAAGAATCGACCCCAGCTCTACACAAATACATCGCTGGGATTTGAACTCAACGAGATGAGCCTAGAAGCGAATACCATAAAGCATTCTACCCGAGGTTTTAACAACTATCTATATATATATGTATATATCCAAATATATGTATATATGTGTATATGTATATATGTGTATATCTATCTATATATGTATATATGTATATATCTATCTATATATGTATATATCTATATATCTATATATATGTATATATGTATATATCTATTTGTAAAACTGTTATATATTGTATTTTGTCTGATGAAGGCATACCATAATTTAATGTGGTATCCCCGAAATATGTATAATGAAATAAATATGGTTTTATAAATATAGTTTCCATTTATTAATATCGTATATCTACTCCAAAAACTTGTCGAGTGCTTTATATCAGTTATAAAAATATTTACTTGTTGTATCCCAACAACTTTAAATAGAACTTTTGCATATATATATATATATATATATATATATATATATATATATACAGTAATACCATTCTTCAATATATATTTGTTTAAGATAGTATGGTGTAATTTGAGGAAAATATAGGCCCTATTTCTAACAGATCGATCTACCGAGTAGATGCACCATCATTGCTGCCTCGTGAGCTACTTAGTTTATTTTTAGAAAACACGTGTAAAATTGTCTCAGGATGAGCCAAATTCACATTTACATATAGTGAAATGATTTCACTAATTTCCTTGCAGCTACTTCAATATACGAATGCATAACAAGGCCAAATCTCAAGTGTGAAACTTGAAGTGGATTAGTAAATTAATCAGTATCTTCCCAGGTAAATATTCATCAACATGTATCTACCTTCAAAGCTTTTGTATTTTTAATAATTTGATACATCAAGATTCCATATTTCAATGGTTGCTCGTAAATAAATAACCCGTAGAGGAGAATGTAAAAAGACCACCAACCAAACGGTGAGTGTGATTCATTATTATTTCTGACAATTATCGATAAAATAAAGTACCAGTAATCTACTAGTTATTTGCTGGCCTTGTGCCAAAAGTAGAAACAATTATTATATCTGACAATATTGTAGCAATATGACCCTCCACAAATATAACAATATGTGTGTGTGTGTGTGTGTGTGTGTGTGTGTGTGTGTGTGTGTGTGTGTGTGTGTGTGTGTGTGTGTGTGTGTGTGTGTGTGTGTGTGTGTGTGTGTGTGTGTGTGTGTGCGTGCGTGCGTGCGTGCGCGCGCGCGTGGGTATGTGAGTGTGCGTGTGATTGTTTGTGTGTGCACGTTTACATTTGGTGGTTTACCACTGGGTATAATTGGGCATTTCGCAATGTTAATCATGATGTAATAGGAGAAAAGTACTCGACATATGCAACACATCCATCTTTGATGTTGAACCATATGGGTGGTGCGGGAAATGGAGTAACTGTATTATAAAGTGAAATGACAGAAGGCCAAATATGTTGACTTCCCTGAATTTATTATTTCTGCAAACACTATGCACATTTCAGTGGCCAGGTTTTGTAAGAACCCGGTGTCCTCACCAGGTGTAAATTGCGTAATAGATGTATACCAACGTAATGATGGTAAACTTAAAGGAAACAAGCAAAGAAAAGACAGAGAGGGAAAAGTGTGTGTGTATGTTCTTTGACCCAGAGACGGACGTAGTAGCATGCTACCACCTTGGTCCCCCGTCTCTGAGATGCATATATATATATATATATATATATGCATATATATATATATATATATATATATATATATAGTATTAAGGATACTATTTATGTTTATGTATAAAAATCACTGAATAACTGCTCCGAAGACACCAAACCTCGGTTTGGAAGAAACAATTGTAAGCAGATAAATGATTTAAACAGAACTTTGTTTCATGTATTCCATATATATATATATATATATATATATATATATATATATATATGTGTATGTATATATCCATACATGATTCAGTGAACTACTGGTGGTGGTCGATACACTAAAATCTAATACATGTAAACCAAACTTCCTCGTTTTTTTCTTATATATGTAATTACTCATTATATTAAGGGTAAAAAGTGAGTGTTGTTACTCACATGTACACACACACACACACACATATATATATATATATATATATATATATATATATATATATATATATATATATATGTGTATATATTTGCCAGGTGGTGCTATTATGTTAGACACTCAAAATTATATATATATATATATATATATATATATATATATATATATACGATATTAAATAAATGGAAACTATATTTATAAAACCATATTTATTTCATTATATATATTTCAGGGATATCATATTAAAAATATGTTATGCCTTCTTCAGACAAAATACAATATAAACAGTCTTATAAATAGATAGATTCGACATACCTTTCAACTTCGACTTCTATTTGAAAAGTTGATTTGGTAGTGGAAAAAATATTAGGGACAGTTATAAAAAGAAAGAAAGAAAAACGAAGAAAAAGAAGAAATGCATGCAACTAAATAGAGAGAGAGAGATATATAGAGAGAAGAAATTCATGTAAAGAAACAGAGAGAGATATATAGAGAGAGGAAAAAACACAGAGGGAGATAGATAGAGAGAGAGAAAGAGAGAAGAGAGGAGAGAGAGAGAGAGAGAGAGAGAGAGAAAATATAGAGAGATAGATATAGATAGAGAGAAAGAAAATAGGTAGTTGTGCACCAGTTGAATGACGTATCAATGATATATTTATTTATTTATTTATTTATTTAGCTCTAGTATTAATGTAGAGAGAGATATATGTGGTTAAGAGAGAAAACAGCCGTTACATAGAGAGAAAAGAAAAGAAAAACATCCAGACAAAAACAAGGCAGATTTAAAACACTATGTTTCATCAATGTAAAAAATACCAATTCGTATAAAACAGGCATTATAATGTAAATATCAGTATTCATGAAGGAGACACGTATCAATAATGCGTGAAAAATAATGATCATATGTCTAGTTTAAAATTCATAGGTTTATATTAGAGTTGAGATAAAATAGAAGGTTATCCCAGATTTTATACTATATACATCCATGTGAATTTACGTGATCAGCTCTGCAAATTCCTATTTCACACGAAAACAGTAATTTTGAAAATGACCTGCCAGTCAGATTGATTGCACCATCAAAATCGGACCTGGGTAAACTAAGCAAAAACATTCTAGACAGGGTGATACGGCAAATTAAAAACTTGAATTGTGTACCTAACTTGAGCTTGTGGAAGGGGACTGGAGAGGTTGTTGAGTGGTTTAAAGAAATTAAATATAACAATAATAATAAGTTTACTCAACTAGATATCGCTAACTATTATTCATCTATTACCCCTAATCTACTAAATAAGGCACTAAATTACGCATTCAAACATACAGACTTAACTAGCAATGAAATGCACATTATATTATCGGCTAGGAAAACATTGATAGAATTTAATGACCAACTATGGACCAGAGCAGATAGAGATAACAATTTCGACATTACTATGGGATCATCCGACTCAGCTCAGGTAACTGACCTTGTGGGCCTATTTTTAATCAATTCGCTGCATAGGAAAATACCCGGTGCTACCGGAGGTTTATATAGAGATGACATGCTTTTACTTATTGAAAATAATAACTCTGAACTAAATAGAAAAAGAAAACAAATTACACAATTTTTTAATTACTTTAATCTAAAAATAGAAATTGAGAATAACCATAGAATAGTCAATTTCCTAGATGTAACATTAAATCTCAACACATGTCTTCACTATCCATTTCACAAGTTGAATGAAAACTTAAACTATGTCAGCTTTAACTCTAACCACCCCAGATCTGTTAAAAATACTATAGTAAACTCTGTTCAAAATCGTATCTCTAGAATCTCATCTAATAAAAAGATTTTCGACGAAAAAACCCAGTATTACAATGAAGCGTTAGCTAGAACAGGATATAGTGATAAAATTATGTACATAGATAATAATAGACAAACTAACCAAAATAACAACAATTTTAATTACGGCAACAACTTTAACAACTATAATAGAAAGCATTACAATAATTCCAAAAGCCAAAAAAGAAATAGAACTAGGAATATAATATGGTTTGCCCCCCCCCCCTTTCTCACTAAACATTAAAACCCACATCGCTAAACTATTTTTTAATGCTCTTGATAATCGCTTCCCTAGAACACATAGGTATCACTCAATTTTCAATAGACATACTATAAAATTAACCTACTCATCCACCAAAAATTTAGCACAAAATATTAATAGAATAAATAATAGGAATTTAAAACCTAGCCAAAATACCGATAATAGCATAAATAATATCCAAGTTAACAAATGTAACTGTAGAGATAGATCTAAATGTCCGTTAAATAACAATTGCTTAGTTAAAAATATAATATACAACTGTAATGTTAAAACGGACTTAAATTCTTTTAACTATGTTGGTTCCACCTCAACAGAATTTAAACTTCGCTATAATAACCACAAGAATTCTTTTACAGATCCAAGCAAAAAATCCTCAACATCACTATCAGGCCTACTCTGGCAACTTAGGCATGATAACGTTGGATATTCAACGGCTTGGAATATAGTCTCAAGAGGGATTCCTTTTAATTCATCCTCTGAGACATGTGACCTCTGCGCGGAGGAGATATTCTTTATACTAAAATCTAAAAATTCCCTTAATTTACGGACAAATTTATTCAGTTGCTGCAGACATAGTTTGAACTCAACTTTTAAATATAAATATAAATTTAAAATGTAGTATATTTAATTTGATTTATAATTATTTATGAAACTCGCCGATAAATCTTTCGATTCCTTTTTATTTTAAACATTCTTCATGAATAATTAAACTACCCTAAAAGCTGATGCTCCAAATATATCGAATAAATTTTACACTAGATAAACTTCTATATTAAATATAAGACCATCTGTAGGTCAAATGGGTATCCTAAACTTTTGGAATGTTTTCTGCTGGACAGGATTTGGTAAATAATTTTGGGTTTTGTTTGCTTGTGATTCTGATGCTTATAACGAACTTGGCAATATATTGTCAATTAACTTTGAAGGGTTGATCTCTGTGGTTGATTTGCGGGGCATACTATGTTTTATTTTTATTTTTATTTTAATATTTTTAATATTTTTAATATTTTTATTTTTAATATTTTTTTGTATTTTTTTGTATTTTGTTGATATTTTTTTGATTTTTTTGTTTTTTATTTACTTTTTGTTTCTGATATTTTTATTTTTATTGATATATTGATATCTGTTCTCTATTTATACTTGAACGATAATCATGTAGAGTAAAGACATGAATAGTATTGTTAAAATTAATGTAGACTCTATATATATTTGTGTGTATGTACACATATATGTATACTAGAATTTTTATAGCACAATGAGAATGTTTTCGTGCGAAATAGGAATTTGCAGAGCTGATCACGTAAATTCACATGGATGTATATAGTATAAAATCTGGGATAACCTTCTATTTTATCTCAACTCTAATATAAACCTATGAATTTTAAACTAGACATATGATCATTATTTTTCACACATTATTGATACGTGTCTCATTCATGACTACTGATATTTACATTATAATGCCTGTTTTATACGAATTGGTATTTTTTACATTGATGAAACATAGTGTTTTAAATCTGCCTCGTTTTTGTCTGGATGTTTTTCTTTTCTTTTCTCTCTATGTAACGGCTGTTTTCTCTCTTAACCACATATATCTCTCTCTACATTAATACTAGAGCTAAATAAATAAATAAATATATCATTGATACGTCATTCAACTGGTGCACAACTACCTATTTTCTTTCTCTCTATCTCTATCTATATCTATCTCTCTATATTTTCTCTCTCTCTCTCTCTCTCTCTCTCTCTCTCTCTCTCTCTCTCTCTTCTCTCTCCTCTCTCTCTCTCTCTCTCTCTATCTCCCTCTGTGTTTTTTCCTCTCTCTATATATCTCTCTCTGTTTCTTTACATGAATTTCTTCTCTCTATATATCTCTCTCTCTCTATTTAGTTGCATGCATTTCTTCTTTTTCTTCGTTTTTCTTTCTTTCTTTTTATAACTGTCCCTAATATTTTTTCCACTACCAAATCAACTTTTCAAATAGAAGTCGAAGTTGAAAGGTATGTCGAATCTATCTATTTATAAGACTGTTTATATTGTATTTTGTCTGAAGAAGGCATAACATATTTTTAATATGATATCCCTGAAATATATATAATGAAATAAATATGGTTTTATAAATATAGTTTCCATTTATTTAATATCGTAAATATACTCCAAATACTTGTTGAGTGCTTTTATATCAGTTATAAATATTTACTCGTTGTTAACCCAACAATTTAAATAAAACTTTGCATATATATATATATATATATATATATATTTTATTTCTGAATTTGTTTAGCAAGATTCTTTATCTGAAAACGTGTGTTGAAAGCGATATTGAGGGTCATGTTGCCAATAAGAAACACACGCACCCGTATATTTCACTCCAATTTATAATAAATTAGAGTGAAATAACTGGTGCGTGTGTTTCTTATTGGCAACATAACCCTGCCAAAGCATAACAATAAATATATATACATATATATATATATATATATATATATATATATATATATATATATATATATATGTATATATATATGTGTATATATTTATATATATATATGTTCGAACGTAAAGACAAATAAATTGTCAAAAACAGTAAAATATGTTGTACAAAGCATTAATTAAGCAACATTCGTAATAATACATAATATATTTTCAATGGAAACTACATTTGCAGTTTTATTTGTTCGAAATGGAAGAGACAGAATGGTCATTATAGGAACATTTGCAATACATGTTCTATCAGGAGATAGCTGAAACTCTAAATTCTGCTATCTCACTTTTGAATATATTTAATGGTGTATCACCTATTCTGCTTTCTTTCAAGCTTTGACTCTGATGCATTTTCTGGGGGTTTCTTGCTTCTATTTTCCCAAGATGTCCCGTCCCGTAAGTAGTTTGAAGGATTGAAGGATTGCCCTTCCTCCTCGTACATAGACATATGATAAAAGAATAGAAAATATATAGCCCGCTAGTGGCCTTATATATAGATTCCTCATAAGTTTCCTTTTGTGGAAAGCTTAGATATACGCCATATCAGTGATTGAGTAGATTATTGTGCAGTGGAAGAAACCACATCTTCAATAAATGAGAGCATAGCTGAGGTCATATGGATAGCATTTCAAAGATTTTCTGCTGAAAGTGACTGTGTAAATTAGCTGAGATGTCTATAATAAGTAGGCAATCAATGCCTTTTGCAGTGTGATATATCGTTGTGTTGATCTGATAGATAATCGGTGTTAGGTTTTAAGTTCCCTTATTGATTTTAACGTAACATTATATATAGGTTTAGTGAAATATCACAGGTGGTTTTACTCAGCTGGACAGTTATCGTCTCAAAAGTGATGACAACGTCGATATGTCTTTTGAAGATGATTTCCAGTTGTCATATTATTTCGAATAATCAGTTTGATTGATATAGAGAACATATTCCTAAGAACTAATTTGTCAGATAGTGCTTTTATCGAGCGTTTTCCTCTTGGTGTTTATATTATGATTATATTCTGCATAAGTGCAGCGAAATGTTGTTTCGCTTATGGTGCATGTTGGATGTAATGCCGGATTTATTTGCAATGCAATTATGCTAACGTCAGTCACACAGGCTTTCAGTTGAGACCCAATATTATTATTATAAGTTGTAGAAAAATAAACATTTTTTTCTTTCTACTCCAAGTTTTCTTACTTTCACCCTAATTTCTCTTACACCCTTGACGCCCCCCCCCCCACCTCTCTCTCTCTCTCTTCCGTCTCTCTCTTTCTCTGTATGTGTGTGTCTATATATATATATATACATATATATATATATATTTATATAGCATTTATGGATAAAGATTAAGGTGATTAAAGGCACTACAAATAGGTTCTGATAATGGGAAATGCATGCCTTTCGAAAAAAAAGACTATAAAACTGCTCGTTCCTTGAATGTATAAATAACACGGTGAATTATATACATGTGTGTGTGTGTGTGTGTGTGTGTGTGTGCGCGTGTGCGCGCGTGTGTGTGTAAAATGTAAACAGAAATAAAAACACACGGAAGGAATATATTAGGTAAACGCTTGAAATAGCAGGAAGAAGGTCATAATGTTTCGGACTCTAGTCCTTCATCAGAAAAAAAAGACTGAGAAATTTGGAAGATTGAAGGGACATGCGGGGGAGGAATTCGAAAAATAGTTCCCATGTATATTAGCAGAAAGGTAACTGACTCAAGACAGGCTTTTAGTCTTAAAATCTTCGACTAATTAAACATATAAAACTCTGAGTCAGTAGAATACAATGACAGCAGCTCTCCATCCCTTGAGAATCTGCATAAACATAGTTCTCTCCCCCTTAAATTGCCTGTCGAATGTCATAAAGATATTCGCCAAGTAGTATTTTTTAAAGTTATTGGCATCATTTGACGCTAGCTTATAGCCAGAAGCCACACTAACAACTAATGCTTCCAACATATCTAGTTACTGTGTGCGATTTCATAATGCGTTCGTTGTTTAATAAATCTTTCCTTAAATACACGGTTTGTTGTTTTCAGCTTCTATATTTATTTGTGTGTTTAGAATATATTCCCTGTAAACATTCTTTAGATTGTGTCTATATTTTGTCTGCAATCACATTTCTAAGTCATTGCCGGAGGGGAGAAATATAATGTGCTAAGGAAACAGAAAATACTTGTTTGTTCCTCTGTGTAAAAGTTTATAATAACGGAGCCAGAATTTTATTTAATTATGCGCATAAATCAAGATACGTTGAGAAACACTCACACACATGCATATATATATATGTATATATATGGACACCTCTATACATATGTGTATTTATATATATATATATACATACACGCATACATCTATACATATATATATTTGTGTATTTATATATATGTGTGTGTGATTGTGTATATGTGTGTTTATATATATATATATATATATATACACGCATACATCTATAAATATATATATGTGTATTTACTATATATATACACAGACACACACATACATCTATAAATATATGTGTGTATGTATATATACATACATACACACATGCATCTATAAATATATATATATGTATATCTATAAATATATATACATATATAAATATATCTATAAATGCATCTATAAATATATATATTTATTAATAATATATATGTATTAATAAAAAATATATGTATTTATTAATAATATATATATAATATATAAATAATATATATATATAATATATAAATAATATATATAATATATATATATATATACATGTATAAATGCATGTACACACATGCATTTATACATGTATATATATATATATATGTGTGTGTGTGCGCGTGTGCGCATTTATAAGTTTACCCTATGCATATGCATGAATTGTAAAAATTCGGCGTCAAAGAATTAAAATACTTGGCTTCGGGTTAATACTAAAACATCTCCATGTATTTAAGAATTTGTTTGTTTTTGTCACTTTTGTTTTGGCTTAAATACATAAACATGAATGTACTAGAACCGATCTACGTACTCCTTCAGATAAACATTTATACACTTTTAATTACTGAAGCATATTCATGATTCCTCACGTATATAAACACACACAAGCATGTATATACTAAATATTACTATATGGATATTGATAACGAATGCTTAAGAATATATTTACATAAACCAATACTCAAACAAGACCTACTAGTGAACATTATACATTAATATTTTCACTCAATATTTAGTTTCAACTAAATCAATTTTATGCTACTTCTAATTAGATATTGCATTATCATTTAGCAAAGCCATTTAGAAATCTGATTAATGGTTATCCATTCTGAGAATCGCATGGAAGAAGTATTACAATTTAGCACATACATATATCTGAGGATGGCTCTGAACATTAATCAGTATACACTGAGGATGAACAACTCAGAGCTGTACGGGAGCCTCCCAAAAGTCAGCTCAAAAGTGACACAGAGGAGACTGAGGTTAGCTGGGCATGCTCACCGACATCCAGAGTTGACATTGCACTCATTGCTCCTGTGGGAGCCCCTACATGGACAAACTGGAAGAGGAAGACCAAGGTTAACGTATGTTGATGCCCTAAGGACAGACACTGGTCTGTTGGAAACGCAGGACATGGCAGCGATAATGAGGGACAGAGACCGTTGGAGAGAACTCGTCCATGGATCTCGGGAATTTTACCCGCCCTAGAACATATATCTATTCTATCATTATATCTTGAAATAGAATATATCGGTAGATGGAGGAATGGCTAGCACATTTGACAAGAATTAAGTTGACCAAAGACATCTTATCCCGAACTTCTTGAATGTAACCACCAACAACGGATTTGCAGCACTAAATCTAGAAGATATATTCTTACTGAGAGACAACATTATGTGAACACCTCATAAAACTGCTGAAGATGTATTGGGGACAAGAAGAAGAAAGGAACGGAGAAAACAAGGTTCCCGGGTCATATTTTGTTCCTGCGCCTTGGTAATGATATTGACCTGATAGGAAACAGTTAAACAGAGCACCTTGAACTCACCCATTGAATGGAAAAAGGTGTCAGGAAGATACGGACCGAAGTTTAGCTCGGAAAAGTCCATATCCAGAATGCAGTAACTAACTCCATGTTGAACGGACGAAAACTTAAAGAAATGGCTACCTTCAAGTTCCTATGATATATTTTGACCAAGAACGGAAATATTGACAGGACTCGACCATGTCTCTTCTGCCATGACGAAGCTGAACATTAATAGAATAGAAACTCCATTAATTTTCCAACATGTCTGAAATTTACTACACCTTGGTGATCCGATCCTTCTGTATAGATGTGATAGCTGAACTCTTACAGCATAAATGGAACGAAGAATCGAAGCAATCGAGCACAATTGCTTTATAAGGCTGCTACGTATCCCCTACATAGGACACAAGTGCATTAGAAGGATGATACCCATCCCGTACACAGAGCACAAACTACTTTGTAAAGCAAGACAACAAAATCGAAAGAGACAGGAAACATTATTTACTATTGGCAGTATTGGTAGAGGGCTGGACATCATGCTTTCTAGCATAGTTACGTCCCTTTACAGTCTGAGTTCAAATCCCGCCGAGGTTAACTTTGCCTTTCATCCTTACGGGGTCGATAAAATAAAGTACCAGTAATGTACTGGTGATTTGCTGGCCTTGTGCCTAAAGTAGAAACAATTACTTACGATAGTAACATGACGTAATCTTCTCTGATACAGTCATTTATCCGGAATCGAAACCCAGTCTAAAACCATCCTTCAGGACCCATTTGAATGAGGGCGAAGGAGAGACAGACATAGGCACTCCTGATTGGACTGGCTACATCAGGGTCTTCATGATCATAGATTAACGACATTCATGAACTTGAACTTTATGGGGTCTGTTTCTGTTTTAATGTGTTTCAGTGTAATGTTAAAGGGAGCGGGACCAATTGAAGTGAAATAATTGTGCCGTATTGCTTTTTATGAGATGCGAGTGTAATTTTTGTTGTGAGCGGATACAACGGAGCCCAAGCCTTGAGTGTACCTTAAAGGTGACGCCAACATCATTTGGACAATGCTGATGGAATGTTTTCCACATCATGCAGATGATGAAGCGCTCACGGCGACGTTGGTGAGGATAAAATTTGAGCTCTTCTAGTCGACCCCAATAGTCAAAGGCCTGGCCTGTCATTCTTTGTAATTGATCTTTGAGTCGCTTCAGCTTTCATGATAATGTGTTTCGTGTTGGAAGACCACAGTGGATAACAGTATTCAAGGTGGGCAAAACTGGTAAAGAGAAGGATAATATCGACAAGTGACTCAACTGCTTCTTTGTCAGCGGTTGAGGAGCGAGTGCCTGGTTTCTAACTGTTTGTAGATCAATCAACACAGGGTAGATTAAAGTTTCCCATCATAAGTATGTTATCAGAATAGCACAGTTGTATAAAGCACTAAATGCTGTCGAGACATTCTTTAAAGCGCATTATGGGTGTTTGGGGTGGCCAATAGATCTCAACTACTGTCAGGTCACTGGGTTTGTTGTGCACAGTGACCGATTCACATTAGTCACTGGGGAATGTGACACAAACACATACACATTATATATATATATATATATATATATATATATATATATATTAGAAAGTGAGGTTTTTTTTACAAAATGAAAAATAACCGAGGTGTCCTACACGAGTGGAAGTATAAAGAAAAAGGGATGAAATCGAAAATGCAACTGAAGTCTTATTTTTTTTTAAAATATATATATATATATATATATATATATATTATTCAGAATATTAATAAATGAAGACATTCACATAATCAAAATATATGTTTTATTATATATATTTCGAAGGTACTGTGCTGGTTTTTTCAGTACGTCCTCGTCAGATAAAATATATGAACTGATGTACGACATACCTCAACGGTCTTGATGGTTCAATTCCAGTATTGGCAGTACTGCCTATACTGGGATTGAAACATCAAGTACTACCAATGAACCATCAAGACCGTTGAGGTATGTCATACATCAATCCATGTATTTTATCTGACGAGGACGTACTGAAAAAACAGCACAGTACCTTCGAAATATATATAATAAAACATATATTTTGATTATGTGAATGTCTTCATTTATTAATATTCTGAATAACATTAATAACTTCAGCAAACTTCACTGTAGAGTGCTTTTTATCTATTGTAAAACTATATTCATTGAGTAATCAATGAACCATATTAATCTTTGGTTATATATATATAGATATACATATGTAGATATATTTATATATATACACACACATGTAGACAGAGAGAGAGAGAGAGAGAGAGAGAGAGAGAGCGAGCGAGAGAGAGAGAGAGAGATGTGGTTAGATATATTTATATACGCCAATACACACACGAATGCACTGACACACATATAAACGGTCATAAACACAATGTCCAATAAATGTCTTTGCCACGCCATTCTGTATCATGAATACACAACTACAA
>OZ024753.1:12353070-12390570 GCA_964016885.1 Eledone cirrhosa | reverse complement strand
CAATTATAATCCCTTGATGTTTCACTGAAAAAGCTCTTTAAGGCACACATGAGAGAGGAATTGTATTATTGGATGAAGGACCCGCAACAGGAACAGGTATGGAGAAGCCTACATTTTCCCAGGTAACCCAGTGGGTGAAAAACTCGTGGGGTGCTGTGAAAACCGAGTCAGTTATAAAAGCTTTCAAAAAAATGTGGCATCAGCAATGCCCTAGATGGCACCGAAGATGCTTTTCTCTATAATAATTGTTTCTACTTTTGACACAAGGCCAGCAAATAACCAGTACATTACTGGTACTTTATTTTATCGACCCCGTAAGAATGAAAGGCAAAGTTAAGCTCGGCGAGATTTGAATTCAGAATGATGTGGGCCGTAATTCTATGCGTCAAAGTATGGCGTCCGACCCTTTACCGATACTGGCGACACAAGTGATTCTGAAAACAGCAAGGACCCCGAGGAATTTGAGGAAGATGATGAATTTCAGGAACTAGACGAGGGTCACAGCCAGGAAATCAACAAGGGTGGCAGCCAGGAAATCAATGAGGGTGGCAGTCAGGAAATCAATGAGGGTGGCAGCCAGGAAATCAATGAGGGTGGTAGTCAGGATATCAATAAGGGTGGAAGCCAGGAAATCAATGAGGGTGGCAGTCAGGAAATCAATGAGGATGACAGTCAGGAAATCAATGAGGATGACAGTCAGGAAATCAATGAGGATGACAGTCAGGAAATCAATGAGGATGACAGTCAGGAAATCAATGAGGATGACAGTCGGGAAATCAATGAGGATGACAGCCAGGAAATCAATGAGGATGACAGCCAGGAAATCAATTAGGATGACAGTCAGGAAATCAATGAGGATGACAGTCAGGAAATCAATTAGGATGACAGCCAGGAAATCAATGAGGATGACAGCCAGGAAATCAATGAGGATGACAGTAGTCATGATTTTTATAAGATTTGAAAGTGAGTAAAAATTTAATAGAGTTAATTCCCTTTAATTTTATTTTTCCTGGATATTCATTATAAATATAGAGTGCGTCCTATATTCCGAAAAGTATGGTATCTACTATCTCGAAGAAGTCTGTATATTAGGACTTAGCAAAAGCTAGGCTACGGGAAATTATGTGTACAACCGTATCATAGCCCTGGTAACACAGCCTGCATTCGATAATTGGATCGTGTTTTAGGAACTCTCATTATTTTCCATATTAGGAGGCAATGTCTGAGCGATTGTTAGCTTTTACATTTGTTTAATTCTTTTCTGTCGGCCCTTTGGAGAAAAGAACATTTAACTGCAGGATAGCGAACTCATGCCCCTTAGGCGGACCAGCCTAGTGCAAAGCATAGTTTACGAATGCAAGAAACTAGAGATAGTTATTATGGAGTGGGATTTACACTATTTTACTATAAATATACTCTGCAGTAACATCTTAAGTGTGTTTTTGTTCTTTGTTTTATTTCAGTTGCTTCAAAGTAATGTTGGATAAAACACTGACAATTAGAACATCCGTTTCGTGTATGGCTTTAAAATAGTTTGGAATGTTATTTATCTAAAACTAATCGTGTAGAATATTATATATATATATATATATATATATACGTTATTCCGGGTTGAATCGGAGGTAACCCCAGTAAGTAAGGTACTCAATACATTGCAGAGTATAAAAGTGTTAATATAGATGAGATTCTACAGGACTAGAACCGTTTCATTCTTTAGAAATCATCAGGAATCTCTGATGATTTCTAAAGAATGAAACAGTTCTAGTCCTGTAGAATCTCATCTTTATTAATATATATATATATATATATATAGATATATATATACACACACAACTATATATACATACATTCATACTGTTTCATGTGGAAATACGATAAGAACTTAAGAACGCGGACTGGCGTGAAATGTATTGTACTTATTCAAGTGACACTCATCAACCAACGACATTATTTTCAAAAAGCACCCCCGCCCCAGCAATTGGAGACACTTTTTTCACATAAAACAAAGAACTTTCGAACACTAACCAGATACGAGACAGACTACAACCCTCCATCTAAATTCTACTTTTGAAAAGGATAAGAACTGTGAAACCGGTAAAGGAAATACATATTCTTAATAAGACTCCAGTTGCATTTTTGATTTCTTTTCCCTATAGTTTTACCCGTGTAGGACATCTGGTGTTTTATATTTAAAAAAAAAAATCATTTTCTTATATATATATATATACTCTCATCTCCTCCTCTTTTTCATCCTTTCCACCCCCCCCCCCCCTCAAAATAAAATATTTTTTTCCCAATATCACACATCAATCTAAAACTACTTTTCATATGTTGATTTAAAACTGCACTATCCACAAGTGTTGCTTAACCTTCATATCATGTCTTCCTGTTTTATCTGATGAAAACACAAATATTATTGGATGATGATATTTGTTTTTGAAATGCGCATAATAAAATACATGGAACTCTTTTAACCCTCTTTTGTTCTTATATATTATATATATATAAATAATATATATATATATATATATATATGGGGTAACATTATCGTTATAGATAATCCAGTTTGATGTTGTGAATACTCCGTACACAACTTCAAGTGATTAGACATTTTTAGACAACTTAATCAATGAAACAATTGTTAGTACTGTAAATAAAACTCTTTTTGTACTGTTGACCATGTTATTCTTCACTCTTTCACTATATATATATATATATTATAATGATAAAGAACGAGGATTCAGTGTTGCATCATATCATATGTAATAACATATTACATATGTTTCTTTATCGATCAGCTCGAGGCAAGATCTATTATAGATCGAACCTGTAATCGAAGGTTATTCAGATATGTTTGGTATATGAGATCGTCTCCGATTCTCAGAATCGATCTTGCCTCAAGCTGATCGATAGAGAAACATATGTAATATGTTATTAAAATATGATATGCTGCCATACTGAATCCTCGTTGGATTGGCAGTATCGATAGAGGGTGGGACGCCATGCTTTGCCGCATAGAGTTACGGCTCTTGCCATTCTGAGTTCAAATCCGGCCGAGGTTAACTTTGCCTTTCATCCTTACGGGGTCGATAAAATAAAGTACCAGTAATGTACTGGGATAATTGCTGGCCTTGGGCCAAAAGTAGAAACAATTATAATATTATACTCTGCTGTGCGCGAGCATTAAGTGCTCAACCAACATACCGCCTAGGACGGATCTTGCAACCTAACAACTATATATATATATATATATATGTGTGTGTGCGTGTGCGTGTGCGTGTGTGTGTGTGTGTGTAATTATTTAGCATTATACTATGAAGCTTTAAACAATTTTCATACCATATGAAAGTGTTAAAACAATTCTCTGTTCATATCATGCCTGCCGCGAACATATAGCACTCCACGTTTGATGTATTTGTTTCTAGATAAATCATTTACTTCTCTTTATGTATAATTTTGAATCACAGAATATACCTATCGTATCTCACACTACTCGCAGGTATATGAAATTTCCAAAGAAATATATTTAATTATAAGCAAAAAAAACAACGAATAAGCAAAGAAATCATGACGATATATATATATTTTTATATATATATATATATATTTTTATATATATATATTTTTCCCCCACCCCGGAAAAAAACCTCAGTTGATGGATGTGAATCCGAAATTATAGAGACTATTAAATCTCTCCCAAGGTAACTCTCTCTTGTGTTGTTATTTTAATTTTATCCTTTATACTCTTCCCTTCATTCTACACATCTTACACATCTTATACACACCACGCATCTCAACGTCGACCCACATCTATCTATCTATCTCTCCACCACCGGATCTTGTTACCCGGAGATTTACCCATTTGCATTGTCGAGGCTTCCAAACGATTTAAGATATTTACATATATATATTTGTTTTGCGAGGTTTTTGATATGAATTCGTGTGTCGAAACAAATATTGTTATACTTGGGAAGGGTCATATTGTTGAAAAAAATTGTTTCTACTTTTGGCACAAGGCCAGCAATAGATCAGTGTATTACTGGTACTTTATTATATCGACCCGTAAGGATGAAAGGCAAAGTTAACCTCGGCGGGATTTGAACTCAGACCGTAAAGGGGCGTAACTCTATGCTTCAAAGCGTGGTGTCCGACTCTCTACCGATACTGCCAATCCACCGTCCATTATTGTTGTAATGATGGGTGGTGGATTGGCAGTATCGGTAGAGGGTCGGACGCCGTGCTTTACAGCACAGTTACGTCCCTTTACGGACTGAGTTCAAATCCCGCCGAGGTTAACTTTGCCTTTCATCCTTAGGGGGTCGATAAAATAAAGTACCAGTAATGCTCTGGGTAATTTCTGGCCTTGTGCCAAACGTAGAAATAATTATTATTGTAATAATATTGCCAGAAATAATAACAGAACACACTCACTGTTTGGTTGGTTTTCGCTTCTGTGTCTTTTAGCGAAAACCAACCAAACAGTGAGTGTGTTCTGTTATTATTTCTGGCAATATTATTACAACAATATGACCCTCCCCAAGTATAACGATATATATATATATATATAGACGTATGTGTGTCTATGTATATATATATATATACATACATATATATATATGTATGCGTCCGCCTGTATGTGTATATATATATATATACATATATATATGCATTTGTCAGTATGTATACATACATACATATATATTTATATATATAATATATATATATATATAAAAAGAGAGAGATAGATATAGATATTGATATATGCCTCTGTGTGTGTGTCTGTATACATACATATATATACATATCTGTGTGTGTGTGTGTGTGTGTGTGTGTGTGTGTGTGTGTGTGTGTGTGTGTGTGTGTGTGTGTGTGTGTGTGTGTGTGTGTGTGTGTGTGTGTGTGTGTGTGTATCTGTGTGTGATGTCACGTGTGGTTCTCGTATATTCGTATATTTATGTAGATGTGTGTAAGTCTGTAAGTGGATAACTCTTTTCCATACTATTTTCGACATTTTTTTCGCTCCTATCTCAATAGCAATAGACGTTCGCAGTCTTAGTAAAAAAGAAAATGATGTATGAAATGTTAATTTGCTTTTAGAGTAAAGCAATTAGATAAATGTTTATTGTGTTCCGCCTTTTTATTCAATATTACTTGTATTGTCTCCTGAATTTCGCATCGTTCTTAGCTTCAATCTCTCAACATATTGTTTCAAGTCCTTTCAGTCTTGAATGATTTCCCCGCTGTCTATACTTTCCACCATCAACCTATCTCTCTTTGCCTCTCTCTCTCTCTCTCTCTCTCTCTATCTCTCTCTCTATTTTCATTCTCTCTCTCCTTCATCTATCACACACTCGCACCTCGCTCTCCTCTTTCTTATCTCTCACACACTCATCAGTGTATCTTTTCTCTCTCTCTCTCTCTCTCTCTCTCTCTCTCTCTCTCTCTCTCACACACACACACACCTTTCTTTCTCTTTCTTGCTCTCTCTCTCTCTTTCATCACACACACACACATCTCTCTCTCTTCTCCCTCACACACACACGTCCCTCTCTCTATCTCTTTCATCACACACACACATATCCCTCTCTATCTTTCTCTCTCTCTCATGACACACACATACATCCCTCTCTCTCTTGCTCTCACGCTCTCATCTCACACTCTCGCTCTCTTTTTGTCTCTCTCATCTCTCACACACACCTACACACATCTCTCTCTCTCATCACACACACACATCCCTCTCTCTCTTGCTCTCTCGCTCTCATCTCACACTCTCGCTCTATTTTTCTCTCTCATCTCGTCTATCTCTCTCTCTCTCACACACACCCACCTTTCTCACTATCTATCTTTCTCTCACACACACATTTCTCTATCTATCTCTCTCTGTTGTGTTTCGTGTAAACATAAATGTGTACACGCCTTCCCCGACATACCCATCGAGACATAAATATATAGACAGGCCTAGTAATATATCCATAAACTTATGTAAATGCACACGCATTCAAGCACACACCCACACATATATAAATGTGTGTGTGTGCGTGTGCATATATACATATATTTGTGTGTGTGTGCGTGTATATATATATATATAGAGAGAGAGAGAGAGAGAGAGAGAGAGAGAGAGAGAGAGAGAGAGAGAGAGAGAGAGAGAGTGTGTATGTGTGTGTGCGCGTGTATACAAAGATAGAGAGAGTGTGTATACAAAGAAAGAAAGAGAGAGAGAGATCTTAAAATGGCTATTTAGAAGTACGGGATATTTTCAAACCAGAGTTCAGGTTTGAATAGATAAAGCAAAATGCGTTATTTAAGGGGCCCAGGAGATGTATTGTTAAATGAGGTGGTGCATTATCTGCTAGGCCATCACACTGTATGATGAGGCGATGCATTATCTGTTAGGCCATGACACTGTATGATGAGGCGATGCATTATCTGCTAGGCCATGACACTGTATGATTTAAACCTAGATTGCGAAGTGTCCCATAAAATAAGGTAAGAAATCTGGCCAGGTTCTCTAATCTACCGACCCCAGAAATATAAATGCCAAAGACGTTATCAGTGGAATTTGAACTCACAGCACAAAGATTAGCAGGCTTTTATCCTACGTTATATCGTTGTCATACTATTCTCCGCCTACCTTCTACATTTTAAGCAAGAGTTGAAACCAGAGTGTTTGGCTGTAAACCATGTCTTTAATTAATATTTAATTGCATACCGTGACATTCAATCATTGATTCTGCAGGTGTTGTTAGCATTTCTACTCAGCAATAATTTCTCTACGATGTCAACGTCGACAATAGATGTGATATATCAGCCAAATGTGTAGAATTTACCACATCCATTCCTATTGTCCTTTTCGTTATTATTTAATCACCTCATTCTTATCTATTGTCATTATTATTTTAAATAAGGGCGGTGGATTGGCAGTATCGGTAGAGGGTCGGACGCCATGCTTTCCAGCATAGCTACGTCCCTTTACGATCTGAGTTCAAATCCCGCCGAGGTTGACTTTGCCTTTCATCCTTACGGGGTCGATAAAATAAAGTACCAGTAATGCACTGGGTATTTGCTGGCCTTGTGCCTAACGTAGAAACAATTATTATCTTAAATAACGGGTGGTGGATTGGCATTATCGGTAGAGGGTCGGCCTCATGCTTTGACGCATAGAGTTACGGCCCTATCCATTCTGAGTTCAAATCCCACCGAGGTTAACTTTGCCTTTCATACTTACGGGGTCGATACAATAAAGTACCAGTAATGCACTGAGTGATTGCTGGCCTTGTGCCAACAGTAGAAACAATTATTATCTTAAATAACTCATTGTCATTATTATCTTAAATAATAATATTATCTTAACACATGGCGGTGGATTGGCAGTATCGGTAGAGAGTCGGATACCATGCTTTGAAGCATAGAGTTATGTCCCTTTATAATCTGAGTTCAAATCCCACCGAGGTTAACTTTGCCGTTCATCCTTATGGGGTCGATAAAATAAAGTACCAGTAATACACTGGGTAATTGCTGGCCTTGTACCAATAGTAGAAACAATTATTATCTTAAATAACGTTGACTTTCATCCTTATGGGGTCGATAAAATAAAGTACCAGTAATGCACTGGGATAATTGCTGACCTTGTGCCAAAAGTAGAAACAATTATTATCATAAATAACTGATTTAGCATGATTTTAAATTGTGATGTATCTTCTTATTTTTCACCCACTTATCCTTGAGAGGGTCATGGAGGCAGAATGCGCAAACAACCCTTCCAGCGGGTCCTGTCAGAAGCAACCATCTCCAACTCATCCGGCCTGATCGCCAAGCGAGATCAACCAAGCTCAAGGAAGTTATCCAACCATCTTGCTCTGGGTCTAACACTGGGTTTCCTGCCGGTTGGTTTTGCCCGTTGGTTTTGCCCAGCGATTCTTTCCCTGGGACGTTCTAACCACATGTCCATAGTATCAGGGCTTTGATCTCTCAATTCGGAGAAATAGCGGCTCTACCTGGAGTGACTTTCTGATGTCTGAGCTTCAAATCTGTCCAGTGATTCTTTCCTGAGACAATCTAACCACATGTCCATAATATCGGAGATGTAATCTCTGAATTCTGAGAAGTAGCGGCTCTACCTGGAGTGACTAGCCGATCTCCGGGCTACGCCCTTTTATCGAGTGACGTTACTAGCTACATATGATACAATTACTTATATATGCAGAAGTGAATCTGGTAAACATGGAAATAATGCATAATGTATTTTTATTAGAGAACAAAAACGTTTCCAACATCATTAACTCCTTACACGGTATATATACAAATCATTCATGGATTTTTCTTCTCCTATTTTGACCGTAACTCCTTGCGGAGTTGTAGCGGTCCCGTAGCGATATATGGAGTTGATAGGGCATTTTAAATTTAGTGGAGCCTATCTCCTCTCCAGGTCTGAATACAGAAGATTTATTCTAGAGAAGCATTGCAAGGGAAAGAGAGAGAGAGAGAGAGAGAGAGAGAAAGAGAGAGAGAGAGAGAGAGAGAGAGAGAGAGAGAAAGAGAGAGAAAGAGAGAGAGAGAGAGAGAGAGAGAGAGAGAGAGAGAGAGAGAGAGAGGAGAGAGAGCGGGAGGAAGAATCTACACCAGTACTTGACTGGTACTATTTTATCGACCTCGAATGGATAAAAGGCGAAGTAGACAGAAAATTGTTTCTGAGTTATTGCCCTTTGTCAAGATTATGTGTCTCTCTTCTAGAACTCTTGAGAACATATAGTATTATCTAAAGCTGGAGTCGGCAACTTCTTTGCCTCCACAGGCCGGATCGAGTATTAATGACGGATAGCGAGCCGGATGAAGGTCATAAAAGAATAATTATGGAAAATTACACAAGCTAAAATTTAATCACGATTGATGACTATGTTATTCATTTCTCAAATCCTGGATTACATTCACAAATATCTCTGAATTCTGTGCTTTCCTTCCTTGAAATGATGGAAATGCGCATAATTTTTAGTTCGAAGTTGATGTTCCCACAACTGTAGCTTTTTTTCAAAGGCAACAATACGGTTATACATTTCATTTACAAGCTGAGTTTTACCTTGTAGTTGTAAATTTAAATTATTTAAATGAGTCACAATATCCACAATAAATGCCAAAGTTGTAACAGCAAGCCTTTTATTGCATTAAGTCTCGTCTCTCATATTACAATAAATCTAAATTTTGAATCTAAATAAACAACTCATCGAGCATTAGTTCTCGCGGGCCTGTCAGATCCCTTCGTGGGCCGTAGGTTGCCGACCCCTGATCTAAAATATACACCCGCTAATTAGATTAACTAGCAGAAAAACCACCATTCGGGTGGTGTTCTGTTAACTTGTGTACTCTTTTACTCTTTTACCTGTTTCAGCCATCCGGCTGAGGCCATGCTGGGGCACCGCCCTTGGTGTAGAGTACATATTTATATTATATGCAAATATACATGCATGTATGTCAAATAAAATCGTAATTGACAATATCCATAGAAATTGAAGAGAGACTGTGTTACACTGTCTTCTACAATCAGTAAAGTAATCCATGATACATTTAAAAAAGATGGTATTATATATATAAACTGAATTAGGACAAAATTAGTGACGAAAATATATCCGATGTTTTTATAAGTGTTATGATAAAACGGACGCTAACCGGAAGTGTTGACATTTTAACATTTTAAAGAAGTGAATCTTTAAATAAACAATAAAATTATTTATATTTAATCAAGAGTTACGAAATTTCGTAGATAAATTATGTAATATTCATTCATTAATTATTCAAAGTAATTCAACTGAGTTTACTAGCGGGATACAAAGATATATCGTGGACGCAGTCCCGCACTCCTTTCTTTATTATAGTTATTATAGTTAAGATTCGCATACCGAGCGAACGAATGCGGAGACTGAAAGAAAACCGTGTATTATTTTATCCGATACTCTAATGTCTCTGCTGATTCGCCGACATAGATTTATGCTATATTAAAGACAAATCTTCAAGTAGCATATATACGATGACAAGTCATTTATCAATGATAAAAACTCAGAATTCAAATATCGGAGTTAAAGTCAATCGAAGTTCAAATACATTTCCACCACCACCACCACAAAAAAAAAAAAAAAAAAAACATAAAAAAATCACAAAACCAGGGTAAGGAAAATTAATATAGATTGGTAAATTCTGTCGATAATTTTTATCAATGTATTCCTTTGAAGTAGACTATCATCTGGAAATTGGTCTACTTAGAGAACTAACGTGTAGCAAAAAAAAAAGTCTGCCGAAAAATAAAGGCATGAGATAATCATACGTCTATAATTCAATGTGATGTATATATATATATATGTATGGATACATGTGTGTGTGTGTATATATATATATATATATACGTGTGTGTGTGTGAGTGTATGTGCGTGTGTATTTATATGTGTGTATATATATATATACATGTATATATATGTGCATATATATATATATATATGTATATATATATATATGCATATATATATATATGTTTATCGATATACATGTTTGTGTATATATGTATATATATATATATATATATATATATATATATATATACACAAACACACGCGTACGCATATACACACACACACATACATACATACATATATATATATATATATGATGGTGTTTGTTGCGATTCATTTCTGAAACAATAACACAATATATTTATTTTCAATGAAGCAACAGAGATATTTGAAAAATGAAATTATAGAAACTATCGCTTTTTGATACGAGACGAAGTAGGCACAAACACTAAACTACACACACACACGCGCGCGCATGCACACACACACACATATATATATATATATAAGGGTGGAATTCTATCTTTTCTCTCTTCCTGTGTATTACGAAGAGTGAACACACAGATACACATACATACATGTAGATATAAAGACAGAGGGAGGGAGATGGATAAAGATAGATAGATAAATAGATCGAGAGATAAATAGATGTATAGATATTGCACTGTCCATGTGTGTGTGTGTGTGTGTCTGTGTATTTATGCTTGTGTGTATGTGTGCGTGTATGTATGTATGTATATGTGTGTAGATAATGGAGGCGTGACCAATATGTTTTACTACGATGAAAGAGAAACGCTAGATGAATACAGAATGCTTTTGTTGTTGTTGTTATTTAATACTCTTTGATTTCTACTAAGTTAGTCATGATTTTAGGATATCTGTCTGAAAGAAAAAGAAAATATAAATTAATTTAATTTTCTGAAGATGACTTCTATTTGATAAAGGCAACGTAAAGTATGGTTAATATTGCAATTTCTATGCAAATAAATCATACATTAATGCGACATTCTCGATATGATTAGTTTCTTCTTTTTTGTTCCTTCTATTAAAGTAATCACTTCCCCGAGCATAAACAAAGATGTATCATTGGTATTATTTCTTCACAAATATTCACATATCTCAGCAGATTCTTATATCCGATGCGCGGGAGGCATATTTCGATTCCAAATCATTCCATTCAGTTTTTATTTAATTTCTTTATTTGCTTTATTTCCTTTTCCTGTTTAAATTTGAATTTGGATTTAAATTTGAAATACGATTCCAAATTTAAATTCGTTCATGGATGGAATATATTGTCAAATCACTGAAGCTGAGGAGAAAATCTCTAGAGCGTGTCTGATTGTACTAGATACAACAACACAATTGATAAATTTGTCGGAACACACAAGAGCCGTAACCCCACTGTCATCACCTCCATCTCTCTCACCCTACCCATCTGTCTCTGTATTATGAGCAAATGGGGTCCCACGTGGTGGCCGCCCCACGGCCCCGGCGGAAAGAATGGAGAAGGCGTTTCCCCGCAGATGCGCTGGAAGAGCCATTCTATCTCGCGAGGCTCGCACCTGCGGCTGGCCAGCTCGGCGCCTATAGTGGTAAGTAGGGAGGTGGACCTAGGGCCAAGGACACCAGTAGTCTCCACTGCTTTGGGGCATGACCGCAAACCTGTCGGAGAGTGACCCATACATGGAAAGTTTGCCCTCCTCAGGCCGAAGTGCAGCAGAATCGGGGTTAGTCGCAGAGAGCACCAGGTTGCGCTTGGAGAAAGTGTCGCTACAAGTGGCATCCCTGACGAGGGTTTTGCCACCGCGGAACGGGAAAATGGTCATACCGTCTGGCGTTTTACCGTCCCCTTGGTCCAACCCCACCGGCTCGATCTGGGAGGGAAAGCCTGCAGCGTCCAAGCCATGCTTTATGACCTCGTTGAGGGCAGCATGGCGTGGAAGACGACCGGTACTGTACCGACAAGAAGCCGGGTGGATTCCGAAAGAGTCCACAGTGGATCCACAGCGACATTTGAACAGTCATCTCTTCCTCATATTACGATAATATATAATGTGGAAAGTGATATATATGATAATGCTAAACAATGCAAAATGGATGGTAAGATGAAAAATGTTGTTACCTGGTAATCTGTTTTTTTTTTTGTTTGTTTCTTTTTTCGTCCTAATATTTCGGGACTTAAAATTCCCTCGTCAGAGTACAGGGAACTCTCAGCGAAAAAAGAAATGTCCCGGTCTCTTATCAAAGGTTAGGGTGCTTTGTAGCATAATGTTCACTTAAACATCGAGGATTACTTTCGCTAGTACATCTCGTATTTATACTCAAACTAACCGAAGTTAGATTTGCCTTTTATCATTACGGAGTCGATAAAATAAAGTACCAGTACCACAGTGGAGTCGGTATATTCGACTTTCCTCGTATAATCTTTAATAAAATTGAACAAATCTACACTCTTGTATGAAAGGATGAAATATCAGTAGCAAATAGTTTGACTTCAAAGTAAATGAAGCTCTTAAGTAAAGCGATAAGAAAAGGTGCCTGCAAACGAATGAAACAGGCTGGGCAGTACATCTGTCATCCAGAAGAGATAGCCTCACAACTTGTGCTCTGGAAACCGGCATTCGGACGAAGAAACGTTGGAACACAGGCCGTCTCATTCATTGATACCCTGCTGAGAGATGCCAACATTGATAACTGTTTCTACTTTTTGTCACAAGGCCAGCAATTAATCCAGTGTATTACTGGTACTTTATTTTATCGACCCCGTAAGGACGAAAGGCAAAGTTGACCTCGGCGGGATTTGAACTCAGTCCGTAAAGGGACGTAACTGCGCTGCAAAGCATGGCGTCCGACCCTCAACCGATACTAACATTGATAACATCGATGAACTGAGAAATGTCAAGCTCGACCGGGACGCTTGGAGAAGGCGGGCTGAATCTTTGCGAGTGTGAACTCGGCCGAAGAAGAAGAAATTGGCCAAGCTAGAGTCGAAACACCCGGGTGCAGTTTTCGTCAAGGCAGTCAGGAATGTGAGACTCAACAAGCTAGATAGATAGTGGAGTACGTTTATCACCACTGTGGTTGCGATAGTACATAGAAACACTGTTTTAACGCTAATATACATTGTCATGTGGTATAAATAAGTCCTGGCGTCATTTATAATTATCACATCCATTTTTTTTTTAAATGAATAATTAAATTTATTGTCTTTGAGGAATAACAAATGGATGCTGTGACATTCATATTTCTCTGATCTTATCAAATAAGTAGGTACGGATGGAGTGGCAAGCGTGCCGTACACTTCTAACACAATTTATTGTAATTAAAAGAAAAAGAGAGGTTATATGTCTTAATCCGTATGGTGAACAAAAGGGGCCCCAGGTGCTGGCCTCCCCACAGCCCCGGCGGACGGAATGGAGAAGGCGTTTCCCCGGAGGGTGGTAAGGGAAATGTGAGGAAGAGGATGGGGAGGTAGATGTGCTGGGGAGAGGATGGTGGAAGAGGATGGGGAGGGAGATGTAGTGGGAGAGGATGGTGAGGGAGATGTGGTGGGAGAGGATGGTGAGGGAGATGTGGTGGAAGGGGATGGTGAGGGAGATGTGGTGGGAGAGGATGGTGAGGGAGATGTGGTGGAAGGGGATGGTGAGGGAGATGTGGTGGGAGAGGATGGTGAGGGAGATGTGGTGGGAGAGGATGGTGAGGGAGATGTGGTGGAAGGGGATGGTGAGGGAGATGTGGTGGGAGAGGATGGGGAGGGAGATGTGGTGGGATAGGATGGGGAGGGAGATGTGGTGGGAGAGGATGGGGAGGGAGATGTGGTGGAAACTGTTGCTATTGATGGAAGTTAATTCACTCTGCGCCTCCATTGTGGGAATTGGCGAGTGAGTGTGTTTATGTGTGTGTATGTGTTTATGTGAGTGTGTGTGTTTATGTGAGTGTCTGTTTATGTGAGTGTGTGTGCGGTGTGCGTTTATGTGAGCATGTATTTATGTGAGTGGCTGTGTTTATGTGTGTGTTCGTGTTTATAAGAGCGTGTGTTTCTGTGGGCGTGTGTTTATGTGAGCGTGTGTTTATGTGTGTATGTGTGTATGTGTTTATGTGTGTATGTGTTTATGTGTGTGTGTGTGTGTTTGTGTGTATGTGTGTGTGGTATGTGTTTAAGCGAGTGTGTGTGATGTGTGTGTCTTTATGAGTTCCTGTTAAGTGAGTGTGTGTGAGTGCACGTGTGTGTGTGTATATCATATGTGTCTATAAGTATGTGCCTACACTCGTCCACGCGCCTCCACTCGCCTCCACTCGGTCACGCGCCTCCACTCGCCCACACGCCTCCACTCGGTCACGCGCCTCCACTCGGCCACGCGCCTCCACTCAACCACGCGCCTCCACTCGGCCACGCGCCTCCACTCGGCCACGCCCCTCCCCTCGGCCGCGCGCCTTCAGTAGCAACTAAGTACAGCTTTTCTCCCTCTCATGAAATGCGTTTATACATTTATTTTGATCAGTCTTAATGTTGGCAGTTATTCAGAAGAGACTCCCTTCAAGGAGGATCTTTAGTAACAGTACAAAATGAATGTTGATTTATTCAATTCGCTTTATATAACAAATCTCTTTACATTTACACAGTTAATAGCTTCCTAAAATTTCGATTGTAGTAGACACAACTTTCTCATTTGTTTTTAGATTTTCTATACAATTTACACGCAGAGATTCTGCTAATTGTAGACCGTCAATCGAAGTTTCCAGAATACTATAGGTGAGACCATAAAGTATGGATAGTAGTCTGATGTAATTTTAAATTGAAGGAGAGCAGAAGGGGAAATTAAAAAGCTACGCTGAAAAGTAATTGCTGATGCAATAATGCGATCAAAGTATAATGGTTTCCGGCCGGGTGATTTACACAATCTAAGGCAGTAAATTGAATTATAAAATTGACATGGTATTCAAAATATAAGGAAAAATGAAAAAAAATGTTGTTCCATAAATATTGCTTCAAATATACATAGAAGCAAGCACGTATTCTCCCGTACATAAATTCAAATTATTATATATATATATATACATATGCGTGTGTGTGCTTCTGTTTTTACTAGGTATGAGTGAATATATTCTTGTGTGAGTGTGTGTATATATATATATAGAGAGAGAGAGAGAGAGAGAGAGAGAGAGAGAGAGAGAGAGAGAGATAGAGAGAGAGAGAGAGAGAGAGAGAGAGAGAGAGAGAGAGAGAGAGAGAAAATGGGAGAGAGGGTGATAGATAGATAGATATATTTCTTTATTAGCCACAGGGGCACAAAAGAAGGGGACAAATACAAAGGGGGAAGTTTACATACAATAAAAACGTGTAAAATAGATAGATAGATAGATAGATAGGTAGGTAGATAGAATATGTGTGAGTGTATGTGTGTATATATATATATATATATATATATATATATATATATATATGTGTGTGTGTGTGTGTGTGTATGTATGTATGTACTTATGTATGTATATGTGTGTGAGTGTGTAGATTTTAAGAAGCTTTGTGAGTTATGTAATTAAGAAGATATTACTAACACAAGTATAATGCAAAGAGGAAATATAATTGTGGAACACGGGAAATTTAAACTTTAAATATCGGAACAAAACAATAGATTCTACTCTATATTCCATAATATTTCGTGGTTAGAAACTCTTTTCAAATGAAAAACGAAAAGAAATACGTTAATGGGTGTTTGTGCACCAGATGTCTGCACTACCATTCAGAACCTAAATAGATACATCTGGAAGGAGATATCGCGAGTACACAACAAAGTGAGACAATTGAAAGAAAACCCAACACCACCCTCTAAGACCTCTAAATATTCCTTATTGGAAATGGTTATTTGGGTTATAAGAGGACACCAAGGATACACCAAGGCGTCTACGCTCGTTTACGGAGGGAACATTCGTCTCTAGTTTGAACAGTTAAAGTGTAATATGGTGATGATTGCACATATCGTATATTCCTGCACTTCAACGATAGGAAACCTCGCTGCTACATGCCAACGACTCCGTAGTTAAAATTTGAACAGTCAATTGGTCTCCAAAGAAACATCACTGAAAATATTACGTATACACGGTGGGACCCCATCATGGCATCAGACTGTCGGCTGGAATACGTAATAGAAATAGTAAAGAGAAAAATATGTTACACCTTGCTTTCTCTGTTTACATTGAACATTCCAGGCATGGACTTGTGATCTGAGACATTCCATTCCAGTCGTGCCTTTCCTGTCTTTCTTTTTCAGATGAAATGTATGGGAGTGATTTGGCAGTTAGTCGTAGAAACTCTTCTGAATTTTTGCGTACAGTATATATATATACGAGGTGTGTCTGAAAAGTTCGAGGACTGATGTCACAAAAGATTTATTTCGAAACCCAAACTTAACACTAAGAGTTTTCTCCTTCAAAGTAATTCCCTTGGAGTATGTAACTGTAATCTTAGCTCTCTGCAGCGATAACACATTTTTCTTCATAATTTTATATACATGTCCTCTGTTTCAGGTCGTCAAGCAATGAGCACAGAGCAACGAACAAAATTGAAGTTTCTGGTACGGTTGGGGAAAACTCCGCTGCAGCAAGTGTATGGAGATGAGATGATGTCTCGCTCACGTATCTTTGAGTGGTGCAAGAGGTTTAAAGAAGGACACGAGGACTTGGAAGATGACCCCAGGAGTGGAAGACCCTCAATTACCAGGACTGAGGTCAACATTGAGCGCGTCAGGCAGATGGTGCGTAGCGATCGTCAGCTGACTGTCCGACTGATGGCAAATAAGCTGGGCATGAATCGGGACAGCGTCTGGAAGATCTCACTGAAGATTTGGACATGCGGAAAGTCTGCGCGTGGATGGTGCGAAAACTGCTGAACGATGACCAGAAGGGTCGACGCATGCAAGTGTGCCAGGACATCCTCGAGCGTCTTGAAACAAAACCAGATTTCATCACCGGGACTGTCATCACCGGTGATGAGTCATGGATCTTCGAGTACGAGCTGGAGTGGACGACATCAAAAAAGCCATGACGACGGAACTGCGGAAGATCCCGGAAGAAACCTTCCAGGAGTGCATGCAAGCGTGGCAGAAAAAGATGGAAAAGTGCATTAGACTTCAGGGGATTACTTTGAAGGAGAAAACTCAGTGTGAAGTTTGGGTTTGAAATAAATCTTTTGTGACATCAGTCGTGGAACTTTTCTGACCCACCTCGTACATTCTTTCCGAAATATATTAAAGAAATATGATGCCTCTTAAACCTATAACAGATCTTAATATTCACACACATATATCGAACAGTCCGCACTTTAAATCAAATCACACACAAACGTATATATATATATATATATATATATATATATATATATATAAACTTATATAATTATATATATATATACGCATATATATATAATATTTATATATACACATGCATATATATATAATATTTATATATACACATGCATATATAAAATATATATATACATGCATATATATATATAATATATATATATAATATATGTATATACACATGCATATATATATATATAATATATATAATATATATATATATTATATATATATATATAATATATGTATATATATATACATGCATATATATAATATATATATATGCGTGTATATATATATAATATATATATACATGCATATATATATATATATATATATATATATATATATATATATGCGTGTATATATATAATATATATATACATGCATATATATATATACGTGTATATATATAATATATATATACATGCATATATATATATACGTGTATATATATAATATATATATACATGCATATATATATATATACGTGTATATATATAATATATATATACATGCATATATATATATACGTGTATATATATAATATATATATACATGCATATATATATATACGTGTATATATATAATATATATATACATGCATATATATATACGTGTATATATATAATATATATATACATGCATATATATATATATACGTGTATATATATAATATATATATACATGCATATATATATATATATACGTGTATATATATAATATATATATACATGCATATATATATATATACGTGTATATATATAATATATATATACATGCATATATATATATATATATATAATATATATATATATACATATATATAATATATATATATATATAATATATATATATATACATATATATAATATATATAATATATATATATATACATATATATAATATATATATACACATGCATATATATATATATGTATTTGTAGATATTATATATATATATATATATATATATATATATATATATATATATATATATGCATGCATATATATATATGTATTTATAAACATAAACATAATAATATATTAAAAATATAAATGTACATGCATTTATATATATATATATACATGTATTTATAAACAAAAATATAATTATATATGTACATATATATATATATATGCATGTATATTTATATGTGTGTGTGTATCTATAAATATAAATACACTTATATATAATATATATAAATATATATAAATACATGCATATATATATGTGTGTATTTATAAATATACTTATATATATATAGGATTTCGCTTCAAGCATAGCTTTATACAATACTAGCAGATTTACCCGGCGTAGCTCGGGGTTTGAAATTATGCTAAGAATATACAGCTAGGAAGTAAAAGAAGAACATTATTTGTCCCCAACCTGTCAAAATAAGCAGAAGTCTTCAATAAGTAATGCAAACGAATATTTAATGCAATCTTTGTACACGTAAAACTATGTTGATAATGAAGGAAAACACTGAACATGATGTAGTTATACAAATGATTAAAGACAATACACGTTGCAAATCTGTAAAAAAAAAAACAGGCAGTTTTGCTAAAGTACAAAAAGTTGTAATGAAAGTAGAGTTTATACAAACAAAAAAACAATGAGAGTAGAATAAGAGAAAATCTATTCTTCGAGAGCATCCTTTGCTGTGTATGTTTAAATTTTGAACTTATAATCTAAAATATCCTGCACGACATATTCATAGGTATGTTTTGTAATGAGTAAGGTGAAGTCAAGGCAGAGCTGTAATAAGTTTTTTTGTTAACACTAAAGCCCTTCAGGATAGACTATATTCTTTGTTTTTCTTTTCGGAACAAACGCAAAGAGATTATCTCTACTGCCAACTCGTGAGCAGGCAACGTAGAATTGTCCTTGCGAAAAGCAAGGTTCATCCAAGTGAATTCCAGTGACGGACATTATTTGACCTTGCGACTTGTTTATGGACATCGCAAAAGCAACACGAAGGGGAAATTGGGTTGGGCGAAAGGAGAAGGGAGTATCCACGCCTGATGTAGTCAGGCTAATTTTTGTTATTATCACATCCTCGCCTTTTCCACATCCTGATAGAATGGTAGCGTCAATACTAAGTGGAGACAGTGTTTTAACCACAAGGCGTGTACCATTGCATAGTTTTGGAGGAGTGATATTTCTCAGCAAAATAACTGGCGTTCCCTCTTTCAGAACCAATGTATTGGGAGGTAAACCAGGAGGATTTAGAGAATTTAGAAATTTAACTGGATAATTGACCGCATCCAGTGGATCACATACAGTATCAATAGATTTATATATCCGTGGACATACAGCAACCTCATGTTTGCCAACCCTTGCTGTGAATCCACAATCTTTGGGTCTTCTCCGGCGATATAGTGGGTATCCGTCATGACCAGACTGAGTGTTAACATGGCTTATGGAAGTTTTTAAAATGGTTTGAATGGAAAATCCCATAACGATTGTTCTAAAAATAAACAAACCATCATCAAAATCTCGTCAATTTGAGACTGCTGCTAGATTAGGCCCTTAACGCGAAAATTAACACTTAATATAGTGAAACAAGTTAAAATAACAAGTGTTTTTTTTTTAACTTTGGAAGTGCAACAATTTTTTTAACCGCGAAAATTAACACTTAATATCGTGAAACAAGTTAAAACAACAAGTGTTTTTTTAACTTTGAAAGTGCAACAAAGAATAAACAAGAAACAAACGATAATATTAGTGATTTATCATCAAATGAATGTGATGTTTACATTTGTCAATAAAGTTGGTTATCTCCCTTACATCAATTTTGCTACCCATAATTTTGATATCGATTTTTTATTGCTAATCGTGGGTCGACCATCTTAGAAGACATGTGCAACGTGTACAGAAAATGTTGTCAAATTCTGTTGGTAATTGTACAAGCCTTAGGTATCCAACGTTGTACACAGAGACACACACCATACTTGCTTTTATATATATAAAGAAAATATGTATAGAAATTTTGCGATTTTTAAAGAAATACGGTTTAGGAAGCCGTAGCTATGCAAACACTGGGGCTAACGCCCTCTGGTGGTGTCTATCAGATTTCTTTAGAAATACGAAATTTCTATGCATATATATATGTGTTTTATATATATATGTATGTATTTATAAATATACTTATATAATATATATATATATATATGTATTTATAAATATACTTATATAATATATATATACACATGTATATATATATGTATATGTATTTATAAATATATTCATATAATATATATACATGCATATATATGTGTGTGTGTGTGTGTGTGTGTGTGTGTGTGTGTGTGTGTGTGTGTGTGTGTGTGTGTGTGTGTGTGTGTGTGTGTGTGTGTGTGTGTTTGTGTGTAAATATAAATATATATACATGCATATATATTTGTTTGTCTGGATGGATGTATAATGCGTAGTATGCATGTGTTTATGTGTGTGTGTGTGTGTGTGTGTGTGTGTGTGTGTGTGTGCGCGTGTGTGCACATGGGCGTGTGTGTGCACCTGTGTGTTTATATTACGTACACGGCATACGAGGTTAATTTTCCAATTAATATTTTGCTATCAAACTGTGCTACAATAATCGGCCATTGAATATAAACAGAACTGAACAAAGAAACGTAATATATATTCCATTTAACCTCCAACATAGGTGAGAACAAATAGTTTAATGTAAAATGGAATATAAATACTTTTATTTAAAATTAATTTTCGACAATTAACAAGTCTAATTTAATCTTTTGATCTTTTTACTTTGTTTTGTTTTTCTATTTTGTTATGGCTCGTGATATTGGAGAAGGCAGCCATCTTTAACTTATGCCAGGACCTCCTAAATTGCTATCATTTGGCAGTATTGGTAGAGTCGGACACCATGCTTTGCAGCATAGAGTTACGGTCCTTTAAGGTCTGGGTTTAAATGCTACTGAGTTTAGCTTTGCCTTTCATCCATAGGGATCGATAAAATAAAGCACCAGTAACGTACTGGGGGTCGATTTAATCGACTCTCCCCCCAAAAAAAATTACTGGCCTTGTGCCTATACTAGAAATCATTATTATTACTTTGCCTTTCATCCTTTGGGGGTCGATAAAATAAAGTACCAGTAATGCACTAAGATGATTCCTGTCCTTGTGCCAAAAGTACAAACAATTATTATTAGCCAATAAATTGATGACACGTACGAAGAGAAACACATTTGAAAAATCGTAGGTAGTTTCATTATGTCTGGAGCAACAAAAATCCAACGCAACCTGTTATGTCAAAGTTCTATGAAAAAACAAGAATCATTTGCAGGCACACAGGAGTATGAGACTGGCAGGCCATGGGAACTTCTCTATGCTGACGATCTGGTACTTATAGCAGAATCAGTAGAGGTGCTAGAGAATAAATTCTGGCTATGGAAATAGCAGTTGGAATGAGGAGGACTGACAGTGAACCTAGCTAAGACTAAAGTGTTGATAAGTTGAGAAGAGGACAAAACTCTGATCCCATCAGAGAAATGGCGATGTTCGCTATGTAGAAAGGGGGTTGGTATAAATTCTATAAAATGTACATAATGCAGATCTTGGGTACCCAAGAGATATAGTGGTATACCAGGTAAACTAACAGGAAGGGAAAACTATATATGCAATAGATATACAAGGAAATTTGACAGTAGAAGTCGCAGTGATACACACATTTTTCAAATGCAGATAGGATCTACAGAGGTGGTTGATAGCTTTCAATACTTAGGTGATTAGATTAGCAAGGAAGGAGGAGGCTCCGAGCCCATAGTATCTAGAATAAGGAAGGGTTGGAAGAAGTTTAGGTAGCTGCTTCCTTTGTTGATAAAGACGGGTTTCCCCCTGCGAACGAAAGGCTGGTTATATGATGCCTGTGTGAGATGCATTGTAGTGAGACATGGGCAACAACTGCGGAGCATATGCGACGGTTGGAGGGAAATGAAGCAAGTATGTTCCGTTGGATGTGCAATGTCAATGTGCGTGAACGATTAAGCATAGACGAGTTGAGAGAGAATTAAGTCAATATTTTTTGTTATGCTATTATCAGGTATGGTATTTACTTTCTCATATATATGTATTCAATGGAGATAAGAAACATATTTTCGAGAAAGGAATCTCACATTTCCATGGACGCAAACAAATATTCTTGTTTTACTGTTTAAAAACATCATCTAAACCTACTAATTGGCGATAATACTGAAAGCAGGAAGCGTTTATCACTCAGAAAGCCGGCGGCTAAAAATCTCTACAACTTATATGATTTGAAAATAAAAAGAAGTGACATACATGACAGCAGAATTTTCACTCAGTAGTATTTTACATAGTTTTAGTCCAATAAGAAAAAGAAAATTTTGCCAAGAAGATAATCTACAACGCTTTTGGTGATTGGTGACATTTCAAGCCATACAGAACATCTGAAATTTCCGCTGTATTGACTTACCTGTCAGCAAACACCACTTTCAAATATGTAGTCCAAATGAATAATCAAGTAGTAACCCTTCGTAAACCTAACATAATACTGAGATCCTTTATATATGCATATATATGTGTGTGTGTGTGTGTGTCTGTGTGTGTGTCTGTGTGTGTCTGTGTGTCTGTGTGTGTGTCTGTGTGTGTGTCTGTGTGTCTGTGTGTGTGTCTGTGTATGTGTGTGTGTGTGTGCATATATATTCATATATATGTAAATATATATATATATCCATGTGTATATATATATGTATATATATATATATTCATGTTCATATACCTATATATATTCGTATATATATATATTCATATTTATATTCATATATCTATATATATTCGTATATATATATATTCAGATATACATTCATATATATATATTCGTATATATATATATTCAGATATACATTCATATATATATATATATGTAAATATATATATATATTTTCATGTATATATATATATATGTATATATATTCATATTTATATATATATATGTACATATATTCATATTTATATATATATATATATATATATATTCATATATATATATATATATATGTATGTATATATATTCATATTTATATTCATGTATATATGTGTATATATGTGTATATATATATATATATATATATATATTCATATTTATATTCATATATATATATGTATGTATATACATTTATATTTATATATATATATATATATGTATGTATTTATATTTATATATATAAATTCATATATATGTATGTTTATATATATTCATATCTATATTCATATATATATATGTATATATTTATATTTATATATATAAATTCATATTTATATTCATATATATATAAATTTATATTCATCTATATATAAATTCATATTTATATAAATATATATATATATATATATATATATATATATATATATATATATATATATATGGAGGAAGTTATAGTTCACTTGAAGCATTGTGTAATGAGGTATAAACGTTTGTATATGTATAATAAAGCCAAAACAATGCAGGTATGGATATAGAATAAAGAATGCAAATACAAATGATATTGTTGACAATTAGTCTTTTACCTTAGATATATTTAAATATCCTTAATTTTCGAGATAATATCTCTTCTCCGGAGGGAAGTAAAGCTGTTAAACCAGTGTTCTAAATAGCTTACCATTTCCGAAGAAGAGATATTATCTCGAAAATTAAGGACATTTAGATAAATCTAAGGTAAAAGACTAATTGTCAACAATATCTTTTGCATTTGCATTATTTATTCTATGTCCATACCTGCATTGTTTTGGTTTTATTATACATATACAAACGTTTATACCATATATATATATACGTCTATACATATTCATATATATATATATATATATATATATATATATATATACGTCTATACATATTCATATATATATATATATATATATATATATATATACGTCTATACATATTCATATATATATATATATATATATATATATATATATACGTCTATACATATTCATATATATATATATATATATATACGTCTATACATATTCATATATATATATATATATATATATATATATATATATATATATATATATATATACGTCTATACATATTCATATATATATATATATATATATATATATATACGTCTATACATATTCATATATATATATATATATATATATATATATATATACATATATACGTCTATACATATTCATATATATATATATATATATATATATATATATATATATATATATATACGAGATTGCGCGTGTACGTTAACTTTTGAGGAATGTTTAAAAAAGGATTCATATTGCCATAGAGAAAAAACTAACAACACAACATCAACCGACCTTCTGGTTGTGATATAAGAAATATTCTTTTCGTACTTAGAAGAGAGAAATAACAGAAGTTATTTTTTTTTTAATAAAACATTGATTGAACGATCTATGATTGTGAGGGGGCGAGGGAATAGAATGGCGAAGAGGTATGCAAAGCTAGAAAGGGTGAAGTATTTTTTTTTTTTTTTTTTTTTTCAGTTAAAGAACTCTAAAGTATCAATACGAATCAGAATATCAAGTGGCGACAGCATGAGATTTATGAAAAATTCTTTACTTCGATTTCGTTTGCTAATATCAGAAAAAAAGTGTTAGTTCTTTTTTGAACGTCTACGTGAGTGAATTAATAAAATATATCTTCACTTTCTCATACATGTCAACCGAGACAGCAATATATCCGATATCAAAACATACAGATATAGAAGAAACATATTTAGAATGACATATACATAAACCTATCGTTCAAGCAGACAAACACACACACACTCGCATACACATGCATATAACACACACAACTATGTATATATATATATATATATTCAATTCAAATACACACACATATATATATGTTTATAAATATATGTGTATATATAACCAGAAAGGATATTCAATTTGTCGTTAATTCAACAAATATAAATGTTTATAACTGATTCTATAAGTATATATGTGTGTGTGTGTGTGTGTAGGTAGGTGTGTGTGTTTGTGTATAGGTATGTGTGTGCATGTGTATGTATATGTATATATATGTGTGTGGGTATATATATATACATATGTTGCCTATGTCAACAAACCGATCTAAGTTCCCCACTATATACATAAACATATATATATATGTATGTATATATGTGTATATATATATTACATGTAAGCATATATATGTATATGTCTGTATATATATATATATATATTATATGTATGTATATATATGTATATGTCTGTATATATATATATATTATATGTATGTATATATATGTATATGTCTGTATATATATATATATATTATATGTATGTATGTATATATATTATATGTATATATATATTATATGTATGCATATATATGTTATATGTATGTATATATATATATTATATGTATGCATATATATATTATATGTATGCATATATATATTATATGTATGCATATATATATTATATGTATGCATATATATGTTATATGTATGTATATATATATATTATATGTATGCATATATATATTATATGTATGCATATATATATTATATGTATGCACATATATATGCATACATATATATATACATTAACACACACATATACACACATATGTATATATATACATATGTGAGTGTGTGTTGTGTTTGTGACATGTAATTTCATTTTCATGTTGATCTTTACAAGGACCATTAAAAAATAAATTTCTCATATATAATCTGTCACTCCTTAGTTTTTTGTTTGCCTGCCTGAGGAAAGAGCCCCCGCTAGGTTGGGTGGCTGATGCAGCGGGTGCCGCTGGCCATTGTCCACAAGAATGCTCTTGCGGTCTTGTCCGCAGAGTGCAGCCGCTTATCGCCGTACGCTAGGCCCAGAGCCTAATCACCCTGCCCCTCTCCTAATTCTTCTGTGACATTCCCTCCATTTTACGGCTTTTTTCTTCTCTTTTTCTTTATATTTTCCTAGTTTACATTCCAGTCTTCTCAATCTAAATGTTCTTTTTTTCTCTTTTTTCTTTTAAACTGTATTTACATGATATATTCTATAAATAAAATTATTTCTTCGTTTATGAGTTTTCTTGAGTGTCTGCTATGGCGACGACACCAGTAACATTTGTAACTATTGCTAGTATAACATCTCCGAATGGAATTGTCGCCATCACATGTCTGCATATTTATGTAAGTTATAATTAAAATATGCTGTTTCAGATAAGCTGACATATTCGTCAAAGATAATAAAAAAAAAAAGCAACGCTGTTTGACAGTGACATGTATGAAATTAAGTTAAGGTCCTTATATATTCGATAAACAGCAACATTTTACATTGATTTCTGTTTAAAAATATATAAACCTTCTACATGAATATAATGAACTCATCCGTATTTTAAAAAATGAGAGAGAAACTGAAAAATACTTTACTGAATCTATGACAGCTTCAAATACTTTGATATATGGTTTGTCTAGTTTTATGTACGCAAGTGTTGAGACGTGGCAAAGATGGCCTCCTCATACCAATGTTACGAGCGTCGACTGAAATGTACATAAGTTGACTGTGGTTGAATGATGCTAGGGCTGTGAAATGTTTCATGCATTAATTTCAACTCTTTTTAACAATAACTGCATTGTTTCTTTCCAGTGACTACGTTGAAAAGTAATCCTCATTTGGTCATTCCATGAGAGTGTCTTAGTCAACCTATGAAGGAGTGATGCTAGGGCGGTAAAATCTTGCATGCATTAATTTCATCTTTTCTTATTGAGGATAGCATTGTCTGAAGAATTAACTTCATATGGTCATTCCAAAAACATTTCAGCTTATCTTCTGTGTTTTGTGCCATGGCTACATTTTATTGAAAGTCATCTGAAAGAAATTTTATGGATGTTAACTTTTGAAACACAGTAATTTAAGGGGCCGCCCGGTGAGGTTAATTTCACCATCTGGCTCTGTTATGGCCTTATAGGGCTTCATTCTGTTTCAATAATTCGGTCTATTTAGCCTAGATGTAATATCTGCTATTGTTACACCAGTAATGTAAATGTTTACATGCATTACGCTTCCAAGTCTGTCTAGATAATGGGTCCTGATTTAGGCACAAGGCCAACAATTCTAGGGAAGGGGAAGGTCAATTAAATCCACCTTGGTGCGTCACCGCTACTTTATTTTGTCGATCCCATAAGGATGAAAGGCAAAGCGAGATTTGAACTCAGCACGCTCCCAAAAAAACAACTTTCACCATGGTTTTTCTCTACAATAAATAATTTAAGCCTAATTTTGAGCGGACATGTTCATTTTCTATACTACTATAAGATGAGGGATTGTATGTGTGTATATGAAAAATGTCGGATAGAGGTTTCGACAGCAATGACGCTCTCATAGTGGTAAGAAACTCTCAAGAGAGCTGGACAACAAGGTTTCAAGCAACTGTTTTCGTCCCTTAGCAGTTTCTTGCCCCTGTGAGAATGTCATGGCTGACAAAAGTCTACCAAGCTTGTCCCTTATACATATATCTAAGACTAATTTTGAGCGATTATTTTCATTTTCCATGTAACTATAAAATGAGCGACTGTATGTATATGGAACATACTGGGCAGATTTCCTCGACAGCCATGACGTTCTCGTATATATCAGCAATTCAATTTAAATGAATTACATTGTACCAATAATTGAAACTAGACGTAATGTTTTGTCATACTCTGAACTTACTTAATAGATTCTGTCAATCGCAATCGTTTAGCATTAACTAAATATAATAGACATAACAGTCGACAAGGATCAATATATAATTGGAAATGAAATTTCGTAACAAAGAATTAATGTATCTATAACACACATTATCTCTGGCGAAAGTAAACATTATGAACATGTGACAAATATATTAATAATTGTGTAGCCTGTTGATTCATTTAAATAACAGCATTTAAACGTGACTCGAGTAATCAGAATTTCCCGTTATAGAACTGATAATTCATTATCAGAAACATAGCTTAGATTAAAGTTCAAATTTACTGCGTTCTACATATGTTGAACACTTTAGGGAATACATACAATTTATATTTGGCATTGGAGGCTATAACCTTAATTCAGTTGAGGATATAATTTCAGAGCTCAAATGATGCACGTTGCATTAAGAACGATAAAATAAAAGGAAGGAATTTTAATTTGTTGGCTCACTAAATACATTCCAAAGCAGAACACCTACACAATATTCAAACTATTTAATTTCAATATTTAGTCTAGAATACACGAAATCTATTTATCCCTTGCATATTACTGATTCAAACATTTTGTCTGTTGATAGAAATGTTCTCCTTTAAAAATACAGGGTTCAAATATTTGATTAAACAATTTTTCCACCTGCGCCTGGATGTTAAGTAAACTATGTTTATATTATCATAGTTATGTCCAACTCAAGTAACATCAGAGCTCCGAGTTTTAAATATATAATATGAATAGATTTATTCCATTTTTATTCACTATTTAAATTCCAGCTCGCTCAAATTTAGCTTTCAGCTCGATAAGGACACGATGATAGTTTTCTATTTAGGCACAGGGCCAAAAGGTTTGGGGGAAGGGGGACACGATAATGCAAAGGTACTGTGTTGGTATAACATACAGCACAGTAGGGACACAATAATGAACAGGTATTGTGTTTATATAGCTTGCAGCACGTGAATTTTCCCTGTACGTCTATCAAAGGGATCGAATGTGCGAATTCAATATTACATCAATGAGAGATTTTATGATCAAGTTAATATTAGGTTAACTCTCTTTAATTTGCAATTGGAATAAATTGATATTTAGTTAATATTCCACAAAGATCAATAATGTAACTGTTATTTGCGTTGATGGTTTGGGTCAACTTCTTCACTGCTAAAGCAATATGGACGTGAGGTATAAATGCTCTTTCGCTGCTATTACTAATAGATCCAACGAAAAGTGAGTGGATCTACCATTGGCTCAATAAAACAATTGCTGCTTCTCTTTACAGCACATTTAATCACAATCAAGTAATCCCATCATAAATATTGTTCCAGCAATGCTGACTCCATCCGTATTAATTGTATCAGAGACTGTATATTCACACTAAAGTAATAGCTCGTGACTTGGGGATTAGAGCAGTCATAGGCAACCTGCGGCCCGCGAAGCCTTCTTAATGGCTCGCCTAAGTCACCCAAGTGAAATCTTTCTGATCTTTTTACCCCAACTTCTCAGGCATAATTAATCATTCTATCATTTTTACGATCAAGGGAAACAACGTGTAGGAATTCTGAAGAAACAAATCAAAACAACCTGAGTTACGGCCCTATTTTTAATGTGAGAACGAATGTAAATTAGAGCTTGCGGTCCGCCTGATGTTGAGCCATATCTTATGTGGCCCGCTTCTCGAAAAAGGTTGCCCATGCCTATATTAGAGAATTGGATTTGCAAACGAATGGTTGCAGCTTCGATGCCCGGACAGGGTGATGCGTTGTGTTCTTGAGCAAGACACTTTATTTCACATTGCTCCTTCTGCGTTTAGTTGCGAGTGGTAGATAGTATTAGCAATTGGAAAGAATAATTAAAACATTGTTTCCTCGCTCCGACTTGATGAGATCCTCGATAAGCAAATAAGGTCTGAGATCTTGTCAATTGATTTCTCTCTAGATATATTGTCTAACGTTACTTCCGTTAGTGCCGAAGAGTTCCGTTCTGAGAGATATTAACCAAGTATTTCTATCATGTCGAACAATGCCTTAGAAATCTTCGTGTTATCTAACTCAAGGAATTTTAATACTTTGCAGTCAATTTAAATGGACAGACAACAGATATATCAATATTTAATCATTGGTTTAGCTTCAATAAAATATTTTCCATGTCAATGCACTGGATTTTGCCAGTGGATCGTGAGCTTGGCAGTGGGTGTCTTTGTAAATATTTAAGTCTAATATTGTTTGTGAAGTCATACATTACATACGCTTCCTTAAATGAATGTGAAGGTTTAGCAAGATACTTTGAGTACTAGTGAGGGTTCTTTGCAGTCTGTATTCATTTCACTCCGAAGTTTGATTTTATCTTTAATTCAGATTCGAAGAAATAAAGTAGAAATGAGATATTGGTGTTAATACAATCGACTGTATCCTTTTGTAAATATTAATGTGTTTTGATTTAGACACAACGCGAACAATTTGTGGAGAAGGGGACAGTTGATTAAATGGTTTGTACAGTTAATATAACTGTTTCTACTTTTGGCACAAGGCCAGCAATTATATCAGTGCATTACTGGTACTTTGTTTCATCAACCTCATAAGGATGAAAGGCAAACCTAACCTTGGCGTGATTGAACTCAGAACGTATAGGGCCGTAACTCTATGTCATAAAGCATGTTCTCCGATACCCTAACGATATTGCCAGTCATCTGCCCAACTTTATAAATCATTTTTTTTTTTTAATTTAAAGTGTTATAAGATGGTAGAATCGATAGATTGGCGTAAAGTTCACTAGACAGTGTTTAGTTATGTACCTCTCTCTTCTGAGTTAGGTCACGTTTGACATCGTATTTAATCCTCCTGTTGTCGTTTATCTTACAACTCAGAACGGATCCGATCTAATGGATTATACGGTTCCTCCTATTTGATGTGTTCTCCAGTTTTAGAATTTAAAGTGTACATCAATGCTCTCAATTGTAAACATAATGTTTTACTGTGAATAACTAATATCACACCGTCAAGACACTATATATTCTTCAGGTATAATATTTAGTTTGCTTCAACAAATAATGAAGCCATGTTCACAACAAAAATAACTCTTCGTGTAAATGTGTCATTTTGGAATGCTTATGAAAACTGAAATTTTGTCATAATATCCATGTTACTGTTACCATATAATTTCACTGGAATATATTCGGGAAAGTAATTATATATTTTGTGTCTTCTACAATATCGGTGATTATTATTTTAACGTATACAAATACAAATGTTTACCAATATAATATAAACTGCATAACCCAAAGATTACGTACTAAACCAATAATTCTCAATTTTTATCTAATATTCAATATGTTATTTCTTTCGAACAGCAAAATACCATCTCGTTTCGGATTTGGGTTTTTTGAATTTCTATCGATAAGGAACATTTCAATAATCTACTCTGAATACACTTCAATATATATTTTTCCTTCTTGAAGGATTTTTTGATCGTTGTAATGCAGAATGAGTTCAGGAAGGTAAGTCGATCCTATTAGCATCAGTGGATAATCTGGTACTCACCTTATCAGGTTATTGAGTAAAGGAATACTACGTTTTACTGTTTCAGAGCTTAACATTAGCTAATCAGTTATTTACACTCGTATCACAGAAACACCTATCACTTCGAATCAATTCACACACAGAGACTCTTTCAGATCCACATGAAAGTATATAGGTATATGTGTGTGTATGTGGGTGTATGCGTGTGTGTATATGTGTGTGTGTATTTCTATATCTGAGTTGATATGTGCATATATATATATATATATATTAGAGAGAGAGAGAGGCAGAGAAATAGAGAGAGAGAGAGAGAGAGAGAGAGAGAGAGAGAGAGAGGATTTAATAAAGAAATTGTTTCTACAGGACTAGAACTGTTTCATTCGAAGGAAATCATCAGGAAAGCACTTTCTTGCTGATTTCCTTCGAATGAAACATTTCTATTTTAAATCATGTATATACTCTATGTATAGAGTACCTTACTTAATGAGGTTACCTCCAATTGAACCCGGTACTCTCAAACACACACACACACACACACATATATAATATATATATATATATATAATTATGTGTGTATATATATATATATAATTATGTGTGTATATATATATATATATATATATATGTGTGTGCGTGTGTGTACATATATGGAAAGATGGTAAGACAGATAGAATATTATCTAAGATCTCGTTCGCTTACGATTACTCAAACATTTGCCCTAGCCAGCTACTTCATAGGCTGCAAATAGATTGAAAGCAAGGGGGTCCTCGACCCCACTTGAAATTAATGTGCCGAGAACCGGAACAAATATGAGGGAAATAATCCGAGGTTTTAAGGACTCAGAGTTAGATCAATAGATAGATATTTTTTGAGGTACGCGTACATCATTTTCTTTTAAATCAAGCTAGTATTATAGGAGTGTGTTTAAAATCTCAACGCTTTCATTAAAAAAAAAGAACGAAAGAAAAAAGAATAGAAAACTTCCAGAGCGAAATTAAAGAAAAGAACATAGAGGGCAGCAGACACTACACTATAGTCTAAGCCAGTCAAAGGCAACCTGCGGCTCGCGAAGCTTTCTGAATGGCTCACCTAAGACACATAAGTGAATTCTTTCTGATTTTTTTACCCAAACTTTTCAATCGTAATTTATCTTTCTATCATTTTTACGATCGAGGAAAACAACGTGTACGAATTCTGAGAAACAAATCAAATACCCTGAGTTACGGCCCTTTTTTAAATGTAGGCACGAATTTAAATTAGCACTTGCGCCCTGCTTTATTGTGAGCCATTTCTCATGCGGCCCACTTCTCAAAAAAGGTTTCCCATGCCTGGTCTAGGCGGTATATCGGATGAAATAGCGAAGGTATTGCCGCAAATAACAGCCTGTGATATCCACACAATCAGACACACTACATCATTCTTCAGCTGGAATACACTGTTGGGTGGGTTGGGGGTGGGGGGCAGAGATCTCGAAGCGGTCGCTCACATCCCAGTATGTGTATTTTCCTCTCCTCCGCTTTACTGGCCGGCAGTTCTCGGATCAGTGGCCGAAACGACACGGTTCATTGCACAGGGAACTGACCTGCACTGTGGCCACAACAGACTCGTGATCATTGAAATCATCAGTGGTATTTGTATGGCTCACACACCTGGAGGCTGAGATGCTGGGCAACTATGTTGCCAATGTATTCATCGTCATGACGGGTATTTACTGATGAAGTAAGAACCCAAAACAGACATAAACCTCTGTTTCGTTGCGAAACAGATCGGAGGAAGACTCGATCAACATGAAAGTTGACCTGCTGATTTTTTCCCAGTTAAATTTGATTATATTTTATATGAACATAAAATAACTAATACATGTGATATGCAACTCTTTGTATTTACGCTAAATATATTATTTTAAGAGAGATATGTTGTTTTTTTAGGCTGGTGATAGCTTCTATTGAAAAATCAATAATGAGAAACAGGAGAATATATCTATGTTTGATAATGTGAAATACATATGGTAATACAAAATTTATATAACATTTATTTAAACCATCTCATCAACAGGCTGTGATAATTTAACGAAAGTAAAACAAAAGTAACCTCTTCTTAGAGAAGAATAAGAGGAGGAATTATAATTGGATTTTGATAGAGTATTATATATTTATATGAATTACGAAATTTTATTAGCATTGAAGTTCGCCTTGCAGATAAATGCAGATAAATCTATCCGTCTTCTTCGTATCGGTTTACTCTCTATAGAGAATAATCGTTCGGCATGTGTAGCAGCAGAGAAATTACTGGATGATATATTTCTCCTATGTAATGGTTATTGCATTCCAATAAATAGAATTCATAATTCTTATAAACAGCACACAAAGATACGAAGAGAGTCATATGTGGAAATTGATATGTTATGCTGACATCTCCAATGTAAGGCGATATTAACGACATTCCGCTAAATGCTTATTAATATTCTATTATTTGACAAAAATATATGAGCAAAGATATAAGTAACTCTAGAAGGGATTAATAATTTTAAAGTTTCGTAAGGTAAATCCAGTGCAAGTTTTAATATCAACACCTGGGAATTCTGTGGCATTAATGGAACCCATTCAATTTACTAGCATCTATAATAGGCTAAAAGAAAGAAACTATTCCTCTTCTCTTCATACCCGGCAGTACTAAGAATTCAATACACAGCTCCCGTTAACGGAGTTTCGTTTTATTGTAACAAAGATATTCATTGTAAGAAATCGCGACACTCTCTTCTGACGCTAAACTCCGCCAGTTTAAGACTGCGCATTAACATCTGATATCTCTATCCACAAAGTTCGATCATCAACAGCAGAGTTAAAGAGCAAAGATCAAATCCAGTCCATAGGTTGACATTTTCAAGCCATCGTTTTGGCTGCCGGCCTTTGCTTCTCTTACCAGCCAACCTTTCTTCCAGGCATAACCTACTCACACCACGAGTTGATCTTTTTATATGACCGTTTAGTTTGAGTACTCTTGACTTGACAATTGATGTAATTGGTCTAAGTCTGGTAATGTTGAGCAGCTCACTGATACAGATACGGTCACTGAGCCGCTTGCCAGTCATAAGTCTCATGGTGTGGTTCTGGAATGTAGAGAGCTTCTGAAGTGACCTTGTCGAGACACATCTCCATTTAAATATGTTTTAGTACTATTGTACTAACGAGTCTCAAATTATACAAGACTCTGGACACATCGATCATTTTGTAAAGGGAGAAAACTAGTTACTTTCAGCCGACATGGAACGAAGAATGCAAGCATTTAAGCTTAAGTGCTTAGCACCTTTTATGCAGAGCAAATTACAAAGAGCTTTGTCAGGCAGCATGATATCAGATATGTATTTGCTTGCGACGGTAAATACGCCCCATTCAATCATGCATCAATTTCCAATTATGCGTTCAATTTAATCGTAGATATCATCAAATCTCTAGAATGGAGATTAAAAGAACACTCTAAATATCAGCACAAACAGGATTTGAAATAATCATTTCCGATTTAGGCACATGGCCAACAAATTTAGGGGAAGGGAAAGTCGATTAAATCGACCCCAGGGTATTATTGGTACTTTATTTTATCAACCCCGTAAGGATGAAAGGCAAAGCTAACCTCGGTGGGATCTGAACTCAGAACGTAAAGGACCGTAACTATGCTGCAAAGGATGGTGTCCAATGTTTCACCGATTCTACCAATCAAAAATAATGTTTCTGTATATGAAACCAGTTTTGTGCTAAAACTGTCCTCTGAATAATCCATGTTATCTTCTGAGAAATGTAAAGACAACTATGAAATAGACTTCGATATTTTTCATGCGGTAGAATTTTCTAAGAATTTGTTTTTAAACGCTCAAGGCAAAATAACAAGTTTTCTAAAACAGACGTTTAAACATAATAATTAAATAAACTCAAACAAATATAATAATCATAAACGTTATTTTCAAATATTTGTCCACTTTTTTGTCTTTGGTGACCTTTAATCTTTTTCACTTTTTCTTAACTTTCTAAATACTTTATTTCACTTCAAGTTTCAGTAAATCTATGGAAATAAACACTATTATAATTGGCTTCAGAAATCATTGATCAAACATCGATGATTCCGAGAAATTAACTACATAGAGATATGCCATAAAAGATAAATATCTTTATCAATATGGCAACGATTTGTATAAAGACTTCAGAAATAAAATACATATGTCAAACTTTGAAAACGTATTTGAAACTGGCTTTACTGTTTCGTATTCTGTGAGATGAATGTAGACTGAGATATGTAAATACTACTTGAAGCTATTTCTATTACATCCCTGCTATCGCATCTGCAACCACCACACATCAACACCACCACGTCATCAGTTTCTGCCTTAAATATCATTAATTGAAAATTAATTATATACGCTGAAAAGTGGAATTTACCATATCAGCTTTCACTAAATATTGGCTGAATGTCAATATGTATTCAAATATAGTATTGACACATGAAATTGAGGTTTATAAATTTACTTCATTTACTCCTTCAGGCATTATAATCGACGTAATCAACGCCATGCTATACATACCCATTGTCCCACCTCACTGCCTTCGCTTTCATCCGCCATTTTGTTTTCAGCCATTCTGCTGATTTTCACCTCCAATCTTTCATATTCTTCAATCAAATTATTCTTTTTCTCCTCCTCCTTCTCCTTCTAAACACACACACATACATACACAGGTAGAGAGAGATATACATACACAGGTAGAGAGAGATATACATAACTGTAAAAAGAGAACGTGTGCTCAACAGCAAGATACATCGCACTTAGATAGATCGTATTTCGGGGTATGGGCTTCTGCATAGTTTACCTCTACCATATGTTGCAAAACAGAAAACACCATTTGATAGAGAAAATCAATAAGTATATGGATATTGGGTGGGTTTCTATATATATATAGAGAGAGAGAGAGTGAGAAGGGAGAAAGAGGAAGAGAAAGATGAGAATCAATCGATTTTTAGAGCCGTCGAGCGAGTCAGGAATATTAAGTTAACTTAACCCTTTGGCATTTAAACCAGCCATATCCGACCAGAATTCTCTCACCTCTTTCTGTTCAAACCGGCTGTAACTGGCTGTTCATACTGACGTTAAGGTATTCTTCTCAAAATAAATAATACCAACATCTCGTACATTCGATATTAAGTAAGATAGTTATGTAAGATAAAGCATTTACCACAAAAATACAATAGTAACTATAGAGTAATGTAAATTATACAGTGTTAATATTAAGTTAACAGCTTCAACCTACGGATTTGACTATGAACAGTAAATACGCGAACATGCGAACTTTGTAGTTATATATGCGTGTATGTGTTTCTGTATATATATATATATATATATATATATATATATATATATATATATATATATATATATATAACTGTTTCTACTTTTGGTACAAGGCCAGCAATTACCCAGTACATTACTGGTACTTTATTCTATCGACCCCGTAAGGATGAGAGGCAAAGTTAACCTCGGCAGGATTTGATCTTAGACCATAAAGCATATATATAAATATATATATATATATATATATATA
>OZ024753.1:12340570-12348070 GCA_964016885.1 Eledone cirrhosa | reverse complement strand
TCAATGTTGCCTTTCGTCCATTCGAGTTCGATAAAAAAAAGTACCAGTCTAGTACTGAGATCGATTCTTCCTCTATATCTCTTTCTCACTTCTATCCTTGCCACTCTTTCCATTCCCGCATTCTCTCTCTCCGCCCATTCTTTCTAGTCTCCCACTCTGTCTCTCCTCCCACTCTGTCTCTCCTCCCACTCTGTCTGTCCTCCCACTCTGTCTCTCCTCGCACTCTGTCTCTCCTCGCACTCTTTCTATTCTTCTCTTTCGATTCTTCTCTTTCGATTCTTCTCTGCTGTGTTCAGACCTGGAGAGGGATGGGTCCCCCCGTATGTCAACACGGTGCCCCTATCACTCTCTCTGGAGTTACGGAGCCAAAAGGAAGAAGTATACATTATTATGTTGCTGCTTATTTGTAATTAGCGTTAGTCATCGGCGTCTTTATATTAGGTATGTGCTGAGATGTGAGCGTTGCTTCAGTCATTAACAGTTTATTGTAGTGAGGAATTCAGAAATATATTCTTTGTTTCGTATTTTGCTTTATATTTATGGCAGATATAACGCGTGGATGTGCAACATTCTCAGGAATTTGAGAATGGTTTTCTCTGAGAGTTGCCTGTACTCTGACAGTTGCTAGGAAGTCTAAAACGACATAAACCGCAAAATCAAGGCGCGCCTCTTCCTAGCAACTGTTGAGTCCGTCCTGCTTTACGGCAGTGAAACGTGGACTATTAACAAAGTGCTATGCAACAGACTTGACGGATGTTACACAAGGATGTTAAGAATGGCTCTCAACATTTCTTGGAAACAGAAGCTGACAAATAAGCAACTATACAGATCACTACCACCGGTCTCATAAAAAAAGTTGCCCGCAGACAAATGAAACTGGCTGGGCACTGCATCCGTCATCCAGAAGAGATAGCATCGCAACTTGTGCTCTGGAAACCGGCGGTCGGACGAAGAAACGTGGAAAGACTTGCCGTCTCATTCATTGATACCCTGCTGAGAGATGCCAACATTGATAACATCGATGAATTGAGAAATGTCTTGCTCGACCGGGACGATTGGAGAAACTTGGCCGAAGAAGAAGTATACTCTGACGAAGTCCCGATATGTTAGAACGAAAGAAAGAATAAATCAAACAAAGGTCACCAGTTAACTAACTTTTTCGTTGCCTTTACCTTACCATCCATTGTGTATTGTTTTACCCATATTACATATATCACTTTCCACATTCAATAGCTATCATATTTATTTTTCAATTGCATTGGTCTTTAGTAGCTTAGTCTCAGATTTAGGCACTTGAGATTTTTAGTGGGTTACGGTATAACATTCCTAGAGCGGGAACGGATCAAAGTGGATTGCATCAATAAAGCGGTCAATAATCTATTGCAAAACGGCGCCATTGTGTCGAAGTATACGATGATTGATGAACTGCCGGGTATCAGCATATATCGATTACCAACACTTACAATGGCGGTCGATGAGAATTATGCTACTTCGTGTTAGATTACAATGTTCATCATCTGGTATATATGCCAATTTAATGAGGTCCACCGAGAGATGATCGGTTGGCTGGAATTTCGCAATAAGAGAAGCATAAACTGGGCAATTTCAATGATGTCGCCGTCTACGCTTCATCTTGCATCATATATTCAGACTACTCTGGGTGTTTAAAAACAGCCTGAGCTGTATACACTATATTAGCATTAAGGTTTGACTACATACTAGACTCACGCTGGGGTTATACGGTAGTAGTCATAAGAAAGTGTCACAAAGGGCCGAACAAATGACAGCATGTTTGTACATTAATACGGAAAACAGCTCGACTGTGTGTTTGTTTGGTGTTGCGATAAAGGCAGTACCTATGACAGGTATAGTGGATAAGGAAGTGGGAAGGCCAGGTATGGTGGATAAGGAAGTAGGAAGGAGAGGTATGGTGGATAAGGAAGTACCATAGACAGGTATGGTGGATACGTAAGTACCAAAGACAGGTATGGTGGATAAGGAAGTACCAAAGACAGGTATGGTGGATAAGGAAGTACCAAAGACAGGTATGGTGGATACGTAAGTACCAAAGACAGGTATGGTGGATAAGGAAGTACCAAAGACAGGTATGGTGGATAAGGAAGTACCAAAGACAGGTATGGTGGATACGTAAGTACCAAAGACAGGTATGGTGGATAAGGAAGTACCAAAGACAGGTATGGTGGATACGTAAGTACCAAAGACAGGTATGGTGGATAAGGAAGTACCAAAGACAGGTATGGTGGATAAGGAAGTACCAAGGACAGGTATGGTGGATAAGGAAGTACCAAGGACAGGTATGGTGGATAAGGAAGTACCAAGGACAGGTATGGTGTATAAGGAAATATCATGGACAGGTATGGTGGATAAGGAAGTACCAAGGACAGGTATGGTGAATAAGGAAGTACCAAGGACAGGTATGGTGGATAAGGAAATATCATGGACAGGTATGGTGGATAAGGAAGTACCAAGGACAGGTATGGTGGATAAGGAAGTACCAAGGACAGGTATGGTGGATAAGGAAATATCATGGACAGGTATGACTCATAAGGATATTTCAAGGATAGGTATTAGAAGATTTAGGAACAAGGCATATAATTTCGGACAATCAGTAACTAAACTTGTCCACGTTCCACATGAAATTTGATGGTAGAATTGGAGAACGGTTGTCTACATTGTCTGGGACCGTAGTTCTATTCTTGTACACAAGAAACATCTTAGATAATCACTGTCTTAGTAACCGATTATATAGTATCAGGGGGCGCAAGATCTATCTCGGTATTATCTCCAGAGATTCAGGTATTGAAATCCAGGTCTTGGCAACATCAATAAACGACAGACCCACGTGGAGATCAATTGTTGAGTCCATTTCGGCTGAGGCCGCCGGATAATGCTATAATACAGTCTAGATGTCAGGTCACTCTCGAGTAGTACTGGTAGCATGTAACCTAGTACAACCTGTTGCATGATCGGGTCGTCGGCGATTAAACCGGCAACCCCACCAAGTTTACTTGGTAAGGAGGGTGATTTTGGACATTCTGCAAGACAAAAAAAGAAAACCTGACAGAGGGCGGAAGAACTCATAAGTGTCAAGGGCCATCTAAAAAGGAAATCCCGCCAAATCAATGGGTGGCAGTAGTTCCAGCTGTACACATCGAAAGACTTGTGTCGTGGTTCTGAGAAAAATTCGGCTTTGCAAATGATCAATGTAAATTGACTATGCAAAGGGGCTACCGCTCGAATTACAAGGGAATTATTGACATTCAGGAGAAGCAGCGATCCCTAATTGTATTCAGCAACCGGAACAAATATGGAGTACACCAAATCCAAGGCTCCTAGAGGCGGCCCTGCTTCTTCTTATTTGCGAGTGTAAACTCGGCCGGATTAAATAAGATAGATACATAAGGAGGTAGGGCGGCGTACCTCGAGGGAGAGGAGCCTTTACGTGAAAATCAATTATTTTATCACAACGCCCACTAGAATCGATTGATTACACGAAATATAACGGCAAAATAAATATTAGCAACATTACAAAATGACTTGTTTTTTTTTCGTTTTTGATTTCTTCCTCTACTCATTCTTCCTTCTGTTATCTGACTTCGTCATCTCAGTATTGTGTGTGTGTGTGTATGCGTGTGTCTTTGCGTCAGCCTGTGTATGTCTTTCTGTGTGTGGCTGTGTGTGTTTTTGTGTGTGTGCCGGTGTATGTTATTTTTGTGAGTGTGTGTGTGTGTGTGCCGGTGTATGTGTGTGTGTGTGTGCGCGCGCGTCTAATACACACATATATACATACACACATACACACACACACACATATATATATATATATATATATATATATATACATATATATAACCAAAGATTAGTATGGTTCGTTGATTACTCAACGAATACAATATATATATATATATATACTTTCAGATATATATGGCTATATACATGACTATATACAGACATACGCACATACTTGAAGCTGTGTGGATATTCAAGTTAGTTACATGAATGTAACACATATTATTGAAATAATTGTACTAGTGCTTAACTTGTCAATTATTATTGAATATATCTTTATTCTGTTGACATACTGTTGCATTATGTGAGTGGAATTAGAAATTACGATAAGGAAAATCTCTTATGCAGGAAAACAATTGACACGAGAAGCCATAGAAGTGTGTAATCACACACGTATAACGAAAGCTGTAGTGTAATATAAATAATACAAAAATAATTGAATGGCTGTCATATTTAAATTTTAGTTGACAACCTGAGTAAGGCAATAGTGATTGCTTAATGATCGTTAATTTTACAAACACTTACACATTTCTGTCTCCCTCTCTCGCTCGTTTTCTCTATTGCTATATATATATATATATATATATATATATGTATATATATATATATATATATATTATATATATATATATATTATATATATATATATATATATATATATATGTGTAATATATACATATATATATATATATATATATATATATACATTTACATATATATATATATATATATATATATATATATATATATATATGTAAAAGTAATATATACATATATATATATATATATATATATACATATATATATATGTAAAAGTATATATATACATATATATATATATGTATATATATATATGTGTAAAGGTAATATATTCATATATACACACATATATATATATATATACATATATATATAGTTATGTAATAAACAACATAAGGCAATTATTTCATTTACAAGTGGTTTCTTAAAAGCAAAAAAATGTTGCTTTCAATCATCAGAATGAAAAAATCCTGGTGTATTTATTGACGTTGGATTTTAAAAAACAAAAATGCAATCTATATGAAAGTGAGGCTGGAAAAGGAAGAAGGAAAGGAAAAATAAAATAAAAACACACATGCAAACACACACACTCACACACAATTATATACATACACATATATATATATACATACACAATACATACACACATATACACACACACATATATATGTGTATATATATACATACACATACATACGTACACACATAAATATCAACATATCCATACATACATATACATATATACAACCACACACACACATATATATATATATATATATAATTACACATACATATACATACATACATCCATACACACAATCATACGTATATACACACGTACATACATACACATACATACATACACACAATCATACGTATATCCACACGTACATACATACACATACCAACACACATATATACACGCATACATACGCATGCACAAAAATAGAAATATATACACACACCTCAACATACTCACACACACAAATAAATATCAGAAAAAATATATAATAATAAAAAACATAAAAATGAATATAAAGACTATTATAATGTTGACAGCGATACAGGCAACAAATAAATGAACAAACACACGTGGTAAGCAATACATACAAATGCACGTACACATACATACGTAAAAATAAATACATACACACACTCTCACACATAAATATACAAATACATAAACACATACATACGCATACACAAATACATACACACACACACACATATACATATATACACACACATACACAAATACATACACACACATATACATATATACACACACATACATATATATATATATATACACACATACATATATATATATATACACACATACATACATAACCATACAAATATACACATACATATCCATACATATCACAAACACGTACATACAAATACAAACGCACACATATATAGTTGTGTAAAACGCATTCTTAGATAATTCATATATACAAATACATACATACTCACATACACATATACCTACACACATATATACATACACATACGTATGCATACGTATATACACACACACGCACACACACATATATACATATATAACTCAATATATATATATATATGAGCAAGAACATAATTATTATATATATATATATAAAAAATAAATATTGTATATATAAAAAAAAAATATTGTATATATAAAAATAAAAATAAAAATGGAAATAAAAAGTTGGGAATACGACAAATAATAAATAAAAAAATATATATTTAGAAAAGGGTATAAATGCTTATAGCAGATTTAGAGCACTCAACAAGTTCCTGGAGCAAAAGATCAATGAAAATAATCATTAAATCACTATATGTAATGATGCATATACATACACCCTTATACATATATACATATACACACACATATACACATATATATACATACACACACACAAAAACAAAACCACAGAAATACAGAATAATTGGATTACCTATAACGATATCTCGTTATCCTCTATATTCATATATATATACATATATATACATCACATAAGAAACGGAGAATCAGTAGTGCGACGAATAAGATTTATTAGACATATTCCATTTGGAAATTCTGCTTCGTAGAATTTTGACATAACCAAGAAAATATACCTTAACGGTTCAAGTTTTCCGTTAAGGTATCTTTTCTTGGTTATGTCAAAATTTATAAAACAAACTTTGTATTTTATCTGATGAAAGCGTACCAATGTTTTGGTTCCCTTGAAATATATATAATAGAATAAATATGGTTTTATAAATATAGTTTCCATTTATTTAATATCATTGAATATTATACTTCAGAAAATGCTGTCGAGTGCTCTGAATCAGTTATAAACGTTTATATTTGTTGAATTACCAACAAATTGAATATCCTCTTTGCATATATATATATATATATATATATATATATGAATTTTTTTTCTTTGTTTAATATAAGGAACTGTTTCTTTGTTTATTCATTATTTTTTTAATAATTTATCTTGACTCTGTTTTCCGTTTATTTTTCACCGAAAGTAGTTTTTGAATGCATCTTCTCTTTTTAATGATATCCGGATTACATTGAGTTCTTCATACGGATTGGACACTACCGTAAACTTTTGGTAGATTTATCTACATATATATATATATATATATATATATATATATTTATTTATTTATTTATATTTATGTGCAAAGACAGGCCGCTGGTGTTTTACGGTGTTGAAACGGGATTCGGGTGTGAAAGTATTTTTCTATTTTTCTTATGTTTAAGAACACAAAGCGTTTGATAACATTTAAAGTGATTTCGTCTACGGGGACTACAACAATTACTCTATTTTAGAGTTATTGTAGTACTTATGTGATAAACATTTTCAGATTATTAGGTATCAAAGTGTTTCGTCGTAAATCTACAATCTGATCGACTAATAAATATATATATACATTAGAATGAAACAAAAAAAAAATAAGAATTGATTGTTGTTGATCTCTACACAAATTGTGTTTGAACTGTTGTCTTTATTTCCTTGAAACTACTAATTGAGGAAAATGTTTAATAACATTAAAGGGATAAAATGCTAATTTCATTTTATTCTTATCATAGATTTTCAAACAATAAGGAAATACAATGTTTAGATGAATAAGAGTAAACGTTAGTGATACAACACTAAACGTGAT
>OZ024753.1:12318070-12328070 GCA_964016885.1 Eledone cirrhosa | reverse complement strand
CTACAAGGCTCTTAAGAGAGCATCGATTTTCTTCTAAGTCACATACATGCCTGTCTCAGCAAACCCATAAGAACTAAATCCTTATGGGATTTTCAAACCGCTGGCAACGCCGGGTAAATCTGCTAGTTAGCTATGTTGCTCATAAAGTTATACATAACGCCGTTCCATTGTCGAGACCGATATATATATATATATATATATATATATATATACACACATATATATAGTAATAATAAATGTGAAGACTAAAATCCGGAGAGTGCTCGATAAGGATAATATATATATATAAAAGTCGTAGAGCAAATATTTATTAAAATAACAGATTAAATTTTAAGCAAAGCGTTTCAGAAGATCCCGTTAAGGGAGAAAGAGGCGATTCTTATCTTAAACTTTCATCTGTTATTTTAATAAATATATGTGTGTGTGCGTGTGTGTGTGTGTGTGTATGTGTATGTGTGTGTGTGTGTGAGAGAGAGTGAGGTATGTATGTATAAAGTATTGATCAATCCCTGGCTATAGTAGAAGACACGTGACTGAGATGCCACCTACTGGAACTGTACCCATGACGCATGAGAGATAAATTGAGATGAGAAGGGCTATATAAATCATACATAACTTAAGATCATACTGTGTGATTTGAGGAAATGTTGACCGCATTGTGCTTTGTTTTGTTTTGTTTTGTTTTATAACCATTCAAAACATAGAACGACCCCTTATTTATTTTGTTTCTTTCGGAGGGGTTTACCTCGAAATAATTTGGGAAAAAAAGATGTGGGTTTTGTAAAGTGAGATGGCGCCACATATAAGTTAACAGTTTGTCCGCTACGAATGAGGAACTTTAAAGAATGATTACCATGTTAGAATAAATGCAGCCATTTAGTTCTGCAGTGGCACAAGATTTAAACAATTATGAAAGGAATAATGTCGTATTTCCAGTCAGAAATGAAATTCCATTCAGCTTGAATTATGGACATCAGCACACACACAAAAAATGCAAACGCCCCACTTATATATATATGTAACTATATATATATATACGGAAAAAATGAAACGACATTTGATTTCTCACTCTAAGTACGCCTGTTACTTAAATATAAGTATGTATACGTACATACATATATGTATACAGACGTACTGTACGGCTTAATTCGGGTTGTTTGTTTACAAACACACCGAGCATTCGGTGAATCCATACGTACATGTATATATGTGTGCATGTATGTATATATATATACATACTACTGTACGTCTGTATACATATATGTATGTACGTATACATACTTTATATAAAGAATTAGTATATCTACCAACATATATATACAGATGTATACCTATGCAAGCAAATATATAGGTTTTGTCTTAGTAACTTTGTAATTTTCTTATTTTACGTTTTTCATATAATTGTTCTGCATCCCATTGCATTGAACCACAAAGTTACTAAGACAAAACCTATATATTTGTTTGCATAGGAATACATCTGTATATATATGTTGGTAGTTATAGTAATTCTTTATAATTAACTCCAAATTATTTTGTTGAGCAAAAATTTGCCAAAATTACTACTATAGTTCATAGTAACAGCTTGGCTACTGTCTTTTTAACACCTCACTCCTCACTGATTAACCTCGATGTCACGTCATTGATTCTTTTGAATTTGCCACCGAAAAAGAAGGCAGTGATTTTTTTCAATGTCTTTTCCATTCACTGAATTATGTTTGTATAAGTTCCCTGTGCCGCGCACCGCCAGGTATCTTCGCTGAGAATGACTCCCTGGTGAAGAAAAGGTTTCTCGATGTCTCCATTTGGAGACTATGTATATTCCCTTTCAGAAACTAATTAGTTGCAGTGAAATTTAAGTAGGTAAGCTAATTACTATAATTTTCTTATTTTACGTTTTTCATATATATATATATATATATATATATATATATATATATATATGTATGTATATGTGTGTATGTATGTGTGTGTGTACATATATACACACATCAAAATATATATATATTCATGTACATATGTAGTTACATATATAAATAGTTGTATATACACAGTCTCTCTCTCTCTCTCTCTCTCTCTCTCTCTCTCTCTCTCTCTCTCTATATATATATATATATATATATATATATATAACATAGATTGGAGAATTTTCTACGAAAAAAATGTATGTAGAGTACTAATAATGTATATTCGATTCTTTAAATCGATATCATAACAAATATTGATTGCACTTAAAATGTCTTATGTCTTGAATACAACATAAAAGAGATAGGACAGTTTGTTCGTAAAAAAAAACTAGGAAGTCACTAATAAATGTTTGTATGAAATAAAACATAAACATTTCAATTGTAAGACATTTGAAATACTCACAACTTAAAACATTCATAAAACAACGATCGAACGATGTTGATACAAACCTAGCAACACACACACACAGTCATATACACACAAACACACACATACTTCCCACACACACACATATATATATGTATATATATATATATATATATATATGCGTGCGTCTGTATATATATATATATATATATATGTGTGCGTGTGTCTGTATATATATATGTGTGTATGTATGCATATATATATAAATATATATGTATATATATATATATATGTATATGTGTGTGTCTGTATGTATATATATATATATATATATATATATATATATATATATATATGCGTCTGTTTTTATATATATGTATATATATGCATGTTTATCTGTATTCAGTATCGTGTAAAACTCCAGACAATGCCAAAAAAAAAAGCCAATACATTAGAAAGTAAGTAATTACATTTAAATAAATATAGAAAATTTGAAACTACATTCTCTTGCTTCAACACCACTTAGGTTTAAATAATACATTTAATATATATTGTATGTATATTATACACTATATACAATCGACAAATATGTATGTGTGTATGTATGTTTATATGTATGTACGTATGTGAGTATGCATGTATGTATGTATGTTTTTACATGTGTATGCATATATGTATGTACTTACATATATATGTATGTATGTACATACATATTCTTCTTGTTCTTATTTTTGGTAAATATCAACTTGGTTAAGAGAGTGGGACTGGCTTTGTGCAGTGCCTTTGCTCACCATAAAAGCTTCACGGCACAGGCATTGCTTTATATCTGGAGATCTCTCTGCACTTGTCACGTGGTACCATGGGCCCAGCACTATGTGTCAATAATTGTCACAAGTGTAGTGTTTGTACCAGAGTTTTCAAGTCACTGGCTGGATTAAAAAGTCACTCGTTCAGCACATCGGTAGGGGTTCTCCTACCTGGATATAAAGTAGTGGCCGTACTCGAAAACGAGTTGGCAGCCACCATGTATGTATGTATGTATGTATGTATGTTTTTACATGTGTATGTATATATGTATGTACTTACATATGTATGTATGTATGTATGTATGTTCTTCTGGTTTTATAATTTCACAAAGTTTTACCAAAGAGAGAGATAGTCGTTTTCTAATATAGACACAAGACTCTCTCATTGGAATTTACACAACATCAACTAGGTAGATATGTATGTATGCATGCATGTGTAGATATGGATGTTATTGTATGTGTGAATGTGTATGTTTTGAGTTGTATGTGTGCATGTGTATAAGCTTTGCATCTGTACATGTGTATATGCAGTTATTAGATGCAACATTTTCGGAATTTCTTACATTCGAAAGTATGTATGTATGTACGTATATGTCTATTATAGATTATATATGATAAACAAATATGTATATATGTATGTATGTAGCTAATGTATGAATATATATATATATGTATGTTAATTATAGATTATATACAATAGACAAATATGTTTGTATGTATTTAATGTATGTATATAATGTATGTATGCCTATTATAGATTATATACTATAGACAAATATGTATGTATGTATTTAATGTATGTATATATATATATATATATGTATGTTAATTATAGATTATATACAATAGACAAATATGTATGTATATAATGTATGTATGCCTATTATAGATTATATACTATAGACAAATACGTATGTATATGTGTATGTTTGTATGTTTGTACATGTGTATGTAGTATGTATGTGTATATGTATGTATGTGTACCTGTATATGTATTATGTATATATGTATGTATTTTTATTATACTTTATATACTAAAGACAAATGTATATGTATATTATACATTACATACAACAGACAAATACGTACGTATGTATTTGTGTGTGTCCGTATATATGTATGTATGTGTGTGTATATATATATATATATATATATATATATATATATTATACATTACATACAGTTGACAAATATGTATGTATCTATGTCTGTATATATGTATAATCTGTGTCTGTATATATATGTATGTATAGGTGTGTGTATTTATATCATACATTACATATAACAGACAAATATGTACGTATATATGCCTATATGTATGTATATATATGTATGTATATATATATGTACATATGTATGTACATATGTATGTAAATATGTACGTATATATATTGTGTAGTGCCTTTGTTCACTATAAAAGCTTCACGGCACAGGCATTGCTTTATATCTGGAGATCTCTCTGCACTTGTCGTCACATGGTACCATGGGCCCAGCACTATGTGTCAGTAATTGTCACAAGTGTAGTGTTTGTACCAGAGTTTTCAAGTCGTTGGCTGGACTAAAAAGTCACACTCGTTCAGCACATCGGTAGGGGTTCTCCTACATAGATATAAAGTAGTGGCCGTACTCGAAAACTAGTTGACAGCCACCAAGTATGTATGTATATATGTATGTATATTATACATTATATACTATCGACAAATGTTAATGAAATAATACATACATTACGCCTGTTCTAAACAGGCGTAAATATGAGAAGTCATGTAAACGTCCGACTGTTCACGTAATGAAACAAAATGTCAGAAAGTTGTAGTACGATGGCAAACATCATAAAATAAAATTAGCCACACAAGATTGATTTAGTGTTTCTATATTATTTATAGTATTGTTATTTTTATAATGTGTTGTTATTCTTCTTGATTTGCTTATGGCGGTGAATTGACTGAATCGGAAGAAGGTCCGATAAAATACTTCGTAGTATTGGGTTACGGTTCAATAACTTCAGAGCTCAAATCACATTGTGGCCAATTCTGCATTTCATTCTTCCTGGGTCGATAAAATAAAATACCAGTCAAATACTGGAGTCTATTTAGTAGACTTCCCCTTCCCTCGTAAAATTGTTGGCCTTCTGCCTAAAGTAGAAACCATTGGTGGATTGGCAGTATTGGTAGAGGGTCGGACGCCATGTTTGACGTATAGAGTTACGGTCCTTGCAATTCTGAGTTCAAATCCCGCCGAGGTTAACTTTGCCTTTCATCCTTACGGGGTCGATAAAATAAAGTACCAGTAATACACTGGTGATTTGCTGGCCTTGTGCCAAAAGTAGAAACAATTATTGCAAGGATTGGAATTATCGGTAGAGGGTCGGACGCCATGCTTTGACGCATAGAGTTACGGCGCTTGTGATTCTGAGTTCAAATCCCGCCGAGGTTAACTTTGCCTTTCATCCTTACGGGGTCGATAAAATAAAGTACCAGTAATGTACTGGTAATTGCTGGCATTGTGCCAAAAGTAGAAACAATTATTACAATTATTATTGGCAGTATAGCAGCATAGTTTCTGCCCATTACGTTCAAATGCGGCTCTTTAACACTTAAGTTCAAATCACATCAAAGTCGAAACCGCCTTTCATTCTTTTGGAGTCGATAAAATAAAGTACTGCTTAAATACTGAGGTCAATTTTGCTTCCCCCTCCCTCACACCCCCAAATTAAAAACCATTATTCTTATTAAGAGTGTCATATATTGGCCATATCGGTAGAGCTTCTGCACCATGCTTTGTAGAGTTACGTCATCGGTGTGCTCAACATTGGCATCGAGGAACAATCAACATGTTTCTGGGTCGTTGCCATTCATCAGGAATGTTTAACTCTCTGACAATCTGTTGAACAGCAAAAAATATATAGCATTTTCTAATTATATATCTCAGCGGCTGAAATCGGCTTTTCGCAGAACTTTGCCTCGCTGTCCGAGAGTCGCGGTAGGCCGTCGAAGTATGGACCGAAATCCATAGCCCCTCCCGGCGCGCCGCCCCGCCCGAACAGTTGAGCAAAGTGCCGCTGAAAGGCCGCACACATATGCTTCGGCTCACGTATCACGCGTCCGTTTTGGTCCTTCAAAGACCGAATCGTGGACTTGTTGCCACTTTTTGCCTCCGTCACTCGGGCCCAGCTAACAGCTTTGGCTCCCTCGTTTCCCAGAGCACGTATTTTGCTTCTGACAACGCAGCCCTCGTGCTTTGCGTCGAAGAACTGTTCCAAGGCCGTTCTCGTTGCTAGCACGCTGGCTACGTTGCCACTTCTAATTGCCTCTTTTACTTTATCTACCAGTTCCTTCTCGGTTCTATTTCTATCTAACGCTAATTCTTTACTAAAAACTAACGAGTCTAATTTAACTGACCTCTTGAGAGAGTACGACCATCTGTTGTTGACAATGGCCGCTGTCAAGTGCTGTTTAACTAAAGTGCTAATCCGTCTACTGTAGGCTTTGCTTGTCGGTAACGACAAGTTCAGCTTCCAGTAGCCGGGTCCTTGTCTATGGGTTCTCTCAAGGTTGGCCATGCAGATCACTAGTTTGTGATCTGAATAGGCAACAATGAACATTTGTGGACAGCTTAACATGTCCCTATCCTTATTTCTAACTAGAACACTATCTAGGTACGATCTAGATGTTCCGCTATGATTAGTCCACGTCCACAGTGGCACAGTCGGAAGATCTAGTCGATATCTATCGGCCAGGTCAAATCGGTTGATTAACTGTTTGAGGTGGTTACACACCCTTTACCGGGACATGCTCCCACATAGTCCCAACGTGTATCTAGGATTCCATTCCAGTCCCCCACTAAAGGCAAGGAACGGGACGTTCCCAGAAAAGTCTCTAGACGTTTGAAGAAGTCTGGCCGCGGTGTCCCGGATGGGGCATATGCGGCCACTAGCCTAAAGGCTCCACCTTCACTACTGTCAACGTCTAGTACCACCAAATAGATAGATAGATAGATAGATAGATAGATAGATAGATAGATAGATAGATAGATTCACTGTGTTATCTCAAGCTTGTTAGTTTTTGTGTTTTGGTTTATAAAAGTATTTATTATCCGTTATCTATTATATTTTTTATAAATTTTCATAAATATTTGTTACACAGTATATTTTTCAATAGGCTTACATCTTTAAAGAACAAAGAAACTACCAGTCGCTAGATATTACCTACGGTTATTCTTATCGGCATTAAAGCGACATTATTACTAATAATTTAAAACGAGATGAGAAGAATTAACTCGACACGTTGTACCATGGGAAATAATTATTGCATAAATAAAATATAAACAGACAAGATCATGCATTAAAAATTATACGATGAAAGGTTGGTAATAATAGTTTGTAAGCATTTAAATATGATTCTGTCCTATATATATATATATATATATATATATATATATATATGAAATATGAAATATGAAATATAAGAATCAAAGAACTGTTCAAAACATTATTGTGCTTACAGCTGTTTCCTCCAAACCGAGGTTTGGATTCTTCGGAGCAATTTATTAATGCATGGACAGTTATATGACCTCCTTTTCAGCCGAGAGACATACCAATACATATTCAAACATTGATACATATTCAAACATTGTGGGTCAACATTCATTACAAAATTTAGAGTGGCAGTACACACTTCGAGATTACATTTATATTAATAGGTACAATCAAAAATCAAAGATATAGGTTAAAGTACAACATGAAGATAAGTGGTTATATAGTGCAAATGTTATATGTGTGGCACGCATGTGCGTCTTGTTTATATAGTGTGGCAGAGAGATATGTGTGGTAGAGGCACTTAGGTAGGTAAATAAGAGTGTTAGGTTGGTAGATCTGGTGGCAAAGTCTTTATATGATTGATGTAGTCTGTGTGTGGAGAAATATTATAAGCATTAAAGATAGTGCAAGCATTAAAAGTGTTATAAGTATTGGAGATGCACAACGCAGGGATGTCAAGTAATTCATGTACTTCGGCATTTTCATGGTCAAGGGAGTGTATATTTCGATTATATGCCTTTCACATAATCCACGACAATCCAGTTAGAGATCGTAGTCTGGTGTTCTTTAGTTCGATACAGGAGGTTGTTACGTTTCGAGAGACGCCATTGAATACCGGAAGTGTGTGTGTGGCTAAGGGGAGTTAATGCATGCGGGGAGGTAACTCTGGGGTTTCTATATCTAGCCATTAAAATGTGTCCCAATATGGACCCTAAATTCTATGGTGAGGTGCACCTTCCAAGAGAGACTTTTAAAGCATAAAGTGTACTAACTATAGAGTAGTTTAACTAAATTATGCTGAAGGTGATCATATTATTATTAAGGTGGATTAACCCATCTTAAGGTGCTACAAATGGAAATTATAGATGATGAGCGAGGATTCTAAATTAATGATCTCTGTGGTTGTAGTCTGCTCATATGACCAGGCGCGGTGATTGCAGGATTGCTTCAGGACCCAATGATCTCTGGTAAGATCTGGGTCATCGCTTGCTACATTGGATGTCGAAAGATAATCGTCCCCAGGCAGGCCAAAGGTCAATCCGCAGTCCTCGCGACCCCTCTCTGACCGTCAGATCATCCATATACGTACAACCCGCACGGCAGTTGCATTGCATTCACTCACTGCGCTCAGCAGCCCGGTCCTACTGGTCAACAGCGCTACTCGATTAAATCATTTTACATCTGTCTAAGGAAGGTGTTTCCTCTGCCCAACACCATCCAACCGATCAATTCATGCTCAAATTACCCTTAGAGCGGTGTAGTGCCGTCCAGGTGGGTGGATGTTGTCACACCTGCCGTAGAGGTATAAATGGGTATTTTCCCTGCGAAGGGTTCCAGATGGATGTCGTTGTTTGTGTTATAATGGATCAGCTAGTGTTGGGTATGTAGTATAGGGTGTGTCTCTGGTGTTTGATGCTAGATGTGGTGTTAGGTTCCAGTCCGACATTGCTATATATAGGGCTTAAAGTTTTGGAAGGAATGTCTGAGGCGGTGTTGGCAAGTTGCAAACACCTCAGATTTTTTGTTAAGTAGGTTACGGTTGGAGAAGATAATATTGTGTGTCTCTAGTATACAGAGGTTACAGAATTTATTAGGTGGTTTGTACGAGGTCGCGCTGCCTATCACTTCCCATTTGAGTGTGTATGGTTTATTTTTAGATTTTAGATAGTGTATGTAGCTAGAAAGTGAGGTGGAGTTGGCTAGGCTGTGCTTTTTGAACGAGTGGATGTGCGAGTTATATCTAATTTTGAAGCAGTTAGAAGTGGAGCCTACATAGGTTTCTGAAGAGTTATTAGTCGTGACTGTGCATGAGTATATGACATCCTTGGTTAGGCATTTTTTATCTAAAGGGCAAGTTCTATTAGCTCTACAGTTACAATTATTCTGTGCGTTAGTCCGCTGGTTATAATGCAATGCGGAAGTCTGTGTGGTGGATATAGGATTTTGGGTGTTCAGGTTGACAACCCTGGTGTTATTACTTATACTAGTGTTATTTCTATTGTTACTGCCGTTGCTATTGTTGCTTGGAAGGTGCACCTCACCATAGAATTTAGGGTCCATATTGGGACACATTTTAATGGCTAGATATAGAAACCCCAGAGTTACCTCCCCGCATGCATTAACTCCCCTTAGCCACACACACACTTCCGGTATTCAATGGCGTCTCTCGAAACGTAACAACCTCCTGTATCGAACTAAAGAACACCAGACTACGATCTCTAACTGGATTGTCGTGGATTATGTGAAAGGCATATAATCGAAATATACACTCCCTTGACCATGAAAATGCCGAAGTACATGAATTACTTGACATCCCTGCGTTGTGCAT